>JAUPFN010000026.1:21399391-21999391 GCA_036924255.1 Apodemia mormo
GCGGTGTGGTGACACGCAAAGCTGTGTCTTCTTGGGGTTAAAAGTAACCAGGTTTTGGCGACCCCATTCGGAGACATCGGTAAGTCGATTCTCTACTTCAGACACAAGCTTGTTTCGGCATTCTTCGACGTGTTCCTGAGAAAAACCGCTTCGGCCGGAGTATGTAGCATCACTATTACTGTCATCCGCAAGGCAATTTATGTTGCTAATTCGCATCATATCATTGATATGCAGAAGGAATAGTGTCGGTGATAGCACGCAGCCTTGGGGAACACCAGCTGGGACAGATTTAAGGTCGGAGCACGCACCGTCGATAACAACCTTGATGCTCCGGTCAGCCAAAAAACTGGTGATCCACTTACATAATTTCTCAGGAAGCCCATAGGAAGGCAGCTTTGCGAGAAGCGCTTTGTGCCATACCCGATCAAAGGCCTTCGCTATGTCCAAACTAATTGCCAATGCCTCCCCCTTGGACTCAACTGCTTCCGCCCATCGATGAGTTAGGTATACTAGAAGGTCACCAGCTGAGTGGCCGCGCCGGAAACCGTACTGACGGTCGCTAATCAGCTGGTGCTCTTCTAGATACTTGAGGAGCTGAGAGTTGGTGATTGTTTCCATAATTTTGGAGAACAAGGAGGTTATGGCTATGGGCCGATAGTTAGACGGGTTAGAGCGATCTCCTTTTTTATGGATGGGATGCACCAAAGCTGTCTTCCATGAATTCGGTACCACGCCGAGTGAATAGGAGAGCCGGAATAGGCGTGTTAATACTGGTGCCAACTCTGGAGCACACATTTTTAGCACAATCGGAGGGATGCCATCCGGCCCACTCGACTTGTGGATGTCCAAGAAAAGTAGTGCTTTAAGTACAGATGCCGAAATTGTGGTTCTGGCATAGAACTATCACACTTCGGGATGGTAGGCGGTGCGTTCCCTTGGTCATCCAGAGTCGAGTTGGCCGCAAAGAAGGAGCCCAGGAGATCGGCCTCCTCCTTTGCGGTATGGGCCAAAGAGTCATCGTCTCCGTGCAAGGATGGAAGAGAGGGCTGTGAGAAATTCCCTAAAACAGCCTTGGCGAGAGACCAGAACGCACGAGTCCCTAATTTCTCACCAATTCTGCCTATATGTTCAGATTTTGCCTTGGCGATAGCTCTTTTGAAGTACCTCGAGGCGGAATTGTACTCCTGGGACTCCTGGGACTCCTCCTGTATAGGCACGCGTAGCTGCGTGGATGGTTGTCGCAAGCTACGCGTAACCAGAGGATGAATAGGTCCTGACCTTCAAGCCTGCCGAGGCGCTGGTAACAGATATCTTTTCTGACGTATGCCCACACACCAACCCGCGGTACAAAGGAATGTTCCAGTTTCTACCCCGGGTAGGAGAGGTAAGAAGTATCAGCTGGAGAAGTTATCTGTGTCTCGGTCAAAAAGAGCAAAGCTGGCTTCGCCGTCTCGAGATAGTAGTGGACGGCGTTCAAGTTGGAATGAAGCCCCCTGACATTACAGAAATCCACAGTAAGCGTGGTAGGGGGTGCCATGGCTTTCTTGCCCTGTTTCCCCCTTTTTTTTGCTACTACTTTACGTCGGTGTCAAGTGAGAGAGTGGTATCTCCTCGGGCGTGCCGGCCTATGCAGTTGCAAAAGCAGTATGGCACTACCACTAATTTGGTTGACTGACTGCACCGGTCCCACCAGTGGGCGATGGGGTCGTCACATCCCTACGCTGGCAAAAAAATAACAATATGCGGTTTTACAAAAAAAATAGCAATAAAAAAGAGACAAACATTTGTCATATACATAGATTTCTGTATTTGTATCATTGAAAACAACTAACGGAAGCAACTAAGTTGCTTATCCAAAGTAAGGGTGTACGTGTTAGATTAATTTGTGTAATTTGTTATGTATGTTTAGAAATAATAAAGAGATTTTTGACAAACTATAAACATGTAAAATTCAACCCGAAATAAAATGCAAGTTACTTAACTTATCGATAGTTGAAATGATTGTATCTCACAAGCTCTTCAGCTCCTCGATAATTGAAACCTAACCATATTACCTAAATCCTCGATAGTTGAAATGCTTTTGCTATATATGATTTAAAATAGTCTAAAAATAATTGTTTTTCTTACAGGCTTGGATCCTAAGACTATCGACCTTCTGCCAAGTCCTGGAGTTGGCAACGAATGGGCGAAGTCCTTAAAACCAGACTCAGGTATTGTTTAACAATTTCTTTGACTGTAACTGTAAAAAACGTAAGTGAAGTTATTTACCACAGCGCGTGTAATAAAAAAAAAAACAAATAAAAAGGTGTGGTTTTATGAAACCATGATTCAGGTGAATTTTTTTACCGCGAAACACTTGCACGAATAAGTGAGAATATAAACGCTACACAGTCAACTTATGCAATCTATGGCCGCCGCCATATTGACCTTGGCTGCTCTGCCATTCGCCTTTCACATTATCCCTATTCGTGGATGACTGTAGTGTGACATGCGATAGATGAACGAAAAATTTTGGGGCGATAGAATAAGTTTCACTTTAATATACTAATATAAATCAGCGTGGGACTGTAACGCTTTTAGCGGTTCAGAACTTTACGCAGAAATTCTCATGTAAAGGAAATATTTTTATTATATAGCAAAAAAGCTGTTAAACAACATTGCATTATAGGTTAACTGGAAGCTGAAGCTAAATTACCGTTATCTTACATATATTACTTTTTAATCACTAACCGCAATCAATTAAATCCCAATAAAATAATCACAAACATTAAAACATCTAGTAGCTGCAAGCACAAATGATTACACATTAAATATTTTTTTGGAGGACCTTTGTAAGAGCCAATCCCATTTGCTCCTTAGATAAACGTAATGTTGAAGCGAGATCTACTTCTTCACTTTGTAGGAAAATAAAAGAGATGAGAGGCTTACAACTAGAGATGGGCGTTTTGTTATTTTTCATCATCGCTGAGCATCGTTGTTTTGTTAACGTCACCTGTTGCCAAACGGCGCTACACATTCAACTAGTATTGGGTAACATCAAATGTGTTGATAAATTTGCCGTTGCCATAAAGTTGAAATAACACGGCTTGTACAACACATTTTAGGCGACTAATAATTATATTATTCAATGTAATCTATGTTTAATATTATAAATGCGAAAGTTTGAATGGATGGATGTTTGTTACTCAATCACTCAAAAACTACTGGACGGATTTATCCAAATTTGCACACAGGTAGATAGATGATAACCTAGAATATCACATAGGCTACTTTTTGTACCGGAAAAAATTGTTGGATGGATGGAATGGAAAAAATGTTGTAAATTATAAATTGAAAAGTATAATCGATAGGAATTGAGTTATATGGACTCTTTGCCACAGTATTATAACGGCTGTTTTTGTAGACGGAATCAAGCCTGTGAAAATTCACGGTTATACATATCGAATAAACATATTCAAGGAAAAATAAAGTGTTAAGTGCCCAAAAGAAAACAGTAATTGAAATATTGTTAAAATTCTCTTAACTCATGGTTACCTTAATCGTCATAGTCGTTATGCTAGTTTTCCCAATTCACGAATCATAATAATAATATCAGTAGAAGGTAGGTAGATAATGTAAATGAAATCTACCTCCCCGCTTTAAGCTAGTGTGAATTGTGATTCATTTTCCCTTCATACTCTGTTCCTGGTTTATTTAAGGACAAGTAAAAATATCTAGGCACTAAATAACAAATGTTTTAAGCCTGTTATAATTTAAAAAAAGAAACTATGAATAAACGTATAAGATACGGCTGATATTTACCGTAGTATTTCTAGCGTAAATTGAATCAAACTCTTCACACTGATTGAACTTGATCAATTAATCATTAACAGCATTTTACAATAATCTTAATTGTTGAATTATTCTACTGTATTTTGCGATTTGGGACACATACTCGTTACGTAACGCATAAGCACGTACCATATCCCAGTATTCTTCATTAGAATACTGTTAAGATAACATTGTAATTAAAAGTTAAACACTCACAAAAATACGCGAGGTTAGTTGCTTTACACGAAAACACATCCGAACATCGCGACGGACTGTTTAACTGACCCGCGATCTGCGCTGGCGCTGGTCACATTACCTATTATTTATTTTGCGCTGCGTAATGGGCTCCGATTTGAATACTGAGTACGCTTAGTACTTCAATAGGTCTCACGGCTAGAAAAACAGCCTATTAATATGGACACTATAAAGACACTAGTTATTGTGAGTGGTTGAGTTTTATCTTGTATAATCTTAATGTTTTAGGTTCACCGAGTGTTGACGATAGAAAATCTACATTTTGTCTATTTGAGTACAAAACGTGTATTGTTGTGTTCGCAGGTCGCGACGGCGAGCAGATGTTCGAGTTCGACGGCGAGTCGATATCGGCGGTGGTGCCTGAGTCGTTAGTGGGCCACTCGCTGGGCTCCACGTTCGCGGTGTCCGGCTGGCTGCGGCACGCGCCCGCGCCCGACCACGACAAGCACCGCAAGGAACACATCATCTGCCTCGCCGACGACCACAGTCAGTACCACACATCACAACTTTTTTTTCAGATAACTATGTCACACGGTTAAGCTTTCTTCAATGCTAGTATACACAAAAAAACAAGTAAATCCTTGTAGCGGTTCAAGCAATCTAACAAATAAAAAAAACCGTGTGGGGTCGTGGAAAACCAAAGTTCCTTATTATAAAAATACTAATTTCAATTTTTCACTGCACAAAATGTAATTAGATACTTAAGATACGAAATAAACGATTATTATTATTGTTAAAGATCTATTCGAGGTATAAAGAAAATAATTATTCTGGTACACATTTTTATTATGCTATTTATGATTTTTTTATCGATAATGTGGCTGGTGTGAAGTACTGTTTCGCCACCAATTTTCTTGGATGACAGCTTTGCTTTCCCTCCAAATGACCACGAAACTGTACGTCACTCGAAACGTCGATACCAAGAATTCCAATGCTGGCTGAGGCAATCAAAGGAGTATTCTCAAAACGAGGGGATACGGCAAAAGGGGTGTTGTTGACGGTAAACGCACAAACTTGTCTTCTTTGGGTTGTATTGGACTAAATTTAGTCAACCCCATTCCGAGACTTGGTTCAATAAATCCTCGACTTCAGACACAAGTGGTTTCCAACTCTCGTCAACATGTTCCCGAGAAATGTTAGCGTGGCCGGAACATACAGCATCTCCTGTACTGTCGTCTGCATAACAATAAATGCCGCTAATTTACAGCATATCACTGATATGCAGAAGAAATAATGTAGAAAATAGCACGCAGCCTTGGAGAACACCAGCATTAAGAGATTTTGGGTCTGGGGATACACCGTTGACAACAACCTTAATGCTATGATCTGCTAAAAAACTGGTGATTCAGTTGCATAATTTATCGGGAAGTCCATAAGGTGGAAGTTTCGCAAGAAGTACATTGTGCCACATCGTATCAAAGGCCTTCGCTATGTCCAAACTAACAGCTACCGCTTCCCCCTAGGTCTCAACTGCCTTCGCCCATTTATGAATAAGATATACCAAAAGGTCACCTGCCGAACGACCGCGACGGAAACCATACTGACGATCATTTATCAGCAGATGCTCTTCTAGGTATTTTCAGAGCTGGCAGTTAACAATGGATTCCAATATGTTTGAGAACAAGGATGTGATAGCTGTGGGCCGATAATTGGCCGGATCTGAACGATCGCCTTTCTTAGGTATTGGGTGCACTAAAGCTGTCTTCCAGGAATTTGGGATGACGCCTGAATTATGCTTACACTCTGGAGTTGGCGCCAGTATTAACGCGCCTGTTTCGACTCTCGTACTCACTCAGCGTGGTACCAAAATCGTGGAAGACAGCTCTAGTGCATCCCATTCCCAAGAAAGGAGATAGCTCTAGCCCGTCCAATTACCGGCCCATAGCCATAACCTCCTTGTTCTCTAAAATTATGGAAACCATCATCAACTGTGAGCTCCTGAAGTATTTAGAAGAGCACCAGCTGATTAGTGACCGTCAGTACGGTTTCCGTCACGGCCGCTCAGCTCTTGATCTGCTAGTATATTTGACACATCGATGGGCGGAAGCAGTTAGTCCAGGGAGAGGCATTGGCTGTAAGTTTGGACATAGCTAAGGCCTTTGATCGGGTATGGCACAAAGTGCTGATCGTTATCGAGTCGAGCATCAAGGTCGTAGTCGACGGTGCATGCTCCGACATTAAACCCGTCAATGCTGGTGTTCCCCAAGGCTGCGTGCTATCACCGACCCTTTTTCTTCTGCATATCAATGATATGTTGCGAATTAGTAACATACATTGCTATGCAGATGATAGTACTAGTGATGCTACATACTCTGGCCGTAGCGGTATTTCTCGGGAACACTTCGAAGAGAGCCGAAAGAAGCTTATGTCTGAAGTCGAAAATCAACTTACTGATGTCTCGGAATGGGGTCGTCAAAACTTGGTCACATTTAACCTCAAAAAGACACAGCTTTGCGCGTTCACCGCAAAAAAGACACGGAGCACATGTTCTTAACACGATTGGTGGAATAGTGTCAGGCCCACTCGACTTACGGATATCCAGGGAAACTAAAGCTTTTTTTGAATAGAACTTTGAAGGAAATTAACCTCTGGCATTGAACTATCATATACTGAGATAGTTGGTGGTGAATGTTCATGGTCATCCAAAGTCGACTTCCTTGCAAAAAGTGAGCCCAAAAGATCGGCTTTATCTTTTGCAGTATGGGTCAAAAAGCCATTATTATTGTGCAGAGATGAAAGGCAAGGCTTACAGAAATTCCCTAAAACAGCTTTGGCAAGAGACCAGAACGCACGTGTTCCCGAGGGAAGGCGAACAAATTTCTTGCCAATTCTGTTAATATGATTCGACTTTGCCTTTGCAATGACTCTGATGGACCTAGACACAAAATTGTACTTCTTTCTGAGTAAACTGGTTTTTTCATCACAAGCCGCTGATGCACTGGCCCAGGCTTGGTAGTACTCTTGCTTATGACGTAAAGCCAATTTGCATTGGCGACCAAACCAGGCCTGAGACTTGCCACCGATTGGTACCACAGAGGATGGAATAAAAAGTTCTATACCCTGTAGCACCACATCAGCAACAGAGTCAGCAGCAGCACTTGGATCATCCAGCGCGAAGCGTATCTGCGCCCATGGGTAGGATGCTAAGAAGGACCGCATCCCATCCCAATCCGCTGATCTGTAGTACCACACGCGTCTACAGCCTACAAAGCTAGGCCTTACATGATGCACGTTTGGCACTATGGTATGGACCAAACAGTGATCTGACAAACCAAGGTCTTTGACGATGTATGTTATTATATAAAAAATTGAGAAACTCATTTGAAAAGAGTTACTTGGCGTGGAATTTGAGTCTGAAACCTCATGAGTCTATACTCAATAGCAACATAGGTATCGCGGGATCAATGAGGTGATAAGCAGAAACTTTAAATTTATAATTGTTTCGTTTCAGAAATGAATCGACACCACTACGCGTTGTTCGTGCGAAACTGCAGACTCATCCTGCTGCTGCGTCGAGACTTTGGCGAAGGAGACCTCAACATCTTCAGACCGGCCGAGTGGAGGTGGAAACTGCCGGAGGTCAGTAGGCCTGTATTTTTTGAGCTGTCACTTTGATAATGACTAAAGCGCCACGAATTATCTCAATGAAATGGTTGGATTGTCGGAGAAATTCCATTTTTTTAACCTAAAGAAAAAATAAATTAATTTAGTTGCCAAGTTTTGCGATGTTCGTATTTTGTAGTTTATTGGTTTATTTAAATGACAACACCGAAAATCAACAGATCCGTTTTGATATTTCAATTTAAAGATTCTTTACTAAGATAAAGAATCCTATATATTTGACAAACGCGTGCACCCGTTAGGGACAGATTGCGTGTATTAACCTGCTAAATCCAAAATACCTTACTAAATAAAAGTAATTTGACCTCTACGACTTTTAAATCTAGGAGGGTAATGTTTGAAAATTACAATGTTGATGTTATACAAAATTACAATTTCACAAAATCAGGCTACATATTATGACCCTTATTTAATATACATCCATTCTAATATAAATGCGAAAGTATCTCTGTCTGTCTGTATCTTCTTCACGTCTTAACTAATGAACCGATTTGGATGAAATTTGGTATAAAAATAGTTTGAAACTCGAGAAAGAACATAGGATAAATACTTAAAATAAAACAACGTGTTCGCAGTAGAAGCGTGCTAGGCCCATAACCTAAAATAAAACAACGTGTCCGCATTGACGAGTGGCACAGACTGAATTTTATTTAAAACCATAGAACAAACAAACATATCTACCGACAATGCATGACAGATGGCAGTACTAGTAATATATTGTGTAGATATTAGACCTTTAACAATACTTATTCGAAGATTATTTTATGTATATGTAGGAAGTGGGTCAGATACGATAAATAAAATGCGGATGTGGTGATATAACAGCTCTTTATATTTTGATCAACTTTCCATTATTAATTACTTGTCCTCGTTAACAATTAATTAACTCGTTAACAAACCATAATTATTCCTTATTACAAATAATTCATAATTTAAGCAATAGATGGTAAATTATAAATTGTACTGCGACTAATTTATAGTTGACAATAATAATTAATTTGTTTGCACAAATTAATTAGCCAAGAGTCAAGGATAAGCTATCAATCATTACAGATAAGCAAACTATCGATTTTATTAATAGTATTGTTAGACAATATTGTATTGACTATCAATATATTCGATACTGTTACGTACTCGGGTTCGCATTTGTATGAAAACACCACTTATATTAAATCCGTGTATTTACACAACACAACACAACGTAATACTAAAATACGTTTTACACCCTAGTCACTCGCTATACTGACCGCCTCGTTGGTCGAGTGGTTAGCGACCCTGACTACGCGATCGACGAGGCTCGGGTTCGATCCCCGACGGGGACAAGCATTTGTGTGATGAGCATAAATGTTTGTATTTCCGGGTTTGGGTGTTTATTATATATATATTCTAGTATTTATATATGTATTTTCTATGTATTAGTATCGTTGACTAACACCCATAACACAAGCAAATAATTTGCTTACTTTGGGGTTAGATCAATAAGTGTAATCTGTCCCGTGAATATTTATTTATTTATTTTATTTATTTATTTATACTATCACTGAACTTAGAATAAAACACTTCCCGCTTCGCAATTGTCACTTGATGTATCGTTCTCGATCGCTTGATAAAAACTGCCTTGTGTTTGTCAACACCGTTGTATTTATAGGCAGGGGAAACTCCTAGCTGGATCCAGAAAAATCTAAATGTATCGGGAAACAATGAATCACTTCTTATCGTAAACATGTTATGAGTCATAAATCCTAGTACACGCTACTTTCAACCTTATGCCATATCCCACAAAGTCCATTATGGCATAGCCCAGGTCAACTTTTTGTTTGTCAATAGGTGTAGCTATCTCTTTCTTTTATTTCTAGATTATTAGCGCGCGCGCGCTCCAATTCTACACGCTTCTAGATTATTCGTAACAATACTATCGATAGTTTGTACAATCGATAGCATCGGTCACTATTAGAATAAAGCTGACTATCGATAGTTAGACAGTATCGATAGTATCGACAGTAATTGTGTTTAATGCAGTATTAAATTGCAATGCTATCGATAGTATCGATACTTTTAATAGTTTAATTTTTTAATCATGAATATTATCGATTGTATTGCTCTTTATTGATAGTATTGTACTTACTGAGGTTATGAAACTCTATCGATAATGGTCTATCAAGCGACAACACTATAAATCAAAGGTTTCGAGTTTCGAAACTCATTCCAAAAATTTGTCTTGATATAGTACGTATTTCTTTCTTGTGAAATTCAACGTAGTTATAACGTTTAGTTTTTTATGTTAATTCTAAAAGGAATAGAAGTCCTTTGGTGGGCGAAATGTTTAAATAAAAACGAAATATTTTATGTATGTCATTAAAATGTCCATAGTCCATTTATCTATGATTGCATCTTTAGTAACAGAATAAACAACGTCAAGCGAACACGTCTTTTCTTTGCATTTCCGGTTACAAACATCACTGCATAACGTTTTGCACAAAACAGCACCTTATTACCCGATCATATACTATACCCCGATTCTTATTTAAATCGTGTATTACACATTCTCTTCCAAAGAGTAAGTGTTGAAGTACAAAACTACTCTCTTCCAAGCAATATTGAGATAAAGTTGAAAAAGTCATCTTGTTCTCGGACTATACGGCCGGTCGCGGCGAAATCACAAGTCCGCGTGGCCTGAAAATCCGCGCCACGCGAATTTCTCCTCGCCAGCCGCGTCGCCGACGCCGGTTCGCGTGGCCGAGCGGGAACGCGTTTATACATAGATGTTGAATTCTATAAATGTTCGCAAAGTATCGTCCGTCAACATGAGGCGTGCGCGTGTTGCAGGTGTGCGACAACGAGTGGCACCACTACGCGGTGAACGTGCGCTTCCCCAACGTGGAGCTGGTGGTGGACGGCGAGCCGCGCGCGCCCGCGCCGGAGGTCATCGATGACTGGCCTCTGCACCCCGCGCACGGGGTCAACACCACGCTGGCCGTCGGGGCCTGCTGGCAGGGTACGTGCTCACACACACACTAGCACACGCCCGCGCCGGAGGTCATCGACGACTGGCCGCTGCACCCCGCGCACGGGGTCAACACCACGCTGGCCGTCGGGGCCTGCTGGCAGGGTACGTGCTCACACACACACTAGCACACGCCCGCGCCGGAGGTCATCGACGACTGGCCGCTGCACCCCGCGCACGGGGTCAACACCACGCTGGCCGTCGGGGCCTGCTGGCAGGGTACGTGCTCACACACACACTAGCACACGCCCGCGCCGGAGGTCATCGACGACTGGCCGCTGCACCCCGCGCACGGGGTCAACACCACGCTGGCCGTCGGGGCCTGCTGGCAGGGTACGTGCTCACACACACTAGCACACGCCCGCGCCGGAGGTCATCGACGACTGGCCGCTGCACCCCGCGCACGGGGTCAACACCACGCTGGCCGTCGGGGCCTGCTGGCAGGGTACGTGCTCACACACACACTAGCACACGCCCGCGCCGGAGGTCATCGACGACTGGCCGCTGCACCCCGCGCACGGGGTCAACACCACGCTGGCCGTCGGGGCCTGCTGGCAGGGTACGTGCTCACACACACACTAGCACACGCCCGCGCCGGAGGTCATCGACGACTGGCCGCTGCACCCCGCGCACGGGGTCAACACCACGCTGGCCGTCGGGGCCTGCTGGCAGGGTACGTGCTCACACACACACTAGCACACGCCCGCGCCGGAGGTCATCGACGACTGGCCGCTGCACCCCGCGCACGGGGTCAACACACGCTATTTTTTTTCTATCTTCAGTTGTTTAGCAAATAAACGCGATTTACTGCTATTTTTATAAAAAATCAGCTTAAATGACATTTTCCGTCAAACCCGATGAAGTTACAAACTCGACGCAATAGGCTTTTTTGTAGGAAATTATACCTATAACAAGAATCCATGAGTCAAAATTCCCAAGAATTTTTTTTCTGGGTGAGCGGAAGGAAAAACGTATACATCATTTTTTGATGTTATTTTAATGCATAAAATTCAAAATTCTCTAGCAATGGGTTAAAATTCGAATTAAGAGCTCGCAATATACTAAAATTTTGTTTACAAGGTTTTCAGCCGGGACTTGGAGAAAAAAAATGTCAACCTAGAGTAGATACGACAAAAGGTTTTTCTTCAATATCTGACACAACTTTGTTCCGGCACTCCTTGACGTGTTCTCGAGAAATTCCGCCTCGGCTGGAGTATAAAGCATTGCCCGTACTGTCAGCTGCATAACAATGAATGTTGCTTGGTCGCAACATGTCATTAATGTTCAAAAGAAACACTGTATGAGATAGCACACATTCTTGAGTAACACCAGCACTGACGAGTTTAAGGTCAGTGTTTGCGCCATCAACAACGTCAGAAAACTGGTGATCCAATTGCAGAATCTCCCGGGAAGCCAATAGGATGGAAGTTTGGAGATAAGTGCCTTGTGCCATATCCGATCGAATACCTTTGCCTAAACTAAGTGCCAATGACTAAAACACTACCTCTGCTCACCGATGTCTTAATTAAAACAAAAGACCACCAGCTGAGCGTCCGCGAAGAAAGCCGTATTGACGGTCACTATCTAATGCTCCTCTAAAAACCTCAGAATGATAGATTTGAAAACAGTCTTCAAAATAATAGACTCGGTTATTTTAAGGACTAAGGAAGTTATCGCTGTAGACCGATAGTTGGATGCGACCGAGCAATCGATTTTTTAGGGACTGGAACCTTGGTGAATTCAAGTGGTCTTCTAAGTTTTGGATACGACACCATGTGAATAGAAGAGCCGGAAAAATGAGCCCAAGGGATTAGCCTTTGCAGCATCGGATAGAGAGCCCTCACCTTTGTGCTAGGATCGAAAGAAAGACTCCACCGAACCTATGGCCCTACCAAGCGATCTCTGTTATACGGGCCTAATCGCAGGAGGCACACAGAGTCTGCTTTGAGGCTCTCTACTGTGTGCAATTCTTGACTCCCTACCAGTAGTTTAGTTCCAGTTATCCGTTCCTAATGACACTCTTCCCTGAAAGGGCCGTCTACCAGCCATCCCCAATTGGGGAAAGACGTCACATGTTACGGCGCTCGTTCGCCTTTTTGCTATGTTCAAATACGTATAATTTGCCACACTGATCCAGTATTACTTCTCACGATATTTGGCCGATCTCCAGCTGTCCTTTCCTAAGCCACCGCTGCGCGAATCCCGTGAGAAGCTTATAATTTGCCGGTGTACCGACAAGATCCGCGAAATAACCGGCCCCACCCTCGTCCTCTCCAGACCACCTAACAATATCTCACGTTCCTCTCGGTATAATTCGCATTCCCGCAGAATGTGATTCCTGTCTTCCCTTGCCCCATCACAAAAACACTGCTCCGTATCGCTGAGAGCGATAGCCTTCATTCTGCTCCGAAAACAGCTGTGATCGATCAAGGTCTGAGCCGCGACATTGTTTCGCTCTATACACTTTGTCTGCAGCCGTCCGCGAACGTCAGGAAAGAAGCAATAAAGGTCTCGAACGTCGTCACTGCCCTTCCAACGCCCTTGCTAGTTTTCTAGCGCCCTATCCAATATGCCTTGATTCATGGCTTATTCGAAAGTAGGACAGACAGAAATTACCTTGGACAGCTTTATCTCTTATCAGACCAGAACTCACGATGTCGCGAAGGAAGGTGAATTAGCTTCCTACCATTTCTGCTATTATGCTCAGATTTTGTCTTTTGGAAGACCTAGAGGCATGATTGTACTTCTCTCTGAGTGTGCTGGTATATACATCAAACGATAGCGATGCAGTCGCCCGGGCCAGGTAGCATTCCTGTTCTTAACAAATATTGTGTTTGTGTGTGTGTGTATTTGGGAGATTATAAGTGTGAATGGGTTACCATTCTATCCTTGAATACTTGTTACTCTAAAGTGGCAAATATTATAGTGTATATTGTGTCATATATAATTAATAAATTGTCGCAAATAAGCCATGAGATGTGATATAAGCAATGAATGGAGGTTAAATTAGTTGTTGTATCGTGGGCAGGCACAGAAGGCGACATGAAGCACCACATGCGTGGGTGGATGGCGGGGCTCGGGCTGCTGGTGGGGGCCGTGCAGCCGCCCGCCGCGCTGCGCTGCGCCGCGCGCTGCCGGGAGGGGCTGAGCCTCGCGCCGGACCTCTGTGAGTGATACGCGCGCTACACCGCGCTACACCACACGCTACACCGTGCTACACCACACGCTACACCGCGCTACACCACACGCTACACCGCGCTACACCACACGCTACACCACACACTACACCACACAGCCGCCCGCCGCGCTGCGCTGCGCCGCGCGCTGCCGGGAGGGGCTCAGCCTCGCGCCGGACCTCTGTGAGTGATACGCGCGCTACACCGCGCTACACCACACGCTACACCGCGCTACACCACACGCTACACCGCGCTACACCACACGCTACACCGCGCTACACCACACGCTACACCACACACTACACCACACAGCCGCCCGCCGCGCTGCGCTGCGCCGCGCGCTGCCGGGAGGGGCTCAGCCTCGCGCCGGACCTCTGTGAGTGACACGCGCGCTACACCGCGCTACACCACACGCTACACCGCGCTACACCACACGCTACACCGCGCTACACCACACGCTACACCACACACTACACCACACAGCCGCCCGCCGCGCTGCGCTGCGCCGCGCGCTGCCGGGAGGGGCTCAGCCTCGCGCCGGACCTCTGTGAGTGACACGCGCGCTACACCGCGCTACACCACACGCTACACCGCGCTACACCACACGCTACACCGCGCTACACCACACGCTACACCGCGCTACACCACACGCTACACCACACACTACACCACACAGCCGCCCGCCGCGCTGCGCTGCGCCGCGCGCTGCCGGGAGGGGCTCAGCCTCGCGCCGGACCTCTGTGAGTGACACGCGCGCTACACCGCGCTACACCACACGCTACACCGCGCTACACCACACGCTACACCGCGCTACACCACACGCTACACCGCGCTACACCACACGCTACACCACACACTACACCACACAGCCGCCCGCCGCGCTGCGCTGCGCCGCGCGCTGCCGGGAGGGGCTCAGCCTCGCGCCGGACCTCTGTGAGTGACACGCGCGCTACACCGCGCTACACCACACGCTACACCTTACGCTACACCGCGCTACAACATGTGTTTCACCGCGCTACACTACACAGCCGCCTACCTCGTAGTTTCTTGCTGTTCAATCAGTAGAGGTGCAACTGTCTGATTACGCACTACATCTGCGCTCCATCGTGTATTTGCTCTCAATACATCAACAAACACAGAAACAACACCTAAATAGTCTAAACCAAATTACACAAACATACTGAACTTATATTGAATTGTATTCTACTTTTATACCACAGGTACACTGCTACACTAAAACGCTAGACTCCACCGTTATTCATCTCAATTGAAAAACAATATCATTGTAAAATTGCACCGCCTCACATTTCAGCCACACTCATTATTAGCATGTGTTTGTGTGGTGATATATGGTAGTAATTTATTATCAAGAAATATATGTACTTATTTGTTGTACAATACTATAAATAATTTACATGTTGACTTGAAAATTGTGCGTGTGTGTTTCAGATCTGAAGTCAGTTTCTGTAGAAGGTGACAGTGCGGGTGAGGTGGAGACACTGGTGCGGCGCGTGGCGTACGGGGACGCGCGGGCCTTCCCCACGCCGGGCCGCCGGAACGTGCACCTTGCCACCACCATCACGTGAGTGCGGACCCTACTGCTCCTATACTCTCCCATCATCACACGAGTGCGGCCCGTACTTCTCCTATACTCTCCCACCATCACGTGAGTGCGACCCTTACTGCTGTTATACTCTCCCACCATCACGAGAGTGCGGCCCCTACTGCTTATATACTCTTTCACCATCACGTGAGTGCGGCCCCTACTGCTCATATACTCTCCCATCATCACGTGAGTGCGGCCCCTACTGCTCCTATACTCTCCCACCATCACGTGAGGGCGGCCCCTACTGCTCCTATACTCTCCATCACGTGAGTGCGGCCCCTACTGCTCCAATACTCTCCCACCATAACGTGAGTGCGGCCACTACTGCTCCTATACTCTCCCACCAAGTGAGTGAGGCCCCTACTGCTCCTATACCCTCCCACCATCACGTGAGTGCGGC
This sequence comes from Apodemia mormo, assembly GCA_036924255.1. NCBI lineage: Eukaryota > Metazoa > Arthropoda > Insecta > Lepidoptera > Riodinidae > Apodemia > Apodemia mormo. The sequence goes on from JAUPFN010000026.1 coordinate 21,415,264, forward strand.
CCCTACTGCTTCTATACTCTCCTACCATCACGTGAGTGCGGCCCCTACTGCTCCTATACTCTCCCACCATCACGTGAGTGCGGCCGCTACTGCTCCTATATTCTCCCACCATGAAACCACCACCAAAAAATCATGAAATTCGTGTGAAGTAATTTATGGATGACCCCTTATTGTAACTGTTTACAAATGAGGTATAAAAATACATATTGTTACGTACTTCGGGTTCGTAATTGTAAGAAAACGCCACTTAACCGTACCATACGTAAATACACTATACATACTGGTCACCTCGCTGCACTAGCACTAAATTTAACCGACTACACAATGGAACACTCGCTTCGCACTGGTCACTTTAAGTATCGCTCTCGATCGCTTTATAAAAACTACCTTCTATTTGTCAACACATCTCTATTTATACCCGAGGTAAAGTTCTATAACAATCGCGAATTTTCGACAATCATCTCGTAAACAATAACAATTATTGTAAATAACTTATGAGAAACAAACAAGTCCTAGTACGCGTTATTTTCAACCTTATGCCCTACACCACAAAGTCCATTATGGCATAGCTATGCAGTTAGCGGTCAACTATTTGTTTGTCAATAGGAGTAGCTATCTCTTTCTTTTATTTCTAGATCTCTCCAGCGTTCCACTCTTCACGTTTCTAGATTATTCGTAACAATACTTTTTAAAATATTGAAATAAATTTATGGCTAATTCTAAGTGATTTAGTTTTCGGCAGTAAATACAAATGTTGGGCGTATGTGAGTGGTGTGCGGTGTGCGCAGGTGCGACAACGGCGTGGTGATCCGCGCGCGGCCCGCGGAGTCGTTCGTGATGGTGCTGGCGCCGCAGACGCCCAGCATCCTGCTCAACGGCTCCGCGGACGCGGCCAACGACTACGCGCACTTCCGCGCCGGCCTCCGGGTCTTCCCCGACCTGCGCGTGCAGGTGCACGGCCCGCACCACGGTAACATACCACCACCATACTGTTCTTTATTTTTTATTGTTATATGTGTTCGATGTTACTACTACTGTTAAGTGTTAGCAACTGCGCCTAACGAAAAGTACTACCTGGCCAGGTGTGGCGCACCTGTGCGATTTATGCAGCTGTTATTGTGAGATAATGACGTAATATTAAACAAACAATGGACAAATATAAATAAGTATAGTGTAAATAGGCGGGATAAGATGTTTTCGGTTCATTGTAATTCTATCGTTTATGGGATTATTCTGCCCAAAAATTATAGTAGCGTGCAAAAGTGATTAAAGTGTTTATTTTGCCAAACTGCTTCTCGTTTATATAAGTCATAACAGAATTTTCGCCACATGCAAAACAAAATCTTTTTAATTTTATATTTAGAAGTAATCAATTTTTCGTTATTGAAATTGAGAATAATATTTAACAAAATTATCAGCGGATGTTAGTACCCCTTTCCCCTTTACGGGGTGTTTGTGTTCAATCTCACGGAGATATTCACTTTGCTCCCTACAAATTTCTTCCTTCAAGACCCTTGATTCACTCTCCCCCTTCTGAGGTTGTATATATATGAACATATGCAATACCAGTGATCTTGCAGCTGGCCTTTTAAGAATGGGTAAGCTCGTTTCTTGAAGATCCCCAAGTCGTATCCGTTCGGAAACACCCCTGCGGGTAATTGATTCCACGAAGGAGTAGTGTGCACACACACACTACTCCTTTGCACACGGCACAGTAAAGCGCACGGTTGTTGATATCCAGACATCGAGGTGGTGAGGATGGAAGTTTAAATTTTGACGCGATGTCCAATGGTGTAATTTAGCGGCAGCAATTAATCTGAACAACTCGTTGGCTCCCCATGATAAATGCGGTAAAAACAGAGCGAACCTACTCCTCTGCGTAACGCCAAAAAGTGAGCTCAGAGGCTCAGAGGTGAGAACAGTACTCCATGTGAGGTCGAATTTGGATCTCGTAAAGTTGGAGGCAATGGGCTGGCATGGTTTGCTCTGCTGAGAACACCAAGCTTTTTGGAGGCTAGTTGAGCCTTTCCGAATGACCGCAGAACTCAACATTGTTCGATATGTCGACTCCAAGAATTCCAATACTGGCTGAGGCTGTCAGAAGAGTATTCTCGAATCGAGGTGATACGGCAAAGGGTGTCTTTACTACAATGAACGCGCAAAGCTGCGTCTTTTTGGGGATAAATGTAACAAGGTTTTGATGACCCCATTCCGAGACATCGGTTAGTCGATTCTCGAGTTCAGACACGACCTTGTTCCGACTCTCTTCGACGTGTTCCCGAGAAATACTGCTACGGACGGATTATGTGACATCACCAGTACTGTCATCCGCATAACAATGTATGTTACTAATTCGCAACATATCACTGATATGTAGAAGAAACAGTGTCGGTGATAGCACGCAGCCTTGGGGAACACCAGCATTGACAGGTTTGCGGTCGGAGCATGCACTGTCGAATACGACCTTGATGCTTCTATCAGCCAATAAACTGGTGATCCACTTGCATAATTTCTCGGGAAGCCCATAGGGAGACAACCTCGAGAGAAGCCCTTTATGCCATACTCGATCGAAGGCCTTCGCTATGTCTAAACTAACTGCCAATGCCTCCCCTTTGGACTCAACTGCCTCCGCCCAACGATGCGTCAGGTATACGTAGGCCACGACAGAAATCGTACTGACTGTCGCTAATCAGCTGGTGCTCTTCTAAATACTTCAGGAGCTGACAGCTTATAAGTGTTTCCGTGATTTCGGAGAACAAGGAGAGATTATGGCTATTGGCCGATAGTTTGACGGATTAGAGCGATCTCCTTTTTTAGGAATGGGATGCACTAAAGCTGTTATCCATGAATTCGGTACCACGCCGAGTGAATAGGAGAGCCGGAATAGGTGCGTCAATACTGGCGCCAACTCTGGAGCACATACTCTAAGCACAATCGGAGGGATGCCACCAGGCCCACTCGACTTGTGGATTTGTGTCCTCGAAAAGTAGTGCTTTACGCACAGAAGATTGCTGAAATTGTAGTTCTGGCATGGAACTATCACTCTGCGGGATGGTAGGCGGTGCGTTCGCTTGGTCATCCAGAGTTGAGTTGTCGCTAAGAACAAGCCCAGAAGATCGGCTTTCTTCTTTGCAGTATGGGCCAGAGAGTCATTGTCTCTGTGCAAGGATGGAAATGAAGGCTGGGAGAAATTCCCTTAGACAGCCTTGGCGAGAGTTCAGAACGCACGAGTGTCCGAAGGAAGGCGAGCTAATTTCTCACCAATTCTGTCAATGTGTTCCGATTTTGCCTTGGCGATAGCTCTTATGAAGAACCTCGAGGAAGAATCGTACTCCTTGCGTAATGCGCTAGATTTTACATAAAGAGATGCCGACGCAGCAGCCCAAGCTCGGTAGCATTCCTGCTTTCGGCGTAAAGCCGCTTTGCAGTGGCGACCAAACCAAGGCTCAGACTTGCCATTGATGGGAATCGCAAAAGACGAAATGAAAAGTTACTTGCCCTATAGTACCACATCAGCGACAGTCAGCAACAGCATTCGGATCATCCAGCGAGAAGCATAACCACCCCATGGGTAGGATGTAAAGAAAGACCACATATCGTCCCGATCTGCTGACCTATAGTGCCAAATGCGACGACAGCCTGCAAAGCAAAGCCGTGATGGGCGCGTGACCGGCACTTTGCTTCGAATCAAACAGTAGTCTGATGTGCCAAGTGAAACGTCCACCCGATGCCTGATAATGGTCCGGATGAGAGGTCAGCAGGAGATCCAACAGTGAAGACGTATGGCCATCCATATCGGGAACTCGCGTAGGCGAGGGGACCAAAAGTGTCAGACCATATGCCAAGTCAAAAATTGTGAACATACCTTCCCGCATGATCGGTGGTACGTGAACATAGCCATTCGGCGTGGTGGGCATTAAAATTGCCCAAGATCACGATCTCTGCGGAGGGGGTCTGGTGTAAAACGGAATCTGAAGCCGTTTGTAGGTGCTCAACAAGTCGGTCAATTTCAGTAGGTATTCCCGCTATGGGACCTGTATAGGCACGCGTATCTACGTGGATGGTGATGATCGTCGCAAGCTACGCGTAACCAGAGGATGGATAGGTCCTGACCTTTAAATGTGTCGAAGCGCTGGAGCAGCCTGAGCATCCATGATCTGGCTGCTTAAGGAATCCAGAGACGCCCAGGGGGGATTTTCCAATACTAGTGCAAGTGCTACCGTCCTGGGGTAGATTTTGTTTTAATTGCGCATTAATAGCGTGCGAGGGGGGGGGGGTTAGGCCTCCGGGACTCTCACAAACCAAATGAAATGCAATCCACCAATTTAGTTGACTAACTGCACTGGTGTTAAATAATTTTTGTCACAAGAATTATCCCACCAGTGGGCGATGGGGTTGTCACATCCGTACGCTGTCACACAACGGCTGAAATCACATCTTATTTTCCCTTTTGGTGCTATGATTTTGTAAATTCCCTAAAGCATGCAAAGGCGAACAGGTATTTATTCTTGTATGTACTGTTATAGATGTGAATTAGTATGAGACTGCTGCCCACATCAGCGATGTGTCAGCTCGCTCGCTCGACTGACTGTCGCTTCACGACAGTCAGTCTTCTTCAGAATCCTCAGCCATCCAAACATATAAATAGTAATTATTTTTCAGGGTGAAATAAATTTTCTTTTTTAAAGAACAAATCTTTAAGTCCCGTTTAACACTACGAAACGTATGATCGTCCCCTGTGTTTGTCCGAGCCTCCTTTTAACAATAGCCATACTGCCATTCTGCCATACAATTCAGAAAATGTGAACGAGTACACTTACTGCTATCGTGACTACTAGCCGGAATAGTTACGCAACGTGTCGCCCGAGTAATTGGTACCTATCTTACATATTCCCGCGGCAAACAAGGCGTCACTGCTTGTCACTGTCATGTTCCGGTTTGTGGGGTAAGGCTATCGGTAAATTTATACATGTAGAATTAAGATCCCGCTCCAAAGATAACAATGCACATCATCGGCATCTATAAGCTATGGTTGTCCCTTTTCATCAGGGCAGCTATCTGCTTGTTTGCTATGTTGCACAAAAAATGATTATTTCCCACTGAACACCAATAAGACTTCATATTATGTGTATACATACGTAATGGAAATTTGTTGTGGACAGTAGCAGAAGAGCAGGCGAAGCTGGACTCGTGCGTGGTGTCGGTGTACCCGGCGCTGAACCCGGACCACGAGGCGCTGGCGCTGCGGGGCGCCGCCGAGCTGCCGCGCTCCGGGATACGGGCCGCGCTCACCCGGGACGGGGCCAGCCTCACCGGGGCCGACTCCGTGGACAACTACCAGGCGGTCAGTGCCCCCACACCTCACTCGTGTCTCACCGGCACGGGGCCAGCCTCACCGGGGCCGACTCCGTGGACAACTACCAGGCCCCCCACCTCACTCCTGTGGTGCTGTGTATAGGATTTGAAATTTTAAGTGCCAGACTAATTCGTCTTATGACGTGCAGCTTACCACCTGTCTTCATTCAGTAGCGTTAAACAGAGGTGTAGGATTAGCCCGGTGTCTGGAGGTGTTCTAACACACATTAGCTCTGAATAAACGCGTAAAGTTCTTAATCGTAGTTACCCCAAACAAAAAAAACGACAGTTTTTTTAGCTTTCATCACTTGTTTTTCACACTTTCAACATTGTGGATTTGAGCATTTACTATCGTTCAGTTCCGTATCGAGATCCAGAAGCAACTGATTATATTTATTGTGATGTTCTATTCGCAGGTTCTTCGTGAGATTGAATACAGCAATAAAAAACCTGCGTACTACTTGAACAGAGTGTTTAAACTTACGTGCTCAGAGCTCAACGGCAGATTCACCAGCAACGAATACGTGCAGACGGTATGTGAATATTTTAATTCAGTATTATAATTTATAGATTGAGACATGGTTTAGCGAAAAACCATGCTCAGAGCTCAAGAAGATTTCAAGAAATTATGGACTGTATCAAAGTCTATTTTTAGATCAAGAAAAAATGTTATCGAGGTTTTTCGGGGACGATTTCAGTAGCAGTTCAGGGTTTATTGGTAGTGTCATAACCCCTCCATGTTTTTTGGTGAGAATGGTTTGAGTTCAGGCCATTGCAATTGTGGCGATAAATCTCGATAAATTGTGGCGATAAATCTCGGTAAGTTGTAGCGATATATATGTGAAACGTGGAAATAATAAACTCGAGCCTCTATTGACGTTTGACTCACTCTGTTTATATTTGACAGTGAATAGCTCCCAAAGTCAAGCTCGATGTCTTGTTCACTATCACACAAACTGGAACATGGGACAAACTGCTGTTGGCTAATTATGAGCGCGAGTTCAAAATCAAAAATGTCCCTTAAAATATTGAATAATAAACATTTTTCCTTATTGGTAGTTATATTAGACTCTTAGTAAATGCCACCTGCCGATATACCATGATAGGTGAATGATTGTCTAAACATACAAATTACGACAAATTCTACGATATTTCACTCGGGTTTGGTACCACCACCTGGACGACGAATCAAAGACGTAATATTAAAGAATACTTACCGCAATGACGACACGCCGATAACAAGGAATATCTATCAATCAGTTCAAGAAATTAGTATCGCAAACGTTATGAAATGTAAAAAAATAATATACCTTGTAATGATAGAACACGCTCGCGCACACTTATCGCACCATCGTTATCACATTTTATCACGCAGCATACACGTGACTTTCTAGTATTTAAGCTTAATGTAAAACCCAGTTAAAGCACAGGTAATAAAACACATTTATCAACCGATGTGTGACTGTCATTTAGTCAACGTAATATACATAATATTAATATTATGTTGATTGGTACAGTTAACTGTAGAGCATCCTCGTGCAGCCGCTGACATCCACGCGCAGAGACCTACCGGACTGGCAGACAAACTCGACACGGCTAGAGACAAGGTCAGTGTTGATAATAATAAATATAAAGCAATACATTTTCTATATGTGGTGATAAATTTTCAGCTTGAACTTGAAAGACAGCGATTTTCAGTGAAATAGGTTTTATTTTTGTACATATCTCCCTAGAATCTATCACACTTGGTTCAGCGTACTTAAATCAGCATTACGTTCGTCTAAAATATTACATTGTGCGCTTCCCAGAATCTTTGGGAACAGTGGAAATCTGATAATGTCAGTTCAGGAGAAAACGAAAGCATTAACAAATAAATCACACCGCAAATGCCGCAGTTTCCCCTGAAGAACTTACTTTTGTTACCATTTCCTCAGTCTTACTTTAAGAGGAAGTAAACTAGCAGAAAGTGCACTGGATGGTTAGTGATTACCGCCGCCCATTGTCATTCGCAATTCTAGAGGTCTTGCAGTTGCGTTGCCGGCATTTTAAAAATGAGTAAGCACTTTTCACTAAGGATCTATGTCGTATCCGTTCTAAGAAGTGCCGAAAACGAACCTACGATTGTAGATTTCCAGACATCGAATTAGTGAAGAAAATTCTTTGAACTGACGCAATATCCGGAGATGGAATTCAGCGAAGGAACTAATCCGAGAAATCAAATCGAAACACCTTCATGATAGATACGATAGAGGATGCAGAGCGAACCAATATCTTTGACTTTAACTTTTTAACTCATCGACGATTTCTGATTTCTGACGCTGCATCTGATCAAAAAAAAAGCTGGTACTAGTGAGCACCGACCTCCGGAATAGTACTTCATGTGAGGCCGGGATTGTGCCTTATAAAATTGGAGGCAATGGACTAGCACAAACTACTGCTTAGCTCTGCTAAGCACAACAAGCTTTTTGGAGGCTTGTTTAGTCTTTGCTTCCAAATGACCGCGAAATTGAACGTTGTTCGATTTGTCGGACTCCCAGAATTCCAATATTGACTGAGACCGCCGGGAGACTATCCACAGAATGGGGTGATACGACTAAAGATGTATTTTTGTAAAATATGATCAAAGTTTTGAGGACCCGATTCATTCAGACAAAAGCTGGTTCTGGTACTCTTCGATGTAGTCCCAGGAAGTACTGTCATCTGCATAGCAATTAATATTACTAATTCGTAACATGTCATTGATATGCAGAAGAATCATAGGTGATAGTACGCAGCCTTGGGGAATGCCAGTAATGAAAACTTTAAGTTCAGAGCATGCTTAGTCATTTTATGCTTTTTATGCTCTAATTATCTAAAAAGCTGACGATCCACTAGCATAATTTCTGAGGAAACCCATAGAAAGACAGCTCCAAGAGTAGCGCCTTATGTCATACCCGATCAAAAGCCTTCGCTATGTCTAAACTAACTGTCAATTCTCTCTCCTGGGACTCAACTGCCCCGACCAGCGATGTGCTAGGTATGCTAAAAGATCACTAGCTGTGCGGTCACAATGGAAATCGTGCTGACGATCACTAATCAGTTAGTAATCCTCTAATCTTTTAAAAGCTGCAGTTGATGAGTATCTCCATAATTTTAAAGAACAGGGAGGTATATAAAAAGCTGGCGATCCACTAACATAATTTGAAATTTCCGAGGAAACCCATAGAAAAGCAGCTTCGAGAGAAGCGTTTTGTGTTATACCCGATCAAAAGCCTTCGCTTACTTACTGTCAATTCTTTTTCCTTGGACTCAACTGCCTCGACCAGCGATGTGTTAGGTTACCAGAAGATCGCTTGCTGTGCGGTCACAACGAAAATCCTGACGGTCAATTTTTAGCTGTTACTCCTCTAATATTTTAGAAGCTGGTGCTGATGAGTAGAGCCCGAATACACCCGGTTATACTGGCGCCAGCTCAGTAGCACATACTCTGAGTACAATTGGATGGATGCCATCCAGTGCCCTTAACTTGTGGGTGTCCAAGGAAAATGATGATTGAATGTTATCCTCCTAGTTGCAATTTGCAATCCGTTGTATTATTGAGTATTTGTGGATACGAACGAGTGAGAGTAATGTTTTTCTGGATTAAAATGTGTTGAGTAGTGGGTTGTAATTATATGTTATATTTGGGATATCGAATGTGTAGCATTTTCCATCGCTGTGTCCTCCTTAGCCCCCTCTAACCCGCGTGGATGATATGCAGGGTGGCGTGTCGGTGTCGGCTGAGGCGCCCCGCGCGTTCGCGGCGCACGCACAGCGACAGTCGCACGCCGCGGAGCTGCCCGTAGCGCACCTGCGCGACCTGCACATGCCCAGGGACAAACCCTCCAGTGAGTGTACACACTGACACACACACACACACACACAGCGACAGTCGCACGCCGCGGAGCTGCCCGTAGCGCACCTGCGCGACCTGCACATGCCCAGGGACAAACCCTCCAGTGAGTGTACACACTGACACACACACACACACACACACAGCGACAGTCGCACGCCGCGGAGCTGCCCGTAGCGCACCTGCGCGACCTGCACATGCCCAGGGACAAACCCTCCAGTGAGTGTACACACTGACACACACACACACACAGCGACAGTCGCACGCCGCGGAGCTGCCCGTAGCGCACCTGCGCGACCTGCACATGCCCAGGGACAAACCCTCCAGTGAGTGTACACACTGACACACACACACACACACAGCGACAGTCGCACGCCGCGGAGCTGCCCGTAGCGCACCTGCGCGACCTGCACATGCCCAGGGACAAACCCTCCAGTGAGTGTACACACTGACACACACACACACACACAGCGACAGTCGCACGCCGCGGAGCTGCCCGTAGCGCACCTGCGCGACCTGCACATGCCCAGGGACAAACCCTCCAGTGAGTGTACACACTGACACACACACACACACACACACACACAGCGACAGTCGCACGCCGCGGAGCTGCCCGTAGCGTACCTGCGCGACCTGCACATGCCCAGGGACAAACCCTCCAGTGAGTGTGCACACTGACACACACACACACACACAGCGACAGTCGCACGCCGCGGAGCTGCCCGTAGCGCACCTGCGCGACCTGCACATGCCCAGGGACAAACCCTCCAGTGAGTGTACACACTGACACACACACACACACACACAGCGACAGTCGCACGCCGCGGAGCTGCCCGTAGCGCACCTGCGCGACCTGCACATGCCCAGGGACAAACCCTCCAGTGAGTGTACACACTGACACACACACACACACACACAGCGACAGTCGCACGCCGCGGAGCTGCCCGTAGCGCACCTGCGCGACCTGCACATGCCCAGGGACAAACCCTCCAGTGAGTGTACACACTGACACACACACACACACACACAGCGACAGTCGCACGCCGCGGAGCTGCCCGTAGCGCACCTGCGCGACCTGCACATGCCCAGGGACAAACCCTCCAGTGAGTGTACACACTGACACACACACACACACACACAGCGACAGTCGCACGCCGCGGAGCTGCCCGTAGCGTACCTGCGCGACCTGCACATGCCCAGGGACAAACCCTCCAGTGAGTGTACACACTGACACACACACACACACACACAGCGACAGTCGCACGCCGCGGAGCTGCCCGTAGCGCACCTGCGCGACCTGCACATGCCCAGGGACAAACCCTCCAGTGAGTGTACACACTGACACACACACACACACACAGCGACAGTCGCACGCCGCGGAGCTGCCCGTAGCGCACCTGCGCGACCTGCACATGCCCAGGGACAAACCCTCCAGTGAGTGTACACACTGACACACACACACACACAGCGACAGTCGCACGCCGCGGAGCTGCCCGTAGCGCACCTGCGCGACCTGCACATGCCCAGGGACAAACCCTCCAGTGAGTGTACACACTGACACACACACACACACACACAGCGACAGTCGCACGCCGCGGAGCTGCCCGTAGCGTACCTGCGCGACCTGCACATGCCCAGGGACAAACCCTCCAGTGAGTGTGCACACTGACACACACACACACACACACACACAGCGACAGTCGCACGCCGCGGAGCTGCCCGTAGCGCACCTGCGCGACCTGCACATGCCCAGGGACAAACCCTCCAGTGAGTGTACACACTGACACACACACACACACAGCGATAGTCGCACGCCGCGGAGCTGCCCGTAGCGCACCTGCGCGACCTGCACATGCCCAGGGACAAACCCTCCAGTGAGTGTACACACTGACACACACACACACACACAGCGACAGTCGCACGCCGCGGAGCTGCCCGTAGCGCACCTGCGCGACCTGCACATGCCCAGGGACAAACCCTCCAGTGAGTGTACACACTGACACACACACACACACACAGCGACAGTCGCACGCCGCGGAGCTGCCCGTAGCGCACCTGCGCGACCTGCACATGCCCAGGGACAAACCCTCCAGTGAGTGTACACACTGACACACACACACACACAGCGACAGTCGCACGCCGCGGAGCTGCCCGTAGCGCACCTGCGCGACCTGCACATGCCCAGGGACAAACCCTCCAGTGAGTGTACACACTGACACACACACACACACACAGCGACAGTCGCACGCCGCGGAGCTGCCCGTAGCGCACCTGCGCGACCTGCACATGCCCAGGGACAAACCCTCCAGTGAGTATACACACTGACACACACACACACAGCGACAGTCGCACGCCGCGGAGCTGCCCGTAGCGCACCTGCGCGACCTGCACATGCCCAGGGACAAACCCTCCAGTGAGTGTACACACTGACACACACACACACACACAGCGACAGTCGCACGCCGCGGAGCTGCCCGTAGCGCACCTGCGCGACCTGCACATGCCCAGGGACAAACCCTCCAGTGAGTGTACACACTGACACACACACACACACAGCGACAGTCGCACGCCGCGGAGCTGCCCGTAGCGCACCTGCGCGACCTGCACATGCCCAGGGACAAACCCTCCAGTGAGTGTACACACTGACACACACACACACACAGCGACAGTCGCACGCCGCGGAGCTGCCGGTAGCGCACCTGCGCGACCTGCACATGCCCAGGGACAAACCCTCCAGTGAGTGTACACACTGACACACACACACACACAGCGACAGTCGCACGCCGCGGAGCTGCCCGTAGCGCACCTGCGCGACCTGCACATGCCCAGGGACAAACCCTCCAGTGAGTGTACACACTGACACACACACACACACACACACACACAGCGACAGTCGCACGCCACGGAGCTGCCCGTAGTACACCTGCGCGACCTGCACATGCCCAGGGACAAACCCTCCAGTGAGTGTACACACTGACACACACACACACACACACACACACACACACACACACACACAGCGACAGTCGCACGCCGCGGAGCTGCCCGTAGCGCACCTGCGCGACCTGCACATGCCCAGGGACAAACCCTCCAGTGAGTGTACACACTGACACACACACACACACAGCGACAGTCGCACGCCGCGGAGCTGCCCGTGGCGCACCTGCGGGACCTGCACATGCCCAGGGACAAATCCTCTAGTGAGTGTACACACTGATACACACATACACACACACACACATCTCTAGATATTACCTTCAGTATAACACTACTACTAATTATATTACATTTTATATAATAATCATGTGATGCCACTATATTCTTGTATTTTTTATACACATTTCTTAAAAATACACTTTTTTATAAGACACAAAAAGTTATTTCCAAAATTTTTTACCTCATTATCGATCAGAAGTTAGGACAATATTAAGAGAACTTATTTTTTATCAAAGAATACACTATTCGTGTAGCCAACATGACGTATCAAATCGGAAAAATATTTAGAACGGAGACTTATTCTAACAAAAACATTTACATTTCTCAAATCGTACCTCGACGACTAACATAAGTTACCAAAAGCACTGTATTTAACAATACTTGGTATAGAAAAACACAGTTGAAAAACGCTAGATTTTATGTAGCTGGTCTTAGTAATATTATTTATAATACCTCATACAAAAAAATCTATAGGATTAAGATCAGGGACCGTATTAATCGCTGAATGTAAACTCACTTTCAATACGGAAACTAGACTAGAGAACTTGTCGTTTAGGCGAATTGTTATATTTCTACTAAAATGTGTAAGCAACTATATATCCTGACGGATTTGAAGCTAAACCATTATCCCTTTGTGATGAGACTTAGTGCGAGACTCAATTCACGAGTGTTCTATGTATGTGGGGTGTGTGTAATGTAGGCTACAAGCGGTGTGTCGTTCAGGTAACGTGGCGCTGCTAATCGGCGCGGTGTGCGTGGGCGCGCTAGCGGTGCTGGGCGCGCTGGGGCTGGCACGAGCCCGGCGGGGCGGGGCAGGGCCGGCGCGCACTGCGCGCGCGCCCCTACCCGGGGACGAGATGGCCTGGGACGACTCCGCGCTCACCATCACCGTTAACCCCATGGACGAGGTCAGTACCACCACACCTCACGTTAATTTTTTTTATGTGAGAACCTTATTCAATAATATTGTTACTTACTGTAAATTTAACGCATTCTTTTCTATGTTCAAGAAAACGTTAATGATTATATTGATGAGTTTACACAATCATAAATATCGCGCATTAGGCTTAACTTTTGTTCAGAATCAAATAAAAGGAGTAAACCGTTTTTAGATTCATAAAAAGTTGTCATTTATTTAAAAATAAAGAACGTATCATCTACAAAAAAAAACAGAGGTCCCAGAATAGATTCTTGCGGAACACCGATTGTAACTTTTCTGTGTAAAACATCGTCACGCCCATATCCCTGAAACGGTTACTTTTTTTTTAAATGAAGAGTGGGGTAAATGACGGGGAACCTCACATTAAGATAGCTTATGGTATCGCCATTGCGTTTCTCGCTCGGGGCGTCAACCATTCGAACCGCTTTAATCTGTATACGAATTACTGAAAGAAGCTAGTACTAAAGAAACGAGAAGAGTGTATATACTCCCATGTAAGGCCAAAGTTGCGACGGACTGACAAGAAGCACTATTTCGCTTTGCTGATATTTATTATGTATATTTCAAAGAGCAATTAAGCTTTTTTTGTTATGTAGGAGTATCATAACGAATTTTTTATTTTTAACACTTAGTGTATTCATTCTGTGGTAACATTATATTTGAATGAAAGACACAGACTGAACGCTAATTACGACTATAGCAAACTGGTTTATATATTTAATATTGCGTTAGTTAAAAAAATACAGTGGGGACCACATATCGACAAATTAGCCAGTAGACTGAGTTCAGCAGCATTTGCAGTTTAAAAAAAAGACAAATTAGTGACGTCGACACTGCGAAAATTGTATATTTTAGTTATTTTAATAGTATAATGTCATATGGGATTCTATTCTGGGGAAATTCCGCTAATATTAATACAATTTTTATCTTACAAAAAAGAGTTATAAGGGCTATTTATAATCTCAGTCCAAGTCCAACAGAAAAATTCAAAGAAATTAATATTTTAATCGTACCATCGCAGTTCATATGTGAAAACTTGATGTATATTCGTAAAAATATTTCTTCATTTAATAAAAATAGTGATGTACATAATTTAAATATAAGGAATAAAAACAATTTTGCTCTGCGTGTATCACGTTTCCAATTCTAAGAATAAGTGACTTTTTTATGGGGCAATCTTTACATGTATCCGTATGCTTTTACAATTAAATCTAAATGCTATTAGAGATTTTCCAATACAAAAATTTAAAAAATGTATAAAATCAATACTTTGTAAAAAAGGTTATTTTAAAAGATCTGAATATTTGGATGATAATAAGGCATGGGATTAATTGCTCCTCATAGCAATCTCATAGTAATTACAATATATTGGTCGTAAATTATTGTGAATACATTATTTTTAAAAAATGTATATGCACAAAAAGACAAGCCCGCTGAGTTTCTTCCGCCGGATCTTCTCAGTGTGTGGCCGGGTTTCCGATTCGGTAGTAACTCAAAAAAAATTTGCCTCATCAAAGTGCCTGTAAAGGATAATTTGAATAAAAATGTTTTGACTACCATTTTGACTTTGGAAGTGTGTAAAAAGTAAGTGTGTGTGTGTTACAGAGCGTCCCGTCGCGGCGAGTGGCGGGCGACAGCTCGGACGGCGAGTCCTGCTCCGACTCCGACTCCGACCACCACGACTCCGACGACGACGACGACGACGAAGGTGAGCGCCCACACAACACACTCAGAGAGGACCGACTCCATACAAGCCAATATTAAAATAATCTAAGCTAAATCGTTTTTGTATCATAGGATGATAAACAAGCAGATGGCTCTCGTGATGGAAAGAGATAGCATATACACATTAAATAATTTGATATATTTTTTATTGAATTAATGTTTACAAGCATAACGATACCACTGAGAATTCTGTTAAAACACTGTGGTCTCTACAGGAACCACCGCCAACTTCTAGGTTTTTCATCCAATAAAACATTATTCTCACTCAGTACGCTTTGGCATTTATTCGTTTCTAAGTAAAACATTGTACAAAATAATATCGAGTTGATACCCTTTTTTCAAACAGGAAACGGGCTATCTTTCTACAGTGTTGTTACTGGCACTGACGCAATTTTGGCACCTTGCAAATAATTAATGATTGTTTTTTTTTGTAACGATACTACTTTTCCATCACATAATGTAGCGTATTTTAAGACTTAGGTATTGTGTTTTTAAATACAATTAATCTAAAATCATGCAGCAGATCTTTCTCTCTTTCTCTCTCTCTCTGATGGAATAATGTCAATACTTGGATTGTCCAGCAGTGATGCCGGCCAAGCAGCACAAGTACAGGAACATCAGCCAGCTGGAGTGGGACAACAGCACGATGTAATGCGAAGTGTGCTCGCCACTGTCGCCGTCTCGCTCACACACCCGCCCATCCCCATCCGCCGTCTCGCACTCGCACACACCTCGGACTCTCCGCACACACTGGCACTAATTATATAAGATGACTTATTGCGCTATGTTACGAGTATAATACGATTTTAGGTAAAACTAATTTTGTCTAGGTTAAGCATACATAAATATTTTCACTTCAAACATTTTTTATGTGTTTACTTGTGAGTACGCAGAGTAGTTTACTTTTATATTAGTACGCGTAGTTGTACGCAAAAAACAAAGTCTATTTAAATATCATAGAAAGTTACCCAAAATATAGAGTGTAAGAAAAGCCCTCTCCGACACGAAAGGAGAATAGAAATATTTCGATAACATTATCAAAAAAAAAATAATGAAATGACTCTATCGATAAATATTAAAAAAATGTGGTATTTAACCTTCAACTTCACTAAAATTTAGCGAATACTTGAAACTGCACAACGCCCCGTCGAGTAAACGGGCGTAGTCTTGTAGTCGCTTCTGTGTCTATGGCTATTTCTTGGCCTGCATTTTGTGTTGCCATAATTACATTTGAAATATCTTTTAAGATTACTTAATTTGATCGTCAAGAATTTACTTACCTATTTCTTCAAAATAATAGCATTATACATACATAATTGTATTAGGCTACTAAAATGCTTTAACGATCGGACAGGATTTTCGTACACAGGTAAAATAAGAGCGTCTTATTTGTCTATATATTTTTTACATTTTGATGAGAAAGAGTTTCAGAAGAAACTTTTAGTGTTTTAAATACATTTAGTAATAATAATGAGGTGATTTTACAATTTAATTTTTTAAATTACTGTTAAAACTACTAAGGGCATGACTATACACAGTATTATTTTAATATACTTTTGATTTCGATATTCTTACTTTTTAACAACGTAAAAAATTACATTAAAATAATACTGCTACGAGTGACAACGATAATTTTTCGTTTAATTAATAATCAAATGGTTATTTTATATAAGCTATTGATTTTTTTATTCTATTAAATTAATAGTAGTCTTAATGATCTAAGTTAGACAAAATTGGTTTTACCTGAAATTGAATTTCAACCTTAACATAAAAAATGACCAAGGTCTCGCTAATATCTCGAATCGATTTTATCGCCAAGCGAGACTTTTGGTAGATCATAGTGAAAACCGTTTAGAAGTGATATTACTTTTAACTTTTATAGAGGGTGTTTCATAAAATAATGCAGTCTACACATAATAAATCACTTCAGTAAATATGGACATCTAAAATAAAGTCTTTTGTTTTTAAGTTCAGTTTTGAGTAAGCGGGAAGCCGCAGGTCGGTATGAATACGCTGGTCGTTTAACGTATCTAAAATACACATTTAACTTTTATGCACAGAAATTAGTCACAAAACTGTTTACTAGTGTTATAAAAAGCCGTTGGGAAAAACACTGGTATATTAGGGGAGTGCTTATATTTATGTAAAAAAGGGCATTTAAGAAACGTTTTATTTATAAATTTATAATACTAAAAAAATGTGTATTTTTGGACGATTAAAAACTACTCATTTAAAGTTTTCAAATGTTTTATTTGGGCTAGGAAGTTATGAAACACGCTGTATAAAAGTTAAATGATGTTATTCTAAAGGCAGTATAATATATTATTCCGATGCGTTTACGAGACACTTTTATTACTGTTTTATAAGGAATTGATTTTGTAGGTACAACTTTGAAGCAATTTTTAATTTAAGGTCAGAGCCTGTAACAAGCGGAGCGATAAGCAGAACGAGATGTAGTGTACAACTTAGTGACTATGGGATTGACTTTTAATATTATTGTCTGTTTTGACGTTCGATCGGATGTGAATATTAATCAACAGGAAGTAAAATGGATAGATTATAAAGAAGTTGTAAAAAGAAATTTCCTTTATTGTAAGTTGTTATTTTTTTTTCAAAGTCGCTCCATTTTCGTTATTGAATGTGTAATACGAAAATTTAACGAAAACAGTTTTCGTTAAAAAACCATGTACTTAATTAATGTAAGGCATGAAAACCTTTTAAATAAGATTGTAACAATCGAAAATTATAAAATTTTAATTTATTACAGTATGTATAATGTTTGTCCAGCTTAGATTTATGCTTTTGAATATATATTTTATGATCTTGTCTTTTTTGTTAATTATTGGCGATGATAACATTTATCACAGATATTTAGATAAAAATAAAAAGTAACGATTAACAGAAGTATTTGTTTTTAGGATTACATTCTGCTCTGTGAATCGCTCCGCTTTTTAAGAAGTTCGTCCTTTGTTCGCACAAAACTGTAAACGCGACAGTGCCGTGTATTTAGCAACAGTATCACATAACTAACACTATCTAATAAGATTCATCTCCTGATATTGTTTCTAAGTGCACGCGTGATTTTATTAGTTAAGTGTCAAAAATCATATCAAATCTATACGTAAACACGGTCCCTCGCTTGCTTACGTAGGTTGAGAATAGGTCTCTTGGGTCTTTTCTACTTCCTTGAGGATTGTATCTATGTAACGATAGTAGTTGTTGTGATTTCGTATGGACTCGGTAATAAGTGAAAACTAGATATAAGTGATCGAAACTTTATATTGTATTATAGAGCGTGTTTTGAGTGCAGAGGGTAATTTAGCGACTTTCCGAATATACGAAAAAATACTGACACCGAGCATATTTATCGGACTTTTGGGGGTTGATCTTTTTTCACATACCAACATTTTTATCGCCGTTCATTTTAAAATATCGGCTGTAGTTACGTACTGAAAGCGTTTTTGACCTGGTAGTATTTTAATGTTGTCTGTGGTACACGTTAGTATTAAGATTAAATCGGAGTGTCTATAACTCACTCGCATTTGGCTGAAAACCAGTAGGTACTTATCTTTATAAAGGTGTAAATAAAGACCCCTTTATTTGTATTTTCGTATATGTTTAAATGTAACCGCCACGCTATCCTCTCCTCTGTTCTCAATCCACGGCCTTACACCTAAGTGACGCTTTGCCGATTCGGTCTTCACTGTTTTTTTTATATTTCGCATTTAAAATAGTACAATAATTTTATGCATTTTTTATGGTACAAAAAGATTTATGAAATGTCCAATGTTCACCCCCTTACGAGCTTTTCTAATCGGCTTAAAAATTGTATATTAGGCACAGAGTTATTTGAAAGAATACATAGATATATACACATATACAGACAGTGTCGTCTAGCTATATTAACTATATGTAATTATATATATATTTTGAATGTGTTAAGGGATTTTTACTAACAATTAGATACTAAGTGGCTATATATTACTGACGGTTGTTTGATTTCGAATTAAGGGATATTTCACACTGGGTAACTAGCGTTTTTCAACACTCTGGAACTCTTGTTATTCATTGAAATTGTTTGGTGTTTTTATGAAAGTAATCTTAAAGAATTACTCTTTAAATGTTGATTTTAAATATTGGACACATAAGTTCATATTGACTTGTGCTTATTAAATAAGTGTTTTGAGATTTGTTTTTTAAAATGTGAAATCATAAAAATCAGTATTAAATTTTATAATTCTTGCAAATCGAATTTACAGAAAAATATATATTTATATTTTGTTATTATAAGCCTCATGCGAACATATATTAATTTTGCACAGTAATGGCTGTTGAGAAAATATTAATAATCGCCACGATAAACAATCAAAAACTCAATTTAAACATTATAAATCAGAATACCTTTTGAAGTTATCTAAAAAATATCTGTATTTGTCTATCTTGTAACAGTTTAACCGGTACATGTGAAATGTTCCTTATGATCCAAAAATTTGCATATCAGTTTGCCATATTAGAATAACGCCAATCTATGCAACTTATAAGCAATCTCGACATAATCATCGGTGTACCCAGTTTATGTACGTCGAGCGTTTTTGCGTTTTAAATACTTTTTAAACTATGTTATTAACCGCATTGTTTGTAAAAGCCTTATTTTTTACAAACCAATGATATCTATATGCAGATTATAAAATATGGTGTACAGCAAATTGTAAAAACGTATTATTGAAATTATTTAATGTCATTGTGCCATTTTTGTTTTTTTACAACGAAATTCGTTTTTCACTAAACAAAATGTTCGCTTAATTAGGTTATAGCATTATTTAGTTGATTTATTTTAACTTGATGACCGTCCAATGACAAAGTCTGGTTTTAAATTTCGCATTTTATAGTCTGTAGAACTGAGCTTTATACTAAGTTAAATATTCTTTTTGTTATTCTCCTTTTGACAAAGAACTTGAATAAATAATTTTTTTAACGATAAAAAAAGTATAAATTTACAGAATACTGAATGTGTCTTTTTTTTGTATAAAGGATTTGAATTAAAAAAAAAAAGTTTAACGTCAACGTGTTGTGTCCACAGTTTTTTTAAAATGAAATTTTAAAATAATGCTCAAAGCATTGTTTTTAATCGTAGAATCTTATATTTATTTAATGTGATTATATTATATAAGAGACCTTGCCTTTCACAAATTTTTCCAAAGTAACACAAAATAATTTTTTTAACGATAAAATGAGTATAAATTTACAGAATACGAATGTGTCTTTTTTATATAAAGGATTCGAATTAAAAAAAAAACGTTTAACGTCAACGTGTTGTGTCCACAGTTTTTTTTTAATGAAATTTTAAAATAATACTCAAAGCATTGTTTTTAATCGTAGAATCTTATATTTATTTAATGTGATTATATTATTTGGCTCAGTTCGACAAGTTTAAAAGCGCGTCATGTGAATCCAGCCTTAACCTTTAAAATTGTTTGACGTTGAGATCTGACGTTTCTGAGCACAAGTGCAAGCATTTTAAAGTAAGTATTGATGAGGTAGCTACTTATGTTTCATATCAATATGATTAATTATTTTTCATTATTTTCTATGGTATTATTACTGTATAATTAGGAATCTTCTTTGATGTATGGATTATTATATTTTAGCTAAAAATAAAGTTGGTTTAAATTATTACGGGTGTTTTATTTGTTTTTTTATTTTTTAAAAAGCAAGCTCCTTTTTCTGTAGTTGGTCCAACGAAATGAACTAATAAAGAATCAAGCACTGAATATCATTAGTTGGAGACAAGGAACTTAGGGCGCGTACACGTTGTGACCAAAATATGGTCACCAAATATCAGTCCGATTCTGTCTCTTGAGCGGTACGGACGTGTTGTTTGGTGCTTATTTTAGTGTGTTCGCAGTGTTCGGTTACGTTGTTCCGGCTTGTTTGCTGCACTGACTCCAGCTTACTTCTTGATTTGATTTACTTATCGGGCTGATTCTTGTTTTCCCCGTGATTTGGATAGATTACTTCTGACCTTTTGAATTGGCTTGTTATTTGGACTCATTCTTGCTTACTAATACTTTTTGACTTGACGTATTTTTTGATTGATTATTTTGTACGATTGCGTATTATGGTTAAAGGGTAAGTGGCACTGGCACAAAATAATATCAGTTTTAAAGTAAATGAAATTAAAATATTTAAAAGAATCCAATACAAAAGTTGACAGTAGCAAGTGGTAGATCGCATACGATATGTGGTTGAAGTAGTTAAGCCCGGAATGAACGTTATTTATTTTAATCATTAGATAGAAAACAACCAGTTGGCCCTCCCGATTGAAAGAGAAATCATTGACTATAGACACCAAAGATATTATTGGCGCGTAGCTTGCCGGCTACGTTACTCTCCAAACTGGAACACGTCAGTGACAAATATTGATGCTATTACGGCAGAACTAGGTAAAGCGTTAGTACATGTGATGACCTGGGCAAGACTACAGAACTCTACCACCTAGCCAATGTAGCCAAACCAAGCAAATGGTCTATTCTGCAAAGCGGGCCCGAACTAACACGAGGTATTAGGACCAAATACACGTTATGGATAGAAATATGGAAACAATGCAGGAAAACCTCAAATTATGACAATAGAGTGTGAGTGACTTATTTTATGACAATAGAGTGTTCAAGTCTTCGAAGGGACCAATTGGAACCCGGAAAATTGCCACAGGGTATTTAGAATTTGTCAACAAAGCAATTAAAATCAATGTTCCTGGAGTGAGAATCAGAATCGAACCATTGACGACAGAATTCGATGCACTTCGTGGACAGGGTTAAATAGAATGAAAAATGCTGCCAATGATATTGTGCTGGGGTCTAACTGTACACAAACTCCAAGGAATTACTTTAGACCGAGTTGTGGCTAAGTTCGGGGTTTTTTTCTAAAGGTCAAGCATGCGTTGATTTGAGCTGAATTAGGTCTCTAGAGGGGCTAATAATAAGAAGTATAGACCACCTCAAGATACTTAATAATCCCCGCGACATTCTCTCTGAATGAAATGACATGATTGCGTAATTTACCATCGTAGGTATAATCAATCCTAATGTCAAAGTTAATGAATCCTAACTAAAAAGTATAAAATAAATAAAATATTGAAAACATAAAATCTGTTTGTATCTTGAAAAAGATTCGTTGCCTTAATGAAAACTAAAAAGAAAGAAACAAGCCCAGTAGTTTAGAATCATGGAAAGTAATAATGAATAACTACACCACTAAAATAGTTCTATAATCGATGTACATATAAAACAATCCATGACTTTTAATTCATCACAGAACGATTAACAGTCGGGGCCCATTTAAAATTTAGCTGTCAAATTTTCACAAAGGGCCCCAACTGTTAATCGTTTTGTGATAAATTAAAATTTATAAATTGTTTTATATTTACATAGATTATATAACTATTTTAATAGTGTAGTTATTCATTATTAACATGATTCTAAACTACTGGGCTTGTTTCTTTCTGTTTAGTTTTCATTTAAGGCAATGAATCTTTTTTCAAGATGCAGTCGGGTATTTTGTTTTCAATATTTTTTATTTTTAGATGACAGTATAGTGAGCTATTTAGATCAGCATTGTAAACACATCCTAACCACTAGTATTCTGGGTCCTAACTTTTCATGAATTACTCGCGCCCATTGACCAATCATTTTCGTACTTATCACTTTCGACACGATTGTGCAAGAGAGAGAGAGAGAGAGCGAGAGAGAGAAAGAGAGAGAGAGCTATATTACCTTTTTTCGTCGGACAATCTATAGGTGCAAGATTTCTAAAGAAAAAAAAATCTAAAGGCACTCATAATAAAACACTACATAATTATGTAACAAGTCGTGTTACTGGTGACTTGTGGCTATTTCGAATTATACCTATACTAATATGACGCAATTTACGACACTATAATTGACAGGGATAAAGTGCTGGTATAACGATACAACATTGCCAGACACCAAAGATGTTAATGTTGCGTTGATATCCGTGTGGCAGGATGGTAATAACACATGCATAAATTTACCGGCTACTTTATCCGGAACATGACAAGCGTTGACGCTATCGCGGCGGTGGTGTCAAATACCTGAGCGAGACGTTGCGGAACTCTACCACCCAGTAGTCACGATGGTAGTGACTCGCATAGCCAATAGTTTGTCTTTTACAAAGTACAGAGGCGCACAGATTCTATGTTCAAACTATAATATTATCACAGGAATTTAAAACAGTGTGCTAGCTAAAAATTCAGAAAATGCAAATCACAATAACTTCATGGAAAGTGTATCCTCAACACATAGATAACTTGAAAACGATGTGACTTGCAGTTTGTCTGTGGCACAGCAAGCCACCATCGTCAAACCTAATACTTCCATGTAAGAGACCTTGCCTTTCACAAATTTTTCCAAAGTAACACAAAATAATTTTTTTAACGATAAAATGAGTAGACATGCGCAAAACGGTACTTTGAAGTGTAATGCAATATCACACATCACCTTTGAAAAGGTAATATCACCCGCAAACATCACTCATCACTCATTACTCATCACATCACGTTAAGGAAATATCATCTCGAGTAGCGTTTAGTGTCTTGCGTTGCATGTGATGTACGCATCGCCTTTTTGTGCGAACTGCGAGTCATTACACTGGATATATATTTCGGTATTATTCGATTTATTTGAGTTATACTGCCAGTTGCATATCTCCCGCACGTTGTGCACCACACTCTTCTCTTGGTAGTATAATATGTGATACGGCCAGAAACGACACAAAGGTGAAGTAATGTGTGATGGTTGAAACGCTAGTGTGATGTGTGATGTTGCATCACCTTTCCGAGTGATATTACTTTTGTGATATTACACGCATCACCTACCCATGTCTAAAAATGAGTATAAATTTACAGAATACCGAATGTGTCTTTTTTATATAAAGGATTCGAATTAAAAAAAAACGTTTAACGTCAACGTGTTGTGTCCACAGTTTTTTTTAAATGAAATTTTAAAATAATACTCAAAGCATTGTTTTTAATCGTAGAATCTTATATTTATTTAATGTGATTATATTCTTTGGCTCAGTTCGACAAGTTTAAAAGCGCGTCATGTGAATCCAGCCTTAACCTTTAAAATTGACGTTGAGATCTGACGTTTCTGAGCACAAGTGCAAGCATTTTAAAGTAAGTATTGATGAGGTAGCTACTTATGTTTCATATCAATATGATTAATTATTTTTCATTATTTTCTATGGTATTATTACTGTATAATTAGGAATCTTCTTTGATGTATGAATTATTATATTATAGCTAAAAATAAAGTTGGTTTAAATTATTACGGGTGTTTTATTTGTTTTTTTATTTTTTAAAAAGCAAGCTCCTTTTTCTGTAGTTGGTCCAACGAAATGAACTAATAAGGAATCAAGCACTGAATATCATTAGTTGGAGACAAGGAACTTAAGGCGCGTACACGTTGTGACCAAAATATGGTCACCAAATATCAGTCCGATTCTGTCTCTTGAGCGGTACGGACGTGTTGTTTGGTGCTTATTTTAGTGTGTTCGCAGTGTTCGGTCTTACGTTGTTCCGGCTTGTTTGCTGCACTGCCTCCAGCTTACTTCTTGATTTGATTTACTTATCGGGCTGATTCTTGTTTTTCCCGTGATTTGGATAGATTACTTCTGACCTTTTGAATTGGCTTGTTATTTGGACTCATTCTTGCTTACTAATACTTTTTGACTTGACGTATTTTTTGATTGATTATTTTGTACGATTGCGTATTATGGGAAAAGGGTAAGTGGCACTGGCACAAAATAATATCAGTTTTAAAGTAAATGAATTCAAAATATTTAAAAGAATCCAATACAAAAGCTGACAGTAGCAAGTGGTAGATCGCATACGATATGTGGTTGAAGTAGTTAAGCCCGGAATGAACGTTATTTATTTTAATCATTAGATAGAAAACAACCAGTTGGCCCTCCCGATTGAAAGAGAAATCATTGACTATAGACACCAAAGATATTATTGGCGCGTAGCTTGCCGGCTACGTTACCCTCCAAACTGGAACACGTCAGTGACAAATATTGATGCTATTACGGCAGAACTAGGTAATGAGTTAGTAGACGTGATGACCTGGGCAAGACTACAGAACTCTACCACCTAGCCAATGTAGCCAAACCAAGCAAATGGTCTATTCTGCAAAGCGGGCCCGAACTAACACGAGGTATTAGAACCAAATACACGTTATGGATAGAAATATGGAAACAATGCAGGAAAACCTCAAATTATGACAATAGAGTGTGAGTGACTTATTTTATGACAACAGATTGGCCAAGTCTTCGAAGGGACCAATTGGAACCCGGAAAATTGCCACAGGGTATTTAGAATTTGTCAACAAAGCAATTAAAATCAATGTTCCTGGAGTGAGAATCAGAATCGAACCATTGACGACAGAATTCGATGCACTTCGTGGACAGGGTTAAATAGAATGAAAAATGCTGCCAAGGATATTGTGCTGGGGTCTAACTGTACACAAACTCCAAGGAATTACTTTAGACCGAGTTGTGGCTAAGTTCGGGGTTTTTTTCTAAAGGTCAAGCATGCGTTGTTTTGAGCTGAATTAGGTCTCTAGAGGGGCTAATAATAAGAAGTATAGACCACCTCAAGATACTTAATAATCCCCGCGACATTCTCTCTGAATGAAATGACATGATTGCGTAATTTACCATCGTAGGTATAATCAATCCTAATGTCAAAGTTAATGAATCCTAACTAAAAAGTATAAAATAAATAAAATATTGAAAACAAAAAATCTGTTTGTATCTTGAAAAAGATTCGTTGCCTCAATGAAAACTAAAAAGAAAGAAACAAGCCCAGTAGTTTAGAATCATGGAAAGTAATAATGAATAACTACACCACTAAAATAGTTCTATAATCGATGTACATATAAAACAATCCATGACTTTTAATTCATCACAGAACGATTAACAGTCGGGCCCCATTTAAAATTTAGCTGTCAAATTTTCACAAAGGGCCCCAACTGTTAATCGTTTTGTGATAAATTAAAATTTATAAATTGTTTTATGTTTACATAGATTATATAACTATTTTAATAGTGTAGTTATTCATTATTAACATGATTCTAAACTACTGGGCTTGTTTCTTTCTGTTTAGTTTTCATTTAAGTATGGAGGGTAGAAGTAAGGAGAGTCATCTTATATGGGAGAAAAGTTGAAAAAGTGTCCAGTTGTATGCGCTAAATAACAGTTCCAAAATCCTCCACAATCGCGCTGGTGGATGCACAGGGTATGGTATGAATGTAGCAATCGTAGATGAATTGAAGTATGCCGAGTTAAAAAATTTAATGTCATTATCGACTAAAGTAGTTAATTATTGAGAATTTCAACAACTTACGTTGTACAAAATACTGTGGTAAATATAATCTTACAGAATTATTATAACCAAACGTGCGTTTAGAGTGATTTTATTTCGTGAACAGTAAATAGTACGGTTATTGATATATAAACATTTAATTTTATGAAAAAGTGAGTGAATAACAGAACAGTTATGGGTAAAATTTGTGCTGTGAAAAGTTGTCCAAGTGGACGTAAATCCCAAAACAAAATTTATTTTTTGATATTCACAAATAAGCGTTAAATCGTTAAATGATACGTAAAAAAATAATCATATATTGTATCCCACTTTATGCGGATTTTTAAAAGCGCGCCATAACTTAGCGGAAGTTTCTCTTTCCTTGTTTATTTTTGAAGCCTACTCTAACAATATTTGGCGCTTCTTTTAAGAGTTACCTTGATGCAAATGTGGCGCCATCCTAATTTAATACATTTTGACGGACACTTTTTCATATACACAGATGACCCTCCTTACTTCTACCCTCCATACATTTAAGGCAATGAATCTTTTTTCAAGATGCAGTCGGGTATTTTGTTTTCAATATTTTTTTATTTTTAGATGACAGTATAGTGAGTTATTTAGATCAGCATTGTAAACACATCCTAACCACTAGTATTCTGGGTCCTAACTTTTCATGAATTACTCGCGCCCATTGACCAATCATTTTCGTACTTATCACTTTCGTACGATTGTGCAAGAGAGAGAGAGAGAGAGGGAGAGCGAGCGAGAGAGAGAGAGAGAGAGAGCGAGCGAGATAGAGAGAGAGAGCTATATTACCTTTTTTCGTCGGACAATCTATAGGTGCAAGATTTCTAAAGAAAAAAAAATCTAAAGGCACTCATAATAAAACACTACATAATTATATAACAAGTCGTGTTACTGGTGACTTGTGGCTATTTCGAATTATACCTATACTAATATGACGCAATTTACGACACTATAATTGACAGGGATAAAGTGCTGGTATAACGATACAACATTGCCAGACACCAAAGATGTTAATGATGCGTTGATATCCGTGTGGCAGGATGGTAATAACACATGCATAAATTTACCGGCTACTTTATCCGGAACATGACAAGCGTTGACGCTATCGCGGCGGTGGTGTCAAATACCTGAGCGAGACGTTGCGGAACTCTACCACCCAGTAGTCACGATGGTAGTGACTCGCATAGCCAATAGTTTGTCTTTTACAAAGTTCAGAGGCGCACAGATTCTATGTTCAAACTATAATATTATCACAGGAATTTAAAACAGTGTGCTAGCTAAAAATTCAGAAAATGCAAATCACAATAACTTCATGGAAAGTGTATCCTCAACACATAGATAACTTGAAAACGATGTGACTTGCAGTTTGTCTGTGGCACAGCAAGCCACCATCGTCAAACCTAATACTTCCATGTAAGAGACCTTGCCTTTCACAAATTTTTCCAAAGTAACACAAAATAATTTTTTTAACGATAAAATGAGTATAAATTTACAGAATACCGAATGTGTCTTTTTTATATAAAGGATTCGAATTAAAAAAAAAACGTTTAACGTCAACGTGTTGTGTCCACAGTTTTTTTAAAATGAAATTTTAAAATAATACTCAAAGCATTGTTTTTAATCGTAGAATCTTATATTTATTTAATGAAATTATATTCTTTGGCTCATTTCGACAAGTTTAAAAGCGCGTCATGTGGATCCAGCCTTAACCTTTAAAATTGTTTGACGTTGAGATCTGACGTTTCTGAGCACAAGTGATTGTGCTCAGATATTTAAAGCATTTTAAAGTAAGTATTGATGAGGTAGCTACTTATGTTTCATATCAATATGATTAATTATTTTTCATTATTTTCTATGGTATTATTACTGTATAATTAGGAATCTTCTTTGATGTATGAATTATTTGATTTCCAATATGATTACTTTTAAAAAGCAAGCTCATTTTTCTCATCCCAACTGTAAACTATACTATCATAAAACTTGCATCCGCTGTAATTACTTAGTACAGAATAAATACTTAGTATATGCGCCACGTAGACTTACATAAAAATCTCGAATTGCCAAGCTTAGCTCACACCCTAACCCACTGGTGGTAGCCGCGGCAGACATCTTAGATAGAAATCCCAATCGCAAATTCCGTTTTCACCAATCCCGAAGACCCGATAACTTTGGCCAACTGATCTAAGTCAAGGATCATCCGATGGACAAAACAATGCCACTAAGTCTCCCATCAAATCATGACCCCACCCTAAGCTGAAGTTCGGTCTCACAAGAGACACCCCTAGGACGGAAGGCGTATAGCCTCACATCTCTAAACTCTAGCTGAGGGCTTTGCTCGCCTACGCGTCCGGTGAAGCTGTGAAGGCGCTTAAAGCCAGAAGTGGCAGGGCAAGTTTTTATTTATTTTTTCGGAATTACTGAATGTCATTCCGAAAAGATATAACACCAAATTTATCCTGTTATACCTACTTCCATAGTTGGTAAGACGAAAACTTATCTTGGTGCACATTTTTAAATTTTGTGTGTGCACCTAGTCAAGGACATTTAATAACACAATTTGACCGCCCCGTTGGTCGAGCGGTTAGCGACCTTGACTACGCAATCGACGTGGCTCGGGTTCAATCCCTGACGGGACAAGCATTTGTGTGATGAGCATAAATGTTTGTATTTCCGGGTTTAGGTGTTTATTACATATATTCTAGTTTTTATATATGTATTTCTATGTACTAGTATCGTTGACTAACACCCATAACACAAGCAAATAATTTGCTTACTTTGGGCTTAGATCAGTATCTAAGTGTAATTTGTCCCGTGAATATTTATTTATTATTTAATCTATGGATGAGCAAGTGACGATAACTGGTAATTGTTGATAACTGGGTGACGATAACTGGACATTGTCGATAAATGGGGGTTGATTATTGGAGATCCAGTGTCGATAACTGGAGATTTTGAGAACATTTGTTTTTTTAAGGATTTATCATTAATTTATATATATAACAAAATAATAATATATGCTATTCATATCTCAAGAACATATTTTAACATATTCAACGTCAATCTTATTAAAAACCATGATAAAAATCCTCCTAATTTTACAAACAAACGCGCGGCCTTCTAAAAGTGTCGATTATTGGTGCCACTACGGTAGGTACTATTTTTAAATACCTAATATGCATTAGGAATAAGTAGATACATTAAAATAATAAAAGTAAACATAACACACACTGCATTCATTTGGCATACGATATTTAATATAGGTACACACGTATTTATTATTAGATATATACCTAGGTAAGTAGGTAGGTATTTATGGTTAAAGTCAGTTGTCAAATGTAAAAGAGATTTTATTGTTAAGTGTATGGTCGAATTTCCACCACAGGACGATCGCTAGTTATAATTCCGTGGGAGTATTTTCCGACTTTATACCATAAAAAAGTTATTGCCCTTTTTGCCAGCTGATTTATGAAATTATTTGAGATAGCTCTGTTTCATCATTACTCTGTCCCTCAGTGCGCAAACCTCATAAAACGTTCGCCAAACATCCTGAATAATGTACTGGGAGAGACCCGCCTAATGAGCATGAGGGGGACACACATATCGCACCCCGCCAAGAGCAACAGAGACCGAAAATAAATGGTGCAAATGCGCAACGGGATAGAGTGGGATGGAATGATTTTTAACACATAGAAAATGGGTTGCCAGCTGTACTTTCTTTTATTTCCTCTACGAAAAAATATAATTTGAAATTTTATTAAGCTTAAACAAATTGATCTGATTCTAACGAATGCAAATTATTTGCTTGTGGTATAGTTAATTTTAATTAAATAAGTATAAATAATTTCCGCCGGAACTTATTAGCGTGTGGCCGCGTAGTAATTCTAAAAAATCGGTAAGTATAAAGATTTAAATGTAATATAATATGATAATATATTGATAATTTTTAAATATTTGCACACCATGTCATGGTAGAATATGTTGGTAACTTAATTAATTTTTAACAGTTACACCCATATTCTTGCAAATAAATATTTTCATTTCATTTCATTAAAATTAGTAAATTTGACGTATTTTTCATTTTTAAATTATTCTTTAAGAAAATAAATCTAACCAACCCCCACCCCATTCGTCGCGTGATTAGGCATTCTGACTAAGCAATCAGTAGAGCTGGGATTTAATCCCGACAGGGAAAAATTTTATGTGAAATTAACTATTATGTGAATTTGTGCATAGATGTTACTTACTTACTTACTTTGGGGTTTGAGTTTTTATTAAACGTATTTCAGTATTTATTTAGGCAATATACATTTCTATGTATCAGTATAATTGACTAGCATCTTTATTTTACTGTTACGTTGACATTGACTAGTAAATAATTTGCTTACTATGGGGATATATCAAATTTATCGCCCCGTTCGTCGAGTGCTTAGCGAACCTTACTACGAATCAATGAGGCTCGGGTTCGATTCCCGACAGGGACAAACATAGATGTTTGTATTTCTGTATATTTTGTTATGTATGTAACAGTATTTATATATGTATTTCTGTGTATTAATATCGTTGAATAACACCCATAACACAAGCAAATAATTTGCTTGCTTTGGAGTTAGATCAATTCGTGAGATTTGTCCAGCGATATTTATTTATTTATTATTCTTTATCTATTTTTTATCAAGTGGGGAAATTTGTTCAGCTAGACTTGTTTTATGGGAAATAACGGAAATGGCAATATAGGGATATCCCTGTGGTCCTTTCTAAATCCCATATAATTTTCCATCCTGTATAAATTTGATAAACATCTAATTCAGGGTAAGAGATGTACGCGAGTGGAAGTAGATTGTTAAAGTTTTATTGCATTAAAATTTAACCAGTTGGTGGATGCAATCAAGGGGGCTCAGGTTCGATTCCCGATAGAGACAATTTTTTTCGTAATTTTTCTTAAAGGGCGACCGATTGGCTATGCGAGTCACTACTATCGTGGCTACTAGGTGGTAGAGTTCTGCATTGTCTCGCCTGGGTCTGGTATCACCGCCTTACCTATTCCTGCCGTAATAACGTTAGTACTTGTCACTGTCGTGTTCCGGTTTGCAGGGTAAGATAGCCGGTAAACTTACGCATGTGGATTTAGTTCTCGCCACATGAGAACAACACAATATTAACCTTTGGTGTCTATAGACGATGGTTTTCTCTTTCCATCAGGGAGCCATCTGCTTGTTTGCTATCTTATGATATAAAAAAAGAATATATATTTAAGGACGCGATAGTTGATGATCATATGTAACTAACAAAAACATAATAAAAGTAGAATATTGCTTAATCACATAGTAAAACCTTAACGAAATTAGTGTTTAAATTAAAATAATATGGTCACTGTGGTGACACAATATGAAATGCGCTCACACAACTTTATATGTGTAGGCATCGTGGGACGTCAGTCGTTCGCGCGCCCTCATGCGATATATACTAGTCTATGTAACTTGTAATTTATGTGTGTGACACAACACAGAATATGCACTACTATAAACTCTATAATTATCCTAACTGCGGTAACCGAACCTTGACGTAAAAACGACCACACACGCGCCAACCCAAAACCCAAAAAACGCCAAAAGCCCTAACCTTGACGGCTATATAATCTTTTACCGCCTAAATCACCACCCGCGCAATAGTGACGCGCCATCGGATCTGTTTTGATAAAAAGAAGAAAAAATGCGTACCTCCCCTCAGTATAATGTCTCTAGGTTTTAAGGTCATCTTATTGATGTAGGCCGTTTTTTTTAAGAATAGATAAACTGCTTTATTACTAGGCATCGCGAAACGGTGACAGCAGGCCAATACCGTATCGGTAGGATCGTGACTGTAACTAGGTAGTAGAATTCTGCAACATCTCGACCGGTTTTGGTACCATTGAATATTCTAACCGCAATAGCGTCGATGCTTATCGCTGTCACGTTCTACACTCTAAGGCGTGTAAGGTAGCCGGTAAACTTAAGCATGTGGCGTTACAACTCCGCCTCATGGATAGCAACACACCTTTAACATCCTTGGAGAATGTTTGCTGTTTGATTATTTTATCACAATTTTATTTCTTAATCTGTTTTACAACTATTCTCGTCTCTATGTCTGCTTATTCCTCTTGATTTTATTCAGCGTAGATCGGTTCAAATCGTCGTACAAATCAAGCTACTCCCAATCGACTTGACTCTTTAGCATTGCGCAGAGATGTAGGTTCAATCTGTGTCATTTATGTTCCAACGAATTGTTCAGATGCTTGCCGCTGAATTTCATCATTGGACATCGCATCAAAATTTAAAGTTTCTTCCTCGCCACCCCGATGACTGGAAATCTACAACCGTGCATTTTTCCCGACCCTTTCTACTTTTTTGTGTACGACGACGCACTACTTTTTTGTGGAATTCAATTACCGACGGTGATGTTTCCAAATGGTTAGGTACGACTTGGAGACCTTCAAGAAAAGTGCATACTTATTTTCAAAAGGCTGGCAACACAACTGCAAGACATCTTTCTAAGGTGATCACTTACTATCAGGTGCACCCCCTGCTCTTTCATCCCATCTTCTATAAAAAATCACAAGTTTAAAATTGTATAATTATTACTTTTGTACCAATATTTTATTTTCTGGTGTCTTGATATTCAAAAAAAGAAAATTTAAATACTCATTTTAAATAACATTTAATTGATTAAATGTTAGTTATCCCTATTTTATTAGAAGAACTATCTGTCTGATATTATTCTATGAAATTAGATAAATAAATAGTTGGTTTATTTTTACCTAATTAAACCGCGGGTAAAGACATTAAATGGGGAAAATATTTCCTCAATATGGGGAGATTTGCACCAAATAGCAACACTGTATAAAGCTGAAATGGGCGGAGTTTTGTGAATAATTGAAGGCGTCGACCGTCGCTTGGGCTGCGAATGCCGCAGGGTGGGGGTAGAAGGGGTGTTTGCCGGCCACTTTCCGCACGCCTTTCGCGGCCACAAATTTCGCAGCCGGCCATCTTAGTAGTGTCAGTGCAATGTTAGTGTGTTTGCTCACTTGGTGATGGTGGAAAGTGGTCGGAGCAGGTGGAAACTTGCAGGTTAGTGCGACTACCTTAAGTGTCTGACGTCACATGGATTGTTTAAATAAATACATAAGTAGGTACATAATTGAATACCTAATCCTTTGCGGCGATGAGATCACTACTCAGCTCGCCGACCGACAAATCGGTGAATCGTGATGAACTGGAACGTCTATAGACGCTCTGTTTACTCTGCCTGCCCTGCAAGGGAAACGGGCGTGATGATACTTTTTCCTTTATCGATAAGTCAGAGTTTTCTGTCGCCTGTAAACGCCTGTAGATCCGTGGTGACAGAGGTTAACCCCTCAACAGGTAGTAGGTAATAGGTTGGTAGGTACCTCATGAATAATTTACCAGCTACCTACCTATAACCTGCAAGCAGTAACACGACAGTGACAACTGACAAAGTTACCTACTGAGGCTATCGTGGCAGGAATAGGTAAGGTGGTGATATCAAATAGGTACTCGGAGTTCTGACGAGACAATGTAAAACTTTACCTAGTAGTCACGATGGTAGTAACACGGACATTTCCGGCGATTGGAACCGCATTAACTGGAACCGCGGTCCCAGTTGCCGGATTAATTTCATCATTTATAACTAAAAATCTTATTAGCTTTTCTCCTTCAAAAACTGCGTCAAATACCGTTAGATAATTTAATCAAAATCGGTCAATTTGTTTGGGATTTATCAATGAAGAAAATTAAAAATAAAATGTTTTTGATATTGCATCGATATTTTTCAAGTTATCGATTATTTAGCTAAAGCAATATTTTATATCTCAAACTGGAAATCTCGTAACAGGACCTATCTATAATCAATCGATCGTCTTTAACCGATTGTCTGGTAGAATGGCAGGTGATCTATTATCCCATGGGGTCCGGACCACAACATCCTTTATTCTTACACATCAAGATTTTTTTGTTATATCATATGATAGCAAACAGGCAGATGGGTTTCCTGATGGTAAGAGTCAGCCATCGTATATAGACACTAAAGGTGTTAATGGTGCGTTGCGTTTACCGGTTACCTTATCCATCAAACCGGAACACGGCAGAGACAAGCACTGACGCTATTGCGGCAGGAATAGGTAAGGCGGTGGTACCAGACCGGGGCGAGACAATGCAGAACTCTACCACCTAGTAGCCACGATGACAGTGCCTCGTATAGCCAATCGGTCGCTTTTTACGACCTGCCTGGCAGAACGGCAGTTGATCTATTCTTCAAAGGAACCCGGAACCAACACGGGGAGAAATCTACTACTTACCTACAACAAGCACGTTGGTTCACGAAATTCTGACACAATGGTCGGACTGGACCGGAGCCGGATAGCTCCCCGCAAGTCTTGGACCCGTAACTGAATAACGATAGATGGGATACCATTATGCAGTCTTTCTATTTCATTAGTCGCTTTTGTAGTCTAGTGGTCCAGTGTCCGTGTTGACCACATGAGGTCTCGGGTTCAATTCCCGGCTCGGACAATTAAAAAGTGTTTTTCAGTTTTCTGATAAAAACAACGTTGACCGGGATTAGAAAAGTGCACGGTTGTCGATAGGCTGGCCATCTATCATATTGTACTACTAACGGCCGGTTTCCGAAACGCAAATCAATTTTAACAAACAGTTAGTAATAATCTGTGTTTAACATAATTTTTATAAGCAAATGGTCTGTTAAAACTAGGTTGTTAAAATTAATTTGGGTTTCGGAACGCGGCCGAAAGTAGATATCCTAGTTGTAGGTGGGTATTTTTTTATTTTATTTTATCAGGAAGACAAATAGTGATACTTAAACAATATAAGAAACGACTTAAAAACTTAGGTTAGAAGACTTTACCTATTTATATGTTTTTGTATCATAAGTTATGTGTTTATTTGTAGTGTAAATGATAAAATATGATTATTTAACTAAAGTATACTTGCTCTTTTAGCCTGAAACACAGGTTTTCCTAGTTCAGGCACACGTCATGTCATAAATATCTAAGAAAACCTTGTAATTATAGGTTTTACTCTGCTTATGTAATTTTCTGAAATAAACATTTATTATTAGTCACTCAAGATTCTTATTCTTATTCATTTAAATTATCAACTTAAATGTTAAAATCTAAATAGGCAATTTCCAAAGTACATAGCTTCCTGAGTAGTTCCTAAGTGGCTTAATCTCCGTGTTGGTTTCGGGATCCTTTGTAGAATAGACACACTGCCGTTCTGCCAGGCAAGTCGTTAAAGACGATCAATTGGCTTTGCGAGTCACTACTATCGTGGCTACTAGGTGGTAATGTTCTGCATTGTCTCGCCCGGTTCTGGTACCACCGCCTTACATATTCCTGCCGCAATAGCGTCAGTGGTTGTCACTGACATATTCCAGTTTGGAGGGGAGTAAGGTAGCCGGTAAACTTATGCGTATGGCATTAGACCTCACTACAAGATAGCAACGCACCATTAACATCTTTGGTGTCTATAGGCGATGGTTGACTCTTTCCATCAGTAGACCCATCTGCTTGTTTGCTATTTTATACTATTAAAAAAAAGTTTTCTTTTTTGTGAAGAGAAAAATAAAATTTATTATTATTATTATATTTATGAACTACCTACACAGTATTTAAAATATTTTATAAAAATACATAATAAATAATTTTTAAATATTTGCACACTATAGCATTTTTTTATATCATAAGGTAGCCACCTTACCCTCCAAACCGGAACACGACAGCGACAAGCACTGACGCTATTGCGGCAGGAATAAGTAAGGCGGTGGTATCGGACCCGGGCGAGACAATGCAGAACTCTACCACCTAAAGAACTCTACCACCTAGCATCTAGCATGGTAGGACATGTTGGTATCTTAATTAATTTTAATAACTGGCAACAATCATAGTTTACTTTTGCAAATAAATATTATTAATTTCATTTCAATTCAAGATTTAGGGTACCTTCGATTCTATGACTAATTGTTGGTCTAGAGATATATATGTAGGTACCTACATATTGTGACTTCGTCTGTAGAACATGAGTTCTAGAGTTCAAAGTTCCAGTTAGACTGGAAGTATTGTCACTATGGTCGAAATTTGACCATAAGCGATCGCTAATTATATTAATGATATCAAATTGAAATTTTCATAATAGGTATGCAAAACATAAATTAGCCCTTCCCACCTATAAAAGACCCTTACACCTGATGTCACTAAGCTTCAACGCTCTGTCGCCCTCCGACGCTGAGGGCAGAGGGCTTATTAAATTAGCTACAGATGACGTGTGGCCATAGGATTTGCTTAAATACGTGTAAAGAGGTGCGAGGGAGTTTTAATAAGGATTTATTGTTATAGAGTAAGCACGTTCCTGATATGAATTTTACTGTTACGTGAATTCGGAGTTACCTACGCCATTTTAAATCCCGTCGATTCGTCTCTTGCAACGTTTTCGTCTTAAAATAAATTTTAAGTGGCGTCTGGAAAAATTGTTTCATTTTTTTCTTCACTGAAATTGATGCCAGAGCCTGATTCTGATATATTCTATACTTTCCACTATCGGCACTTGGTGAAATTTCATTACTGTTAGACACAATTAACAATGCACGGGTACTTTAATTTCACTTCACAACATATATATTTTTCGTATATTACTCGAGCGGTTTCAATTTTTAAGCATCTTCAGGATATAATATACTTAAGTATGTATCTTCAGGATGTAATATTATCAATTGAGTCCAACCTGATTAAAATATAAGCGAAAAAAATTAGGAGTGGATAGTGATGACGTTCAGGAACTGCTGGATTCCCACGACCAGGAGCTGACAGGTTGTCATAGAAGTGCATGAGCAAGTAAGACAGATAACACTGAAACTAAACAAACGCTTGATTGTTTAGTTTCAGTGTTATCAGAACATCAAACGATCATCATCATCATCGTTAGACCACTAAAAGCTGTCCAATCCCGGACAACACTGTTCGTATCAGATATGTATTAGATACATAGAAAAACACATTTTTGAATTGCTACACCTGGAAATCGAACCTGGGACTTCATTTGGTAAATCCCGACATTGGACCATTAGACCACAGAGGCGAATTATTGCCTAAATTTTTAGTATTATTATTAAACTAGCGACCTGCCCGCGGTTTCACCCGTGTAACTTTTGTTCCCGTGAGAATATCGGAAAAGTGTATATACTAAAACCTTCCTCAAGAATCAGTCTATCTATTAAAAAAACCGCATCAAAATTGGTTCCGTAGTTTTAAAGATTTAAGCATACATAGGGACAGACAGAAAAAGCGACTTTGTTTTATACTATGTAGTGATAGGTAATATATCCATTGTAACTTGTAAACCAAAGGTAGCTTATTAATCCTTAACAAATTAAACACTCTACTACCCGTACGAATCCGGAGCGGGTCGTTACTTTAAATATTAAGGTAATAGTAAAACATATTTACTATTATTTTGATACCTAATGGTTGTTTTGGTGTTAGTATCGTCAAAATGATTATCACAGATAGATACTTTAATTTTGTTTATATGTACAGATTAAAAACAATTTTATATTATAAACTAGCTGTTGCCTGCGACTTCGTCCGCGCGGACTTCGTTTACTCCGCACTGCTTCTCCCCTGTAGGTGATAACGTGATAATATGTAGCCTATATGTTGACCCGACCTGTTAGTAATATTCATACAAAATTTGAAGTAAATCCATGCAGTACTTTTTGAGTTTACCCCGGACATACATACAGACAAAAATTCTAAAAACTGTATTTTTGGCTTCGATATCGATTGTAGATCACGCCCCAAGTATTCTTTTAAAAAATATTCAATGTACAGTTTTGATATTTCTACGATTTTTTTATATGTATAGATGTATAGATTTTATCTATTAGCCCGGCCAATGTGGACCAACGCGGTTTACGCGTTGGTCCTGCGGCAGCGGCCCACCATTGACATGTTTGGAGAATGTAGGTCCACTGTTAAGTTACTGTTCATATTGAAGCACGCGATTGTTAATAGTCAAATGTAACCATAACAATATCTATAATAAACAGGTAATATTGCTTTTCCCTCGTGTTTTTCCGGGCTCCTTTGAAGAATAGGCCAGTTGCCGTTCTACCAACCGACTACCTTACCCTTCAAATCGCAACACGACAAGCACTAACGCTGTTGCAGCAGGAATAGGTTAGGCGGTGGTACCAGATCCGGGCAAGATCGTGCAAAACTATATCACCTAATAGCCACGATGGTGGTGACTCGTATAGCCATTCGGCCACCTTTTACAATATGCCTGGCAGAACGGCAGTTGGCCTATTCTTCAAAAGATGCCGGGACCAAAACGGGAAAAATAGCTATATTTGGCCAATCGTTCGCACTAACACAGGGAAAATACCTACATGGTACCTATTATTTTACATTATCTAGTACCTTTTATTACCTGTTATTATCCGGAATTGGATAACTGCCCGTTTGGCGATAGGCTTACCACCTATCACATTTGTGAGTCTATCATCGGCTAATCGTGGATGCACTGGTTAGTACTACCTCTAACCACCGCCTCGTGGATACGGGCGTGAAGATACTCTTGTTAACTTATTTCACATAATATTCGGTGTCAAAATCGAGTAGTGAATACCAACAAATGTGATGGTTTGGTAGTCAGTAGTAATCTATAACGTCGAAGTATGAATGAAATTATTTTCTTTCGAACGAATTAGTGAATAATCTTCATCGTATTACGATTACGCTTAGGATTAAATCTTAAGCATGTACAATCTGGATAATGGACCAAAATAGTATATTTTTTTCTGTTTCAAAAATTGCGTGATATTTGTCGAGACCCCCCCTCCCTCCAACGTAAGATTAGATGAGATTTGACTCGACCCCCTCTCCCCCTTAAACATCTCACGTAATTTGTGGACGCCCCTTAGGTAGATGACGCTTTATCAATTTTAAAAACTTGTAGCTTGCGTTCGATTATGTTTATTGGGACATTTTATAGTTTATCGGGACACCTCTGTTAATAACAGTGACTGGTCCCGAGTCCCCACGTACCGGGACGAATGGCAACCCTAATCTACAGTCTTCTACTAGACAACCTGTACCTCTTTCCATCAGGAGCGTCATCTGCTCGTAAGCTATCATGTTATAATGAGAGCTGCCCGTTTTTTCGCTTCTATATATCGCCATACAAGGGTTAATTCCATACAAGCAACGTTCATAATGTTGCCAATATATCATAATTATACCACTCACGATAAGTTTGAGAAAAACTTTTGTTATACAAAACATGGTCGTCCGTCGTCAAGCAGCATGCTTCCGCCGAATCTATCATACGCCATAACCTACTTCAATTTCACGGCATTTTAAATTTGAGTTTTTAATTTGTCACTAGCTGATGCACGTGATTTCCTCTGCGTTGTCCTACTAGTCCTATCCTGCAAATCTATATCTATACATCTTCTATAAAAATAAATAAAATTGGAGTGTCTGTTTGTTATATTAAAATAACCGGTTTTAACTAAATGCATATGGATGTATATACGGTGCACATACCAAAATAACACTTTTTACGATTTTTGTCTGTCTGTCTGTCCGTCTGTCTGTCTGTCTGTTTGTTCCGGCTAATCTCTGGAACGGCTGGGCCGATTTAGACGGGACTTTCACTGGTAGATAGCTCATGTAATAAGGAGTAACTTAATCTACTTTAAAAAAAAAACTCCACGCGGACGAAGTCGCGGGCACAGCTAGTTATAATAATATAAATGCATAAGTTTGGATGTTTTGATGGATGGATGTTTGTTACTCTTTGACGCAATAACGGCCAAATCGATTTTAATGAAATTTAGCACACATTTGGATGATGACCTGGAATAGCACAAAGGGTACTTTTATTCCCAGAAAAATAATTTGTTCCCGTGGGATTCACTAATACTGTTATAGAGCAGCGGGCTGCAAACCAAAGCTAAGTCTATTATATAAAATCGTATTTTCTTAAAAGATTTATGTAACTCTATATTAAATGCAGGTATTGAAGTGCAGACGGTGACTGCCCCGTTGGTCGAGTGGTTAGCGACCCTGACTACGGAATCAGGGCTTGGGTTCGATCCCCGACAGGGGCAGGCATTTATGTGATGAGCATAGGTGTTTGTATTTCTGGGTTTGGGTGTTTATTAAACATATTTAAGTATTTAAATGTGTATTTCTATGTAATAATATCTTTGACTAACATCCATACAAGCAAATAATTTGCTTACTTTGGGGTTAAATCAATTCGTGTAAAATTTCCAGAGATATATATTTTATTTTTTATTTTATTTATTGTGCTGGAATTCCACTTTTTCCATTTTGATGTCTGGAAGTCCACATTAGTGTGAATTTTAAGATATATTTTCACGACTACTCTGTGGAACTAATTACCCGCGGATTGTGTGGATTGTTTCCGAATCGGTATGACTTGGGGCACAAAATAAATAAGTACAGAAGTTAAACTATTGTGTGTGCTTCACTTTTCATACCTACGTTCGGCGGTTGCGCTAGGGTTATCAACTTTGACATATGCACAAAAAACTGGTAGTGACACTCGTATCTAGGTGTTTAAATTATTATTAAAAATAAACCGGAAGAACGGAAATGTAAAATAATAAAAAAGGCGTATCTCCTGCTCCTAAAAATAACAAAACATGGTAGCAAAACATTTCAGTCTCCTGCGACTTTGAAACGCGAACATCTAACATTCACTCGATAAAAAGACTTCGGACGAAAAACACGTAGGTACCCGCCTACGTGTTCTTCGTCCGAAGTCATCTCGATGTTTTAGAATTTTTTTCCTCGCGGTTAAATTGACCTCGGAGATTTGTCCACTTTGTAATTATTTCTTTGATTGAAATTCCCATCACTTTGGTAATCACCTCAATAGCTTCATATTTTTTATTTTTGTTGTGATCCGATAATTAAGCATCCCAAATCACAGGGCGCTCGCGTATTAAATCGATAAAAACAAGGTATTGCCTTTATACCAATTTATTCTAATAAACACAATAAATCATAGGCAGTTACAATAGGAATATACACAGGAAATCAGTAAATACGAAACGCACAACCTCATTGTTCGCAAGCAACGATGATATGAAATTACCCCTCTCCGCAGGCGAACACGGGGATGTTTTCCGTTCACCTCGGATAACATGTTTGCATGTTTGAGCTAACAAAACAGTGAAAACATGCTCATATTTTGTTAGAAGTTTAATGTTAGGTGTTAGAAAACAAAAAACAGTGTCACAGGAGACCCGGCTTAACTAAAACATTTTATTGTTATTAAAAAAAAACTGCACAAAAAAATTAACTGACGCGTTTCTCAAGTGGGTGTCAACCGCGCTTGCACCACAGAATACTAGAGATTAACACAAGTCGATGTTACATACAATTCGACCATAGCACACATAGACACCTCTCACGAATGCGATATCTCGGACTGATGCGGAAAAAACTGTCCCGCAACCATTCCGAGATATCGCGTCCGTGAGAGGAGTCTAGGTATGTGTGCGTTGCTCGAACACCCTTTATATATAGATTATTGACTTATTATTACTATAAATCAATGTCTGTATCTGTTTTGTGCTTGGGGACCTTCAAGAAAATAAATTACTTATGACGAGCAAACCTGGAGTGTAGAGAGAGATAGGACGGATAAACTCTGTAGATAATAATGTCCATCAAAATACATCCAATAGGCCTTTTCATCACAAAAATTTTTTGTGCGCATGCGTCAGAATCAGCCATCTTTTTCGTACTGTTTTTTGTAAACAACCATGCTAAATTGTCCGCTATCCGTGTATCAAAAATTAAAATATAAATCAAAGTTGATTAATTGTAAAAAAAGTGAAAAAAAAAATAAGTAGTAAGTCAAAATAATCGGAAAAAAATTTTTGTACTCCATTATAATTATGTTGTCTGTACGAAAAGGAACAACAAAACGGTGTTGTTATGGAGTATGTAAAAGTGATACACGATACAAATCATTTAAAACCTGTAAATTTTTTATATATTATTTATTTATTTATTTATTTATTTATTTATTTATTATGTCGCTTTAAACATTTTGTTTCTGATAAAAAATTTCTAAACATATTTACATTTGTCTAATTAATAATGTCATGTATAGCCTCAAAATATTAATTTAGCCACCTTAACATTTAACATTTTAGCCACCTTTTCAATTGTTCACAATTATGAGCTTCAACTGAATCATAAATAAGTGAAGCACCATCGATGGTTTTTTCCAATAATTTATTTCTTTGTGGAGATAATAGTCCTTGTCCAGCCATTGTTGATTAAAACAGTACGAATTTTTTGAATTACCGCCGTTTCAACATGGCGGCTACGCATGCGCTCATCTGATGATGAAAAGGCCTATAGTTATGGGGCCACCATCGCATTTCGTCTCTTTCCGTTTACCGGCGAGCTGGGCTATATATGAGTATTCCAGCTACATCTGTTTGACTTTGTATCCGTTCTTTTATGTGCGCAGTGCATGTTATTTTATATTTTTATAGATTGGCTTCATGAAATAAATATCTTTTAAAAGTTGGCAAGTAATATAGATTTAATAATTAAATATTTTGAAATAAAATAATGCCGTTTTGATTGTAAAAATAATTTTAATCAAGAAGTGGCAGGTGGCAACCCTCGTCGTGTTATAAGATTTGTAGAAAGAAAGCGATAAAAACGCTTATATTTGCCAGTAAACTGTTAAAACTGCGCTACGAGCACAAACGTCTACGACAGCTAACTTCAAGCCCTAGTTTATGCTATGCCAGTCCGCGGCGGACTACGAGCCCGATGCGTTCGCCTTACCATAGAATACTAGAGACTAAAGTCAATACTTTATAGAATACTTAGAGACTAAAGTCAGTAAAACTTAGCCCGAGGGTTTCCCTGAGAGAAAAATTCAAAGAAATCAATATTCTAACTGTTATATCCCAATATATATTTGAGAACTTGATGTACGTTCGTAAAAATATTTGCTTTTTTTAAAAATATGGTGACGTACACTCACTTAATACAAGGAACAAAAACAATCTCGTTGTGCATGCATCTCGTCTCCACAGAATAAGTAACTCTTTTATGAGGCAATGTATACGCTTTTACAATAAACTTCCCGAAACTATAAGAGATCTACCAGTCAATCAATTTAAAAAAAATGTGTTAAAACAAAACTGTGTAAAAAAGGATATTATAAAATCTCAGATTATTTAAAAGACAAAAAAGCCTGGGATTAATTGCTCCTCATACCGATCTCATATATATTTTTTGTAATATTGTGATATTGTAAAAAAATCAATGATATGAAAAAAAAGACAAGCCCGCTGAGTTTCTTCCGCCGGATCTTTTCAGTGTGTGGCTGCGTTTCCGATCCGGTAGTAGTTTAAAAAAAATGTTGACGCGTCAAAATAACTTGTAAAAAGTTTTATTGAATAAAGTATTTCTGATTTCTGATTTCAACGTTACATACAAGTAATATTCGAGCATAGCACACATAGACACCTCTCACGGACGCGTGTGTGGTGCTCGAATATCACATGTATGCAGATTGACTACTGTTAGTCTCCAGTATACTGTGGCCTTACCCAGGTTCAGGAGGCCACGCTACGTACTTTCCTATCCCGATGATCACATTATCACCACAAACAACAACACAGATTCAGATTTAGTTACGCACACTACACTACACCGTCGTCGCCGGTCTCCACGACGAAGACTTCTGTACTAGCCGCGCTTAAGGCAGGGCGAAATGCCACGACTCCACCCATCACTATTAGTCCGAACGTCGCACTAAGCTGAAGTCCGGTCTCACAGGAGACAGCCCTTATCGCGGGCGTTTATAGGCCCAGTTATAATTACGTTCTGGCTGAGCACTCTGCTCGCCCAAAAAGCCCGGTGACGCAGTTACGACCCATAAGGTCAACTGTAATAGTCATTTCGAAAAAAAAAGCTACGCCAGTGCTACTTTGAAGTGTTATTTTTAGGAAACAGCTGGACCGTGAATTAAATGGATACGCCTATTAAGACAATTTCTGAGTTTTTTCATTGTAGCTTTCATTGAAACACAGAAATTCAGAGTTATACTACCTAATTACCGATGTAATAAAATTACTTCAAGGGTAATTTTTAAATCTAGTCTTATCTCAGTCGGTCGCCTTCTCGCCTTTGTGGTCTAGTGGTCCAGCGTTGGCGTTGACCACATAAGGTCCCAGGTTCGATTCC
Source organism: Apodemia mormo (assembly GCA_036924255.1). Taxonomy (NCBI): domain Eukaryota; kingdom Metazoa; phylum Arthropoda; class Insecta; order Lepidoptera; family Riodinidae; genus Apodemia; species Apodemia mormo. Next base: position 21,460,106 of record JAUPFN010000026.1, read on the forward strand.
CGGGTCGGGCTCTTAAAAAAAGTGTTTTTTCAGTTTTCTGATAAAAACAACGTTGCCTGGGATTGGAAAGTGCCCGGTTGGCGATAGGCTGGCCACCTATCACATTGTGAGACCAAGTATCTTCGTCTAATCGTGGGTGCAATTGTTGTACCCCTGCCGACCCCTTCGGGGATACGGAGGTGAAGATACCTTTTTTTCTCAATCGGTACGATAAAATCGTACAACATTGTTTATTTATATTTCTTCACGTTGTAATATATCCACAAATGTATGACATTGTTGACAGTGATATGAGCGTTTACTCAAATGCACGGTGACACGTTTCTTTCCTAATGGCGTGTCTATTAGTATTCATGTGGTCTGTGATCTGGAGGTTTTGATTCTCGTCTCGAAGTCCTCTCATCTCAAGCTCATGCAAGACCCCTGTATCATTTACCATCAGACGATCCACTTGCTCAATCTGCCCCTATTCTATATAAAAATATGTGAAGATGAAAACTTTGTACCCACCGCTTTTTACGATAGTTACGCGAACGGAGGAGTATGGGCACAGTTAAAGTGCAAAACCTAATATTTTTCATTAATAAGAAACATTAAATTGATGAAAATAAATAAACATTACACATTCTATATTAATTCGACACACATGTAAACTTTTTAATATCATAAAATAGCAAACAAGCAGATGGGTCTCCTGGTGGAAAGACACTACCATGACCTATATATACCAAAGTTGTTAATAGTGCGTTGCTATATTTAATATCTTAATGCCACATGCATAAGTTTACCGGCTACCTTACCCTCCAAACCAGAACACGACAGTGACGAGCACTGGTGCCATTGCAGGAAAAAAGGTAATGCGATGGTGCCAGACCTGGGCGAGGCAATACAGAACTCTACCTAATAGCCACGAATCGGTCGCCTCTTACGAACTGTCTGGCAGAAGGACAGATGGCCTACTCTGCAAAGGGACCCGGACCAATACCGAGGGAAACTACTATGTATATGGCTAAATTCTGTCTAAATTCTGTCAAAATTAGAAGACATTTTGTTTAGTCAGTAGTCGTATGTCTACCAAAGCATGAGCGCTAATATCTTCTTATCTATACAGACAAACAGATAAATAACCTTTATATTTATTGATTAGGCTTTTTTGTAAAAGTTAAATTATGTTGAAACGCTATTTGATATTTATTGTGTCGTTTGCTGTGTTGTATAAGTCCTGCATATATAATGTAAATCCATAACTGGCCGTAAGCCCAAGTTACGCTTTGTATGTAGGTACATATTTTGTTGTTAAGCGCTGTGGATTTTGTTAAATAAATAAATAAATAAACTAATATATTCTATCTATTCTATTTTTTGTGGATAAAGATAGATTGCTATTAGTTTTCTAGGTGATAGAGTTCTGCATTGTCTCGCTCGGGTCAGGTACCACCGCCTTACCTATGCCTGCCGCAATAGTCAGTGCTTGTCACTGGCCGGTTCCGGTTTGGAGGGTAAGGTAGCCGGTAAACTTATGCATGAGGCATTAAACCTTGCCACAAGATAGCAACGCACCATTTAACACCTTTAATGTCTATAGGCGATGGTTGCCTCGTTCCATCAGGAAACCCATTTGCTTGTTTGCTATCTTATGATGTAAAAAATAATAATAATAATAAATCTATTTGAACGAGCGTGTAGGTTAGGTAAAACATTATTATAAATTAGGAACCTCTCTTAAATTTTTTGTAATATGAAATAATTCTTTTTTTTAGATCATAAGATTGCAAACAAGCAGATGGGTCTCCTAATGGAAAGAGTCAACCATCGCCTATAGACACCAAAGATGTTAATGATGCATTGCTATCTTGTGGCGAGGTCTAATGCCACATGCATAAGCTTGTAATATTGTAACGCATATTTTATGAAAAAAATAATAGACAAAAAAAGACAAGTCCGCTGAGTTCGCCGGATCTTCTATGTACGTGGCCGCATTCCGATCCGGCATTAGTTTTTAAAACGTGGACTCGTCAATGGTGACCGGAAAGGTTTATTTGAATGGAACATTTTTTGATGTTCGATTTTGATTTTTGACTCGTTTTTAAAGTCGGTTAAAAATGATCCCTTATCGTAATTCGAAGCTAATACCTCAAACACAAACTATGAACCGTTCAGAATTGAATGGGGGAGTGAGCGCGGTTGGCCCACTTAACGTCAGCCGTGATTCCGCGACGTCACAATCAATGGGCGATTATTATACCGTCGAAACTTTTCATGTCACATCCAGGGCACGGCTGAGGAGCTTCTCGAGCCGCTTCTTGGAGTTTGGATAGAAACTTCAAATTATAAGACAGCTGTCAAATTACAGTACCAGCTGAAGCAAGCGTCTTTGCCCGCGATCTATACTAATATTGTAAAGAGGAAGGATTTGATTTTTTGTTTTCTGCGAATTAATTTAAAAATTACTCGGCCGATTTTAAAAAATATTTCACCTTTAGAAAGCTATAATATCCAGGAGTGACATAGACTACCTTTTTACTCGACTGACCAAAGGGAAGTAATGATTTTTTCTTTTTTTTTACATCATAAGATAGCAAACAAGCAGATGGGTCTCCTGATGAAAAGAGACAACCATCGCCCATAGACACCAAAGATGTTAATGGTGCGTCGCTATCTTATTGCGAGATCTAATGCCACATGCATAAGTTTACTGGCTACCTTACCCTCCAAACCGAAACACGACAGCAACAAGCACTGACGCTATTGCGGCAGGAATAGGTAAGGCGGCGGTACCACACCAAGGTGGTGGTGATTTTTGGTCACTCGAACGAATTCGCGAGTAGCTGCTAGTACGGCGTCAAATTGTAAACGCGAAAGCGAGTTTGTTTGTTACGCTTTTACTCCTAAATCACTAAACAGATTTTCAAAAATATTTTAACACTAGAACTGCATTATCAGTGAGTAACATAAGCTATATTTTTTATAAGAGATCCCTACGAAAATTACAATAATGTAAACCAACTTTTTCGGCGATTAGTGGTAACGTCGAAAACTGGTCTTCGCCGGACAAACGGGCAGGAACGATATTTTGACTAAAGTCACAGATTCTATACATATAATAAAATCGTAGGAAAGTCAAAACTGTACATTGAATATTTTTTTAAAAGAATACTTGGGACGTGATCTACAATCGATATCGAAGCCAAAAATATAGTTTTTAGAATTTTTGTCTGTTTGTCTGTTTGTATGTGTGTCCGGGGTAAACTCAAAAAGTACTGAAGATTTACTTCAAATTTTGCATGAATATTACTAACAGGTCTGGTCAACATATAGGCTACATATTATCACGCTATCACCTAGCGGCCAGGTGCTGTACGGAGTAAACGAAGTCCGCGCGGACGAGGTCGCTGGCAGCAGCTAGTACATAATAGAACAAGTACAAGGGTGTAGAATATGTGAAGTTAGGGCTTTCAGAGTGAAGGCATGCAGAGTTAGAAGCTTTGTTCTACATGATAACTTTTTGACATTGCAAGCCATATGGGGACCGATTCACGTATTAAAACGTCAATCGAATCGAAGCGTGTAGGGCTCTTACACATTTTCTTAAATATTATGCCGCGTCTTAGCACGTCGCAACGCTGTATCGTGTTTATGTGTGTAAGAGCCCTAAGTGCGTCGGCTCAAATGATGTTTTGTTACGTGAATTAGGGGGATGGTCTGGTCGTGGCAACATTTTTTAAACATGTTATCTACTTTCTAATGATAATGATTATGACTGCCAGTTTATGTGGTGGGATTTTTATTATTTTTGTAATTCACTAGGAAAATATTTTGTTATTAATAACAAATATTGTTTAATTATATTAGTTTTTTATAGCACTCACCCCGTGCTTGGGAAACTTGAAAAACCTTAAAAACAACAAAGAAAAATGTCGATACGCCAGACTCAAACCCGCGACCATCTCCCTCAAGCCGGGACGCTCTGCCACTGAGCTAAGGTCGACGAGGTCGAGGTGGCGAAATTCTTCTTTGTTATATGATCGATTATGTCGAGTCTCGCGTGCCGACATATATATTTGTTGTTTTTAACATTTTGTTTAATTTAATAAGAGGTCTGTACTTAAATAATATTTATATCTGTAGCATGAAATTAAGTTTTCCCTAATTTAAAACGTCCGGGTGATATACTAAAATATGAAAATTCTAAAATACGTATATTATCATTTATAACAAGATGTCCTTATATAAATTTTCAGACCTCGAGCATCAAAATTTGCGAAAGTCTCATATGTAAAATTCCATCCCATAGTTTAAGGCGTTGGGGGATAAAAGTTCCAAGTTTTAGATTTTGTTTGTTTATTAATATTAGCTTACAAACAAAATTTCAGCTTTCTAGAGCTTCAGGAAGTGTCCAAAGAATTTTGATGATCATCAATAAAAAAGTGACTAAGTATAGAATTAAAACTTTCTACGTTTTTTTTATAGAAAAAGGGGCAAACGGACAGGAGGCTTACCTGATGGTAAGTGATCACCATCGCCCATGGACAACCACACTATCAGAAGATTTGTAGTTGCGTTGCCGGCCTTTTAAGAAAGAGTAGGCTTTTCTTGAAGGTCCCTAAGTCGTATCCGCTCGGAGAAACCCCTGCCGGTAATTTGTTCCACAGAGGAATAGTGCGGGGAAAAATAATTTAATTAAGTTAATAAATCTACTGCTTTTAAATTAATAAATCATATCTTGAGAATCTTGTTTATCTCGTATAAACCAAATTATAGTTATGAATGTCCAAAAAAACGATGAAGCGCTTCGAGAAAAGGTAGGTAAAGCCCTTGCGCTTTACTTGGCTTATCGTAGCGGGGCATTAACAGCTGTGCCTTCAGATACTAGCTGCCTAACTACTTGAATATGATGATTATGATATGATGAATTCTTGGAAAAAGTGAAATCGAAATTTCGGTGAATAATTCCAATTTATTGCTAAACTAACAATCTCACGTGATTTTACCATAGAACTAATTTTGTAGAGGGCATGTTAGCACAAGACTTTTGTACCAAGCATCTTTCGATAAAACTGGTTCCGAGAAAAAAAACGATTACTTTTCCTGGTTGCAAAAGCAGGTTTTCTGTCGAGGCCAAATTGAGGACATATTCGTGGGTTTCATACTACCTACAAAAATTGACTATGTGCTGATGTGTTAGAATAGCCTTATACTGATTCTGATTGGACTAAACAGCTCTGAGCTTATGACAGATATTTCCATGACTCTAAGTCTTCGTTGACATTGAATGTTTGCTGAATTAAGTGACTGTATTTGCTTAGTAAGCATATCATATATATATTTGGGCAATCCCTGAAGATAAGTCTCACTTTCGAGCATAGACAAGGAAGGTTATCATATTATGTGTTCAAACCAAATCAACTAAAGGAGATTCATGAGATCGCCCTAAAGGCTACAATTTGCGCTCTTGATGTTACTAATGATGTTAATAGTGCGTTGCTGTCAGTGTTGCGGGATGCCACATGCATAAGTCTACCGGCTACCCTACCCTCCAAATCGGAACACGACAATGACAAGCATTGACGTTATTACGGCAGGTACAGGTAAGGCGGTGTTACAAAGGTACCCGGGTGATACGTTGCGGAACTCTACCACCTAGTAGTTACGATGGTAGTGGCACGTATAGCCAATCAGTCACCTTTTACAACCTGTCTGGCAGAGCGGCAGTTGGTCTATTCTCCAAAGAAGCCCGGTTCAATGCGGTAAGGATAATCTTACGTAGGACCACCCCATTGAAAAAATAAGACGTAGTCAAACCAACTCCCGCCCTCCCCCCAAATGGTCTTAAGTAATAAATAAGTGGCACTTAATATGAGTGCATGTGTGTACATATTTTATATATTTTGCATTTATAATTTTCAACGGCATTGGCATTAGCTACATAACATGTGGAAATTAATTATAAATAAATATTTGCCACCGGCCCATCACCGATCATCACCGACACCCCTCGGCATGTTTACCCGGGAATTACAAATGTATATCAACATATTAGACCCCATTCCAATAAACAATTTAGTGTTGCACGCTCATAAGTTTCCCCTAATATAAGTGGATTTTCTGCAAACGCTAAGGGTTGATTTACTTGTTTTGTAAGATTTTAATGGCGTTAATAATAAAATATGTCTGTTTTGAGCTGTGGTCTATTACTGCTGTTTCTATTGGTGAGTTAATAGAACGTTGCAATCATATTTCTGATTAGCTTGTATATGGCATAACTTTAAGATTCACCACAAGGAAAGCAACGCACTATTAACATCTTTGGTATATAAGCGATGGTTTTTACTTTCCACCAAGAGATCAATTGCTTTTTCGCTATCTTATATAAAAAAGTCGCGTGGTTTGCCTATTCGGTTAAGATCACGAGGTCCTCAGTTCAATGATGGAGTCTGCCAAAAATATTAATAAATGGTTTTCTTTCGAAGTTGTTCTAGAATGTTAAAATATTTTTGCAATGATTACACTTAACATCTAAAAATTTAATCAGCTTAGCACCTATCTATTGATAAAGCCTAACGTGAACATTATCTTAACAAGTTAGATACATTTTAAATCATAAAAATGATTTTTTTTTTTTATTTCATAAGATAGCAAACAAGCAGATGGGTCTCCTGGTGGAAAGAGTCAACCATCGCCTATAGACACCAAAGATGTTAACGGTGCGTTGCTATCTTGTGGCGAGGTCTAATGCCACATGCATAAGTTTACCGGCTACCTTACCCTCCAAACCGGAACACGACAGCGACAAGCACTGACGCTATTGCGGCAGGAAAAGGCAATTATTCAAATAATGCACAAGCACTTCCGTCTGGACTAGGGATTTTATAATATACAACCAAAATCTGGTTAAAAATAAGTGGGCTTTCCTTTTACTGTTATTTTTTAAAATATAATTAATGTCCAATCCCCGTGTAGGTTCCGGGCTCTTTTGAAGAATAGACCAACTGCCGTTCTGCCAGGCACATCGTAAAAGGCGACCGATTAGCTATGCGAGTCACTACCATCGTGACTACTAGGTGGCAGAGTTCTGCATTGTCTCGCTCGGGTCTGGTACCACCGCCTTGCCTATTCCTGCCGCAATAGCGTCAGTGCTTGTCGCTGTCGTGTTCCGGTTTGGAGGGTAAGGTAGCCGGTTAACTTATGCATGTGGCATTAGACCTCGCCACAAGATAGCAACGCACCATTAACACCTTTGGTGTCTATAGGCGATGGTTGACTCTTTCCATCAGGAGACCCATCTGCTTGTTTGCTATCTTATAACATAAAAAAAATGTATTATAATATTACTAGAATTATTTCGTATTATAAAAATATAAATATAAGACATTGGTATTAGGAGCAATGGTTAATCCCAGGCTTTTTATCTTTTCAATAATCTGAGCCTTTATTTTTCACAAAGTTTTGAAGTTACACACATTTTTCTAAATTGTTTACTGGTAGTCCTTTTATAGTTTCGGGAAGCTTATATAAAAGGGTATACATTGCTTCTTAGATTAGTTTTGCATAGATTTTTGGTTGGGAGTCGCCTCTGTGGTCTAGTGGTCCAGCGTTGGCGTTGACCACATGAGGTCCCGGGTTCGATTCCCGGGTCGGGCACATTAAAAAAAAGTGTTTTTTCATTTTTCTGAGAAACACAAAGTTGCCTGGGATTGGAAAGTGCCCGGTTGGCGATAGACTGGCCACCTATCACATTTGTGGGACCAAGTATCTTCGGCTAATCGTGGGTGCACTTGTTGTACCTCTGCTTACACCTTTGAGGATATGGGCGTGAAAATACTTTTTTTGGTTGGGACAAAATTTGTTCGATCGCCTGAACGTCACACTTGTGATGTTAGCCAAATTCATACTGTCAAGACGTATTGTGTCAGACTTTAGTATTTTTCTTCTTTTACAAACTGCCTGGCAAAACGGCAGATGGTTATATCTGGTAAAGGAGACCCGGACTAACACGGCGAGGAGTTGATGTCGAAATAGAAAGAGAAACGATAGTTTCATAGCCCATTATTTGCTTTAACATTTAACTGTAATGGCTTTATACAGTGTGTAAAAAACCCTGTCCGATCGTGAAAGACATTATTTGGTAGCTTAATCTATACATATAATAAAATCGTAGGAAAGTCAAAACTGTACATTGAATATTTTTTTAAAAGAATACTTGGGGCGTGATCTACAATCGATATAGAAGTCATAAATATAGTTTTTAGATTTTTTGTCGGTTTGTCTGTTTGTCTGTATGTATGTCCGGGGTAAACTCAAAAAGTACTGCATGGATTTACTTCAAATTTTGCATGAATATTACTAACAGGTCGGGTCAACATATAGGCTAAATATTATCACGCTATCACCTACAGGGGAGGTGCTGTGCGGAGTAAACGAAGTCCGCGCGGACGAAGTCGTGGGCAACAGCTAGTCCATACTAATACAACATATTTCTGTCATTATTTTATTAATACTGATACATAAATCTTCAAAATATTCGCTTGATTTAAGGGAAGTTGGTCAATTTTAGTACTAAAATGAGACACCTTAAATTACGATATTTTTCTTATTTTACTAAAAATAATTATTTTTTTGATAATATCATTGACTTACCTATATAGGTACCCCCTTTCGGATTGGACAGAGTTTTCTATACACCCTGTAAGTATTATTAACTTAATATTTAATGACACCTAATTCTTAAGATTCCGTGAGATTTCATTCACGGAGAATATGTACATTTAATTTAACAGACTTTCCTTCGTGTTAGTGGGATCCTTTTGACGAATAGACCTGGCTTTGTTATCAGGCAATTTGTATAAGGCGAGTTAATTCTTATTATTTCAATAATATCTTGATTTCTAGGTAAAGTAGGTACCCACCACGTTAGTGCTTGTCACTGCGGTTAAACTTATGCATGTGGGTTATTATCATGTTAATCTTATTATATTATGGTGTTTATCGCAAAGACTGTCTCTTTCTATTGGCAGAATTTATTTGCTATTGTATAAAATGTGTTAAGCTAAAAAAATATCGCTGGTCATATTACACAAATTGATATAATCCCAAAAAGGAAATTATTTGCTTGTGATATGGATCTTAATCAATAGAACTAATACATATGACACATTACAATGTTTAATAAACACACAAATCCAGAAATACAAACATCCTTAGAGGATATTATTCTATACAAACATCTATGTCCATCACACAAATTCTCTCTGTCGGGAATCGACCCAGTATCCCATCGATTCGTAGCCCCATTTTTTCTCGGTTCTCGTCTAATGGGGCGGTTATTTAGAGCTGGCAGATTTTGTTCTTTTATATTTTAACCTCCTCACAAAAATTTGATCTTTTTCAACATTAGTCTAAGAGATTGTTTTCGTGAACATTTTATTTCTTACGTAAATGAAAGAAAATCCTAATAGGAATTATAATTTAAAAAATCAAAAACACATCAAATAAACGCCAAAACACCAAACAGATTCCCCAGCAAAGTTCACCACTTGAGCTGTCGGCGATTGTCGGCAATTGTCGGTGTCGCGTTGACATGACGTCTGTCATCGCAAGCACTCATTACCGCAGTCATTAGTACAGACGGCACCCTAATCCGACCCTCGGTCTCTCCCCTCACTCACACACATTGTATTGGCTATGTCTGTCTCGTTTCAGGAAATATAATCGCAAATACGATTTGCGGATATAAACTGCATGCTTTTGAAAAGTGATTTGTAAATTCATGGAAATATTCTGTATGTTTGAGTAGAAGTTATTATTATAACATTATACCGGTTCAGTTAAGCAGTAGGCAGAGAGAAAAAGAAGCCACTTGTTTTACAATTAGACTTTCAAGATAAATAAATAAACATTCACGAGACAAATATGTAATAGGTACACTTACTGATCTAACCCCAAGGTAAGCAAATAATTTGCTTGTGTTATGGGTGTTAGTCAACGATACTACTTAATACATTGAAATACATATATAAATACTGTTACACACATAATGAACACCCAAACCTGAAAATACAAACATCAGTGCTCATCACACAAATGCTTGTCCCTGTCGGGGATTGAACTGAGTCCCGTCGATTGCGTAATCATGGTCGCCAGCCACTCGACCAACGGGGCGGACAAGTCAAGATGGTTAGTAATACCAATGCCATATTTGTGAACTGTTCAGGCAAGAGGCAGATTAGTCGTTTGCTAATTTTTTATGTCATAAGGTAGCAAACAAGCAGATGGCTCTTCTGATAGAAAGATAAAACCATCGCTTGTGGTATTAATGGTGCGTAGCTATCCGTATGTCGGAATGGCAATGCTACATGCATAAGTCTTCGGGCTACCTTACCCTCCAAACCGGAACACGACAAAATCAAGCATTGTCGCTATTGCGGAAGGAATCAAATACAAAGTAAGAAGTAAGTGGTATCAAATACCCGGGCGAGACATTGCGAAACTCTATTACCTAGTCGTTACGATGGTAGTGATGCGTAGAGGCTGGCCTGGCAGAACGGCAGTTGATCTATTCTTCAAACGAGGCCGCACCCACAAAAAGCTATGCCAATTTTTGTATTATTCTGGTTTGAGAAGTAAGCCAGTAAATTCATACATTTGATTTGATTGGTAGTTAATCCGGGGCCCTTATTGAAGAATAAGTCATCTGCCTTCCTGCTAGACATGTCGTAAAAGAAGAAAAAAACAGTAGCAGTAGCAGTCGTCTATTAAGTTGAGAGTAATTAAAACTATATGCAAAACATAGCTATAGATATACTATTATCATTAGCATGTCGGTGACGCGAACCGAGGATTTTACCCTCTACCAAAACGCTCAACGCGCCTAAAGAAGTTTTCACTTCAAAAAAAACAGTAGCAGTCGTGGGACTGCCGATAGAAGTGAAAACGGAACTATTAAGTTGAGAGTAATTAAAACTATATAACTATATAAAGCGTCCAACGCGCACATAATACAGTCAGAAATAGTCGATGTATTAGTGTATACGTGTACACAGGCTACTGCGCGTGCGCTAGTCTGGCTCTCCATAGCTATAGATATACTATTATCATTAGCATGTCGGTGACGCGAACCGAGGATTTTACCCTCTACCAAAACGCTCAACGCGCCTAAAGAAGTTTTCACTTCAACTAGTCTGTTTGACATACATACGTCTCTAACAGTATGAATTTGGCTTACATCACTAGTGCGACGGTCAGGCGATCAAATAAATTTTGTCCCAATCAAAAATCTTTTCAAATAGAGGTAAGCTCGCCTATAGTAAGTACTTGTTATTGATATAATTCCAAAGTAGGTAGATACGTAACTCGTTACGTTATGTTACGTTTATATTCTCTTTAGGTTTCCGAAGTAAAGTAAGAACCATTATAGTTTCACTTTGTCCGTCTGTCCGTCCGCACGATAGCTCTGAGATCCCTCGTGTTAGTCTCGGGCTCCTTTGAAGAATAGGCCAACTACCGTTCTGCCAAGCAGGTCGTAAAAGGCGAACGATCTATACGAGTCACTACCATCGTGACTACTAGGTGGTAGAGTTCTGCATTGTCTCGCCCGGGTCTGGTACCACCGCCTTGCCTATTCCTACCGCAATAGCGTCAGTGCTTGTCGCTGTCGTGTTCCGGTTTGGAGGGTAAGGTAGCCGGTAAACATATGTAATTGACATTAGACCTTGCTACAAGATAGCAACGCACCATTACCATCTTTGGTGTCTATAGGCGATGGTTGACTCTTTCCATCAGGAGACCCATCTGCTTGTTTGCTATCTACGCCACCTAGTGGTAAACGTGAGAAATCAGTTTACCACTAGGTGGCGCTGTACAAATCACATACAAATTCCTAGTAAACTCGAAACGTGCTCACGATCGAATGCGAAAAAAAAACTCACACTTAGCACTCAGTCCAGTGATATTAATTTAAAGGGTAAGGTACCCGGTAAACTTATTCAAATTACATTACCATTCCGCCACATGAATAGAAATGCAATATTAACATTTGGTGTCTATCTACAGGCGATATTTATCTCTTTCCATCAGTAACGTCATAATTGGGTATTTGCATGAAAATGATTTTTCAAATAAAGTTCAGTTAATAAATTCTTTGATACACATAAAATACCTACGTAAGATTAAAATTTAATTTTTACAAATAATTTTTAAATAAATAAATAAATAAAAGTGGTCAAATATGATGTAAAAATCACGTGACGTGAAACGTGATGTGATTGGTCTGACGTCATTGTGCATATTATTGGCGCGTCATTTGAATGCATGATAAACGACGAATGATAAATAATTGAAAAAAAATTCAAGTCGGAATATGCACAATGACGTCACATACGCAAGAGGGAGCTACCTATACGTTTAAATTTTAACAATTTTTTTATTGTTAAATAGTTTAAATGTTTATAAATTTAAAAAAAAATTTTTTTCAAAAATTTTAAATTTTTTTTAAAAATAATAAGACATAACTATTTAATGGATTGGAAAATCATGCAAATATCCAATTAGTGTGGTTCCAGCGCGTTGGTCCGGACTCCTTTGAAAAATAGACCACATGTCTTCTGCCAGTCGTAATAGACGACCGATTGGCTATACGTGTCATTACCATCGTGACTATTAGGGTGGTAGAGTTCCGCAACGACTCGCCCGGGTATTTGGTAACACAGCCTTATCTATTCCTGCCGCAATAACGTCAGTGCTTCTCATTGTCGTGTTCCGGTTTGGAGGGTAAGGTTACCGGTAAACTTATGCTTGTGGCTTTGCAAACCCGACTCACGGATAGCAAAGCATTATTAACATCCTTGGTGGCGATGATTTCTCCTAGTCATCTACTTGTTTGCTACCTTACAACGACTTCTATGTACCAATGTACCATTAATCTGTTTGCTAACTTATGATATAAAAAATCCTACAATATTTATTTTAATTTGTTTCAATATTACAATTATCCATTCAATTTAATCAAAACAAAGCCAATACGCCGGCCGTATTTCAATAACCGTTAACCGTTGCGCGGAAATCTTGAAGTTCACCTCTCGACCATTGTGTGTGTGTTCGCGAGCGTGTATTGTTTGTCCACATTCAGCGTTTCCACCTGGTCGGGTTCATTTTGGAGCTAATTAGTTTTGAGAATGAATTTGAAGGGGCTATGACCCCACAAAATAAGATTGTATTGTCTTTCGAAGTCAGAAAAGTGAAGTTGTAGAACAACTCCGCGAACATAAATACTTCATACCTCTTATAAAATACTAGCTGTTGCCAGCGACTTCATCCGCGCAGAGTTCGTTTACTCCGCACTGCCCCTCCCCCGTAGGTGATAGCGTGATAATATGTAGCCTATATATTGACCCGACCTATTAGTAATATTCATACAAAATTTGAAGTAAATCCATGCAGTACTTTTTGAGTTTACCCCGGACATACATACAGACAAACAGACAAAAATTCTAAAAAACTATATTTTTGGCTTCGATATCGATTGTAGATCACGCCCCAAGTATTTAAAATAAAAATCAATGTATAGTTTTGACTTTCCTACGATTTCATTATATGTATAGATATATATTACACTAGCTGTTTCCAGCGACTTCGCCCGCGCGGACTTCGTTTACTCCGCATAGCACCTCCCCCGTAGGTGATAGTGTGATAATATGTAGCCTATATGTTGACCCGACATCTGTTAGTAATATTCATGCAAAATTTGAAGTAAATCCATACAGTACTTTTTGAGTTTACCCCGGACATACATACAGACAAACAGACAAACAGACAAAAATTCTAAAAACTATATTTTTGGCTTCGATATCGATTGTAGATCACGCCCCCAGTATTCTTTTTAAAAATATTCAATGTACAGTTTTGACTTTCCTACGATTTTATTATATGTAGATATTCTACATGATATATAGATATTCTACATGATTAGATAGAAAACCATTCCCTATAGACACCAAAAATGTTCATAACAGGTTTGTATCTGTGTGGCGGGATGGTTATGCAAAATACATAAACCAGCTACCTTACCCTTCAAACCGGAACACGATAGTAATAAGCACTGACGCTATTGCGGTAGGAATAGGTAAGGCGGTGGTATCATAAATAAGCCCATAAGCCTGGGCGAGACGTTGCGAAACTCTACCACCTAGTAGTCACGATGGTAGTGACTTGTATAGGCCTTTCACGAGCGGCCTGGCAGAATGGCAGAATTTTCGAAGTATTTTGACTGCGTACTTCAGTAAGGCGGCAAAAGCCTAGTCGATGATAGTGACTAAGTGGCCAATTCTTCGCCTTTTATGAATTGCCTGGCAGAATGTCATTAGGTCTGTCCTACATGCCAGGCAGTTTGTAAGAGGCGAGCAAATCTTGATCGTGCAATCGGGACTACTAGTTGGTAAAATCCGTCAAAGATGATGGTACCGCTTTGCTTATTCCTACTGTCAAAATACAAGTATACAATTTTTGTTGTGGAACCAATTACCGGCAGGGGTATTTCCAAACGGATACGACTTGGGGGCCTTCAAGAAAAGAGCTTACTCATTCTTAAAAGGCCGGCAACGCAACTGCAAGACCTCTGGTATTGTGGATGTCCGTGGGCGGCGGTGATCACTTACCATCAGGTGCACCTCCTGCTCGTTTGCCCCCTCTTCTATATAAAAAAAAAGTAGTAATGTAGTTTTCACCGCCCAATGACATCATCATCAACAAGGAATTAGTTGTCTAATTCTTGTAAATGCAATGTAGACATTTTTAAAATATTATAGACATCAGTTATGGTGAAAAATGGTGCGTTGATATCGGTGTGGTGGAGTGGTAATGCAAAAGTTTACCAGTTACCATACCCTCCAAACCTAAACACGACAGTGACAAGCACTGACGCTATTGCAGTAGGAATAGGTAAGATAGTGGTACTAGATCCGGGCAAGACAATGTAGAATTCTACTACCTAGTTGGTAATGGCACATCTAGCTAGTAGTTCGCTATTTACGAACTGCCTGGCAGACTGGCAGACGGCCTTTTGTTGAAAGGGACACGGACTAACACACGGTATCTAAAAGTGAGGCGGGAGGGGTTCAAAGAAAC
Organism: Apodemia mormo; assembly: GCA_036924255.1. Taxonomy (NCBI): domain Eukaryota; kingdom Metazoa; phylum Arthropoda; class Insecta; order Lepidoptera; family Riodinidae; genus Apodemia; species Apodemia mormo. The sequence goes on from JAUPFN010000026.1 coordinate 21,475,223, forward strand.
TGTTACTCCTGCTTCTTAACGTCAAAAACGAACGTATATTTTTTATATTAGGATCAAAACAATGAGATAAAACAGAAATTTAAATTTGACTAACTGCAGAGTGCAGCCCGTTGCATTATGAAAGTTTAACGAATCCCGCGTGATCACCTAATTTTTCGGCAAAAAATTAGGTGCCTACATTTTTAAAAATTATCTACCTGTGTGTCAAATTTCATTCAAATCCGTACAGTAGTTTTGCGTGATCACAGTGCGTGATTGAGTAACAAACATCCATCCATCCATCCATCCAAACACCTAAACTTTCACATGTATAATGTTAATATACATTATTTTACATCTTTTTAGATTTTATTAATTTTTCATTATTTAAACAATTAGTATAAAGATTTCAAACATATAAATAATAATTTAAACTAGGTAAAACGTTTTAAGCCACTAGTATATTGCAAAAAAAACTTTATAATACTATTTTACACAACAAATGTAATGTTAAAAAAATGATTAAAATCAGGTTAAATCGCTACAAATAATTAGTCTTTTACAACAGAATTATTGAATTCGTCTATAGCCGCTTTAAACAAAAAGTCCACTGCAAAAGAATAATTAAAACTAGATAAAGTCGCTATAAACAATTAGTCCGCTGCAAAAGAATATTTAAAACCGGATAAAGTTGCTATAAACGATTATCCCGCTGCAAAATAATATTTAAAACCTGATAAAGCCGCTATAAATAATCAGTCTTCTATAAAAGAATAATTAGAACCACATAAAGCTTCTATAAACAAATATTTCATTGCAAAATAATAATTAAAACCAGGTAAAACTTTATTACGTAAAAACTATGTAGTAATTACTTAGCACGCATTATCCCAAGGACCCCTCGCTATCACCCGATCGCATTATCAAAGGCGCAAGCCCTATCTTATATCTCAATATCATAATTGACACCCATCTCATCTCCTAACCGTCCTATCGCACCAATCGGCCTCTTGAGATGGTAGATAGAGCACATCGTTTCATGTCAATTGATTTTAACCTTTATGACCTTGTTTTTAAGTGTAAAATTATATATTAACCTATGGCGCATTTGCCTTAAAGTCTATCATTTGTTAACTGCAATGATTCCTGACATCTAACAACTATTAGACGTGTTCTTCCAATAGTATTGAAGCTGCTATTCGAAAAATAAGAGATCGAACAGATGTAGCTACATTCAAATTAGATTATTTGTAATGATATTATAAAGAGAAAACATTGGATTTTTGTACGGATTAAATTGGATACGCCTTTCAAGGCAATTTCTTAGGCCGTCAGTGTGGCTTGCATTTACACAGAGAAATACAGACTTATAAAACTTATCGATGGAATAAAATCACTCCAGAGGTATTCCACAAAGCTTAGCTTTTTATTCGACACAATAAAATTCAATTTTTTACGATGTATTAATATGTCTACAAGCGTTTGACACTTATCTATACATATTTGCTTATATGCGTTGCTACGCATTTTACGCACAACACCGTGTCTATTAGTATTTATGTGGTCTATGGATTAAACCTGTGATGTGGTCTGTGGGTTTCTATATTTTTGTTATTGTAACGAATAAACTCCAAAATTACTAGAGACCTTCCTAATATTTTTTACTGTTAGAAAGCTACACTATCCGAAAGTGACATAGGCTACATTTTACCCGACTGTACAAAAAGGAAGTAATGATTTTAGATCACGCGAACGTGTTTCCACGTTGGTACTGACCCCATATGTTGAATAGAACACCTGCCGTTCTGCCAGGCAGTCTGTAAGAGGCAAACGCTATACGAGTCACTACCATCGTCATAGAATATCTGCATTGTCTCGCCCGGGTCTGGTACCACCGCCTTACCCATTCCTTCCGCAATAGCGTCAGTGCTTGTGACTGTCGTGCTCCGGTTTGGAGTTTTTTTGCTCGTTTTCGCGTTTACTGCTTAAAATAACCCTGTATTTTATCTCCTCATTTTGAAGATACTTCCCTGAAAGCCACAGACAGTAATGGAATACTTGGAGTCAGCATATCGAGCGGGCAATTTTCATTATCTCAGTCACTGGAAGGCAAGACTGAATTATTTAACAAATATTATAAAAAGCTGGGTATTCTCAGCAGGGCCAGACAGTACTTCACACCGGCCCATCGCCTACTGCTTTATAAAGCACAAATCTGGCCTCATACTTGTATGGAGTACTGCAGGAGCTCCTGCCCATAATGAGAACAGTATTGAGTACTGCTCTCATCACAGGCGGGGGCTCCTCGGTACCAGCTCCTACCTTTTGATTGCATTCAACGTAGAGCGGCTCGAATCGTCGATGACGAGACTATTTCAAATCGGCTTGATTCTTTGGCGTTACGTAGAGATGTGGCATCACTGTGCATCTTTTATCGGCTCTATCATGAGGAATGTTTCGTCCGCCATTTCGAATTTTCGAATGGGGAAAATCCGCCGAATTTCACCATCGGACATCGCGACAAAATTCAATGTTTCATCCTCACCTTCTCAACGTCTGGAAATCCACAACCGTGCGATTTTCGGCACGCTTTTTGCCCCGCACCAACGGTTGGGACCAACACGGGGCAAAACGACGACGACACGTAAATTTACATACGGATAAAGCTGCAGATCGGTCAGAAATAAAAATTGAATTAATTTTAGATGAAAAAACACTTACAATATTTTTTACTAGACTCAGAACTTGGGACTTTGCGACTAAAGAGGCGGTCAAACTCACTATCCCGTGCTTTAAAAATTATTAAAAACAAACACTCCAATACCGCGGGTCGAAATAATCATCTTAAATCGAAAACAATAAAGCGTGGGGTGACAAAGACCCGTCCAATTACTCGCCCCACCGGCATTGGTGTCCACACGAGCATATTCTCCCGGATCACCCGCCAAATTGTCGGCTTACACAAATAACCACTAACGCACGCCCGCTATTGTTTTAAGGGCGCGACGCCCGAGGGTTAAGTTTAAGTGGCTGCCGGGGCCAATTTCTGATTTAAATATAAAACTTTTTATTGACAGTTTGAATTTTATTACTTACTAGCTGTTGCCTGCGACTTCGTCCGCGCGGACTTCGTTTACTCCGCACTGCTCCTCCCCTGTAGGTGATAGCGTGATAATATGTAGCCTATATGTTGACCCGATCTGTTAGTAATATTCATGCAAAATTTGAAGTAAATCCATGCAGTACTTTTTGAGTTTACCCCGGACATACTCAAAAAACAAAAATATTCGGATATTGAAAATTTTTTCTCGTTGGTTCGAGATCGTTTCGAAGAATTACGTCATCTGGCATTCCACCAGGTTGTCCGTGATTGGTCAATTTATTTGAAAGATTGGCCAAATATGTCACCACCACCGCGACTACTAGGTGGTAGAGTTCTGCTACAACAAGTTTGGGTTCGGTACGACCGCCTTACCTAAAAGTATCTTCACGCCCGTGTCCCCGAAGGGGTAGGCAGAGGTACCTCACGATTAGCCGAAGATACTTGGTACCACGAATGTGATAGATGGCAAGACTATCGCCAACCGAACACTTTCCAATCCTGGGAAAAATTGTTTTTATTAGACAACTGAAAATTCTCATTGTTATTGCCAGGCCCGGGAATCGAACACGGGACCTCATATAATCTACGCCAACGCCGGACCACTAGACCCCATAGACGATTACCTATTCCTGACGTAATAGCGTATTTGCTTGTCCATGTCATATTCCAGTTTGGGGGTAAGGTATCTGGTAACCTTAAGCATATAATACCTAATGGCATTACCATTTCACCACACGAATAGTATCGAACCAAAATCAACAATAAGCTAATTGACTAAGTTTGACAAACTGTTTAATACTTTACATTATTAGGTACATTAAACAAAAAATATTTTTTACTATACATTTATAGAAAAAAAATTCACGTTTTAAAATTTAAATCACAGCGAGAACACTCTGGACTGTCATGACGTCTTCTATGAAAATGTCAAAAGTAATATGACGATTTACCACGGTGTGACGTAACACTTTTATAAAGATTAATGTCACGTCACTTAATATCTGTTTTTAATTGTTTTAGGACATAATTTCGGCAAACAGTCATCATTTAAGTTGTTATTAATCATTAGACCATATCATAATTAATCATTTGAAATTGTGAGACTTTGCAGAACTCTACCACCTAGTATCCACGGTGATAGTGACACGATTACTATGGTATATCAGCTTATTTTATGTTTCATATGGTAATTTCTCCTTTTTGTTAGGTTTTATTTTAATTATACTTTTTTGGGATTTTATAAAGAGTGTAAAGTTCATGGAGTAGCAGTTTTTTTTTGTAAAATATTGTAGAGCAAGTCGGTACTTTCAGCTTAGTAGAATTTCTAAATAAATAGTTTTTTTGTAAAAAGTTCTTGATGTTTTCTTACAAAATATCTATTATTTTCTAAGATTTAATCTAGATTCAGTTCTGCATATTTAACTAATGAGCTACAAATTTGTCGTAAAGTTTCTTTCCAACATTTCTCAATTAGTAACGAGAATGAAGTTCGGCTTTGAATACACACAGAAGGGTCCTTTCCATTTCGCGCCATTCACAAATGCGATCGAAACGAATGTTTGCAAACGATTTCTTCACAAAGGCGCAGCGACAAATCGAAAAAGGGTACAGCCCTTGCAATTTACTTAAAACAAGCGTCGACGTGCCTTTGTCCTTTAACCGCGGGCACAATTCAGAACGAATCTAACAATGGCTTTCTTTACAGGTACTCCAGACATGCAGCCGTTCCAGTCATCAGCACGCCCTGAGGGCCCCAGAGAGTCTTCCCCAGAACGTGCTAAATCCCCTGACACACCCACTACACCAGTACTTAACTTTTCAATCGCAAGGCTTATGGAACCAGACAGAAAGAAATCAGCTTCTCCGGAACCTCCAAAACCACAATTTCTATCGTACGGAGCTCAACTTTTAGATTCAGCATTTAAGCAATATATCCCTGCTGCTCGACAACTCGTATCTCATTATCCCCTTCTATATTATGGACCAGATTTGGTATCACTAACGTACGCTCATCAGCTTCATTTACCGAGACCACCTCCAGTTCAATCTCCTCAAAGAGTCCCAAGCCCACGACCTCCTGCTGCTGATCACGCTGTTTCATCAACAACTGGTCCAACACCATCCCCAGCAAAAAACAAAAGTTTTGCTTGTGGAGATTGCGGCAAAGTCTTTAATGCTCATTATAATTTAACCAGGCATATGCCAGTCCACACTGGAGCTAGGCCGTTTGTTTGCAAAATATGTGGAAAAGGCTTCAGACAAGCTTCTACACTGTGCCGGCATAAAATAATCCATACATCAGAAAAGCCTCATAAATGTTTGACATGTGGAAAAGCTTTCAACAGATCGTCTACATTGAATACTCATGCCAGAATTCATGCTGGGTATAAGCCGTTTGTCTGTGAATTCTGCGGGAAAGGGTTTCATCAGAAGGGCAACTATAAGAACCACAGATTGACGCACAGTGGCGAAAAAGCCTATAAGTGTAATATATGCAATAAAGCTTTCCACCAAATTTACAATCTTACCTTTCACATGCATACGCACAACGAAAGAAAGCCTTTTACCTGCAGTATATGTGCTAAGGGATTTTGTAGGAATTTTGACTTAAAAAAACACACGAGGAAGCTTCATATGGGTGCAGGAAGTTCCCATAACGACTCCTCGTTGGATACTCAGGATGAATCTACGCAAGAAGCTACAAATCCTGGGGAAGAAACAAGTCGGGTTGCGTTCAGGCCGTTTTTAGGATCATCATACCCTAGAATCTTAGATCCATCGAGAATGACTGCACCTAATACGTTTTTCTCCAAGTTATTGTGACCTAACTATTATAAATATGACAAAGAATGAATTGATTTAGGATTTGATTAGAGATTTATATTGTAAATAATATTATTAGTGTTAAATATAAATTGCAAGGTTGTTTATGTAAAGGACAGGCTACCTGCCGCTTTGTTGTTAACTGTAGCCATACCAACATACAACACATTAGCTTTGATTTGAATATCATTGTTTTATCATTCAGATTGCTCTAATCATTCCACCCCCAAAATAGGTATCAGAGTTTAAAAGTCTTTCATGGTGTGATTTATAGAATATTTTTTCTCATTAACCTTACATTAGTCTACAATTTTCTGTGGAACTACTTGTTGATAAAATTACCAATATAATTTGGGTACTTCATGAAAAAGATAATTCATTCACAAAATACTTCTGTTCTGATTTCTATGGTCACAAGGACCTTCCAGCCGCCATATTGTCACTTTTTTTATAACATAAATTTATTTTCACCTATTATTTGAACGAAATTCTTTTAATTGTGTAAGGTTGCTTATACACTATATTATGTAATGCCGTGGGCGCATGAAGTACTTTTATATATGACTTAAACAGACAAGCAACTCATCTGACTCACATATGTCTTCACGAGGTTATTTGGAACCCTTAGGTCTTGCAGATATGTTACAGGCCTATAAAGAATGATTAAGAAGTTGCTATTCAGCATACTTTAGATGGTTCTCAGAATGCGGCGTAAAACCTTCATTATTATAGAATAAATATACCATTTAAAAAACCTTTATTTACAGTGTTACCTACAGAAAGAAAATCTTTCAGGAATGAAAACAAATCAGTTACTTCTTGAAGAATTTATAATTCGATTTGTTTGAAACTATTATTTTATGAGTAACGCTAGCGATACATTCGAAAAAAAAAACAGTATTTATCCTTTTTAAATGGACAGGGAAGAACTTTTAATTTAATGATATTATACAATTACCTATCTTGGTAGAAACGATGTCACCAACAAACAGACAGTCTGTTTTGAACATAAGCAACCTAAACATATTAGTCAAATGTTACCGTACCTGTCCCACCGTTGATTGTATGACAATTGTGTAACCCTAGTGTAATCAGCTTCCTGTAAAGAAAGTTAGGTATGTGTTTACAACTTTCTGATAGACCTAAGGGTGTGCGCTGATGACCGTCTTTCACCGTAGCGATATTATTCAATAAAATAAAATACAAGTCAAATCATTCTTGGCAAATCACATAAATTTATAAATTAATAACTTTTGCATCGCATTATATTATTTAATTATAAGCGAGTTAAGACAATATAATTTGAGACGTAAAAATATGTAAAAAATTCAAAATGTATTATACGAGTATGAACAATATATAATAGAAAATAAAAAATATGTTTACTGGGAAAATTATTGATTGTATTAGTTATTAATGTCCTAGAAGTTGAAGGCTAAAAAAAATTATATTTCTTATGCGAAATGCGTGATACGCGATTATAATTCGCGTATCGCGTAATACACACAACTTACTTAAATTGTTTCTATCTAAAAATTTATGCAGCAGCTTGATCCCTGATGATATTGCTTAGTACTCCCGTGCTTCAGCTGCAAAATCCTGGTTTAAGCAAACGAACAGCGATAGTTTCTAAAATTTGGAAAATGCGACTATTTTAATATGAATTATGATTATTATAATTTAATATGAATTATAAAACTATTTAATAAAATTTTGTAAAATATATTCTGCGAAAGACGTAAGGGATTAGGAAGTATAGTTGCCATTTTGTTGGGTTTATTTAAGAAAGTTGTAAACGACATAATATGTAACCATATTATATAGATTTAAAAAAATCATGTAGACAAATAGTTGACAGGGTTCAATTGTAATCCTGGAAGTAAATACTTATACTCGTATAGTGACAGAAAATGAACTATTTTGTCAATTAAAGGCTTTAAGACGATTTTCTGACTCTTTGATCTAGTGGCTAGCATTCTTGCTTTGATCATATAGAGTACCGCGTTCGATTCCCGAGTCGAACAAAATGTACTTTAATTGTTTCTATCTAAATATCTATGCTGCAGCTTAAAGCCTGATGATGTTGCTTAGTACTCCCGTGCTTTAGCTGCAAAGTCCTGGTTTGAGCAAACAAATAGCGACAGTTTTTAAAATTTGGCAAAAGCGACTATTTAAATCCTAAATAATATAATCCTAGTAATATAATGTTTTTTGTAAAATCTTAGCATGTTTTGAAAATATTTTGTACAAGCTGACCCTTAAGCTCAGCTTTAGTTACTGCTTATTACATCAGCTATCTGTCATTGAAAGTCCCGCCAAAATCGGCCCAGCCGTTTTATATATTAGCCGGAACAAGTAGACAAACAAAAATTGTAAAAAATGTTATTTTGGTATATGTACCGTTTATACATCCATACATACATTTAGTAAAGAGCAGTTATTTTAATATAACAAACATATACTCCAATTTATTTCATATATACATACATATAGATATATAATATATACATACATATAGAGTATAAATTAAGAATTGAATTTTAAAATGCTTTTTGTTTTTGTAGTTAAAGTTCAAATCTTATAAAAAGGTCAGTCTTCTTAAACCACAAAATAGTTTATATCCTCTTCACTATCCCATATAATTACAATAGTTTGGGTTTAAATATATCTAATTGTATAATGTGCCTGTTTATAATTAAAAATGTAACTGTTTTCATTGTAATGGATTCCGAAAAACCTCTATTCTAAAATATTATTGTATGATATTCCGCTACGGGATGCTGATTGCAAATTTTATGGTCTATTTACATAAATCTTCAGATCATGTTTAAGTTATATTTAGTAGGGACGCACAAAACGTGTAAAGCAAAACGCTGATTTCAAATTCTGTGATAAATATAATTTTATATGTTTTAACACTTATCCCGTGCTTAAAACTTTTAAATATAACAAAGAAAAAAATTTAATTACTTGGATTTGAATCAGTGACCTTGCCTTAAAGCCAGGTAACACTCTGACATATAATATATACGGAACGATCAATATAATAAATGTGTATTCTATCTGCAATGATTAACTCATTTGCCTAGTACTAGTAATCGCCCTGTGTTCGAAATTCGACCATAGAATAAAACCTCTTCTAAATTTACCAAAAGACATTAGCCATAAATATAACAGTACACATTTCTGTATATTATAATGTTTGACAAATGAACGTAGTGTGTATAATGTTTATTTCAATAATGTTATGTATTTTAATGCATACCTATTATTATAAATATTTAATTTTAACTGTCCCAAATTTCATACTGCACCGTTCACGTAATTGCCTGTAAAAGGGGTACAAAGTGTTTGCTTCATATATGAATATATAGATACATATGTATATGTTACGATTATTAATATTGGAGTCCATCACAAAGTAAAGATAGTTTGATCACGTTGAACCAATGACACATACCTCAGCGGTTAAAGCGTTGCCTGGCTTTAAGGCAAGGTTTCAATTCCAGTCATGTAAATTTCTTTCTTTGTTAAGTTTTTAAATATAAAATATCTATCTATGCCGGAAGATAGGAAATTCCGGAACTAATTGCAATGTTCACGAATGGAATAGCAATCGTCGTGTGGACCAGAAAAAGAGCAAATATTAACTTTATTGCTTTTTAGACATTGAAAAAATAATGATGGATCGGTCTGGTGATCTGTAACTTGTCCAATTTTTGACGTAATAACGTCGTACAAATCGATAAGTGCCGACTGCACTGAACTATTCTTTTATTCGGTTATCACTTAAAATTATCGGCCGCAAACCGACTATTTTCTAATATTTTCATTGCGTATTAATGTGCCAATTATATTCAAAAGAGAAGGAAGTCATATATTTTGACTTTTAGTTTTTGTTACACTTTATTTAGAAAATTAAGTATAGGAATATTTTGAGGGTAGTAACAGTTGCGTCAAGAATAGCAGTGCCAGATTTAATTATTTATGTTTTAATGATCTAAAAACGTTATAACGGTACATTTTACATATAGACAAAAGTAGAGTACCAGCAAACTCAATATACCTCTTACAAGTATCAATTCAAAAAATGTAGGAAAAGAAAATAAAAAAAAACAAGTAACAGATCGCCATGCCGGTGGATTATTATTTGTCTTCTATACAAAAAGCAGTAAAGTCCATTATATCTTAATCTGGATTACCACACTTTTTGGCGATTCCCGCTCGGATTATTAACTTTAAAGGTCGTAACGTAATAGTACAGTGCTTGTCACTGTCGTGATACAATTTAGAGTGAAAAAAATATTCCTATTCCATTTTCTATTAATTTGTATTTCTAACCGGCATCTATATATTCTATATACATATAATAAAGAAGAACTTGTACATAATGAACAGTACAAAGCGTATTGCATAAAGATTCTGAGATCTAAAATATATGTAAAATAAATAATAAAAAAATTATTTTTGACGTATAATATAAGCAGAACTTATATCGAACTGCTGGCCTAATTTTTTTTAATATTTCAAATTTAGTTAATTATTTAAATATAGTATTACGCACGATAAAATATTTGTGTGAATAGACTGTAATGTATATTGTTATTGTAGCTATTTTTTGTAAATATTATTGTAATAAAAGTAACGCAATATATACATTAAAAATATTATCAACTAATGCTTGTATTTCTTTAATTGGGTAACACTGGTCTATCCTAGTAGTTCCTGTACTAATTATATAAGCTTATAGCAATGCAATAAATAAAACTGTTGAATGTGAGAAATTACAAATAATAAAAAGAAATAAATAAGAAGTGAATAAATTTATCGTGGTAAAAATTAAAAGCGTCTCATGGTCTTGGGTTTAGCCTATTCGTCTCAGATTTTGAGGTCCTGTGTTCGAATTTCGGTCGGGGATGTTTTCTCGAGGTTCTTCTCGAAAATCCAAAGTCTCAGTCGAGTCGAGTCGAAGTCGAGCTGCTGCTCGGAGTCTAGCGGGTGGTGTGTTCTAACCCCTTGCCCCAGATGACTCAGATGAGCACGTACTGTCGTCGGTCCCGGTTATCACTAGAAATAATCGATAATCGTTATCAGGCCGATAAAATGTGGCGATGAGGATCATCTCGCCAACCGACAAACCAGTAAGTCGTGGTGAACCGCAAAGTCTATATATGTTCGGTTTACTCTCTTCGGTCCCTATGGTTCGGTTACATTAAATCACTGCTACCTCAAAATATTTGAAATTACGTCATAAAAACTAATATATACTATAAGATAGCAAACAAGTAGATGGGTCTGATGGAAAGATTCAACCATCGGCTATCGACACAAAAGATGTTAATGGTGCGTTGCTATCTTGTGGCGAGGTCTAATGTCACATGCATAAGTTTATCTTACACTCCAAACCCGAATACGACAACAACAAGAACTGACGCTATTGTGGCAGGAATATGTAAGGCGGTGGTACCAGACCCGGACGAGACAACTCTACCACCTAGTAGCCACGATGATAGTGACTCGTATCAAACGGTTGCCTTTTACGACCTGCCTGGTAGAACGGCAGTTGGTCTATTCTTCAAAGGAGCCCCGGACCAACGCGTGCCTTGGAGGAGGCTGTTTGTTATAAGAAGCGAAAGCTCACGAAACGAAGAATATAAATATAAATATATAAATATTCATGGAACAAATTACACTTAGTGATCTAACCCCAAAGTAAAAAAAAATATTTGCTTGTGTTATGGGTGTTAGTCAACGATACTAGTACATAGTAATACATATATAAATACTGTTACATATATAATAAACACCCAGAAATACAAACATTTATGCTCATCACACAAATGCTTGTCCCCGCCGGGAATCGAACCCGCCCCGTCGATTGCGTAGTTAGTGTCGTTAACCACTCGACCAACGAGGCGGCCAAAATATACAGAATAAACGCACAATATAAAAATAACAGTATCCACCAACAAGACTGCAGAAAAAAGTTTTACTCCTTTTTTTAAAGATTTTTACAATAAAATCACAAATTTGTTATAACACAGGCATTTAACCCGGTAGCTCGCTGGCGGCTGGATGAATATAGTAAAATATTGAAATGAGTGTACGTATGTGTGATTAGTATGGAATAATGGCGTCGCTTTAGAGACGTATCTGCGATGGATCATTATTTCACCTGGTTTAATGATGGATATCCCACCCTTCATACCTCTCGAATCAGAGTGGAGATAGATGGTAAGCAATCCCTTTCATTTACTGCGTCCTCGGGAATCCCACAAGGCTCGACGCTAGTTCCTTTATTTTTTAACGTATTTTTAATGACATATTGCACGCACGCACAACTAATACGTACGGAAAAGCAGATGAACCTAACACTGGTAAACCACTAACTAATCTTAAGCAGCTATCACGCCTCGACGTGATAGCTGCCCAAGGTTGAAGTCAGTTGTTTATTCTATTAGATTTAGGTTTTTTACACAAACCAGCAAGTGATGACTTAAATTAGCCGTCACTATTGAGTAGGTTTCAATATCTAATGTTCCTTCAATAGTGCAGGAAAACCTGTGCAAATTGTTTGACACCAGAATCTGTAAAACAAACCTTGATCGTTCTTCACAAGTGATCAACGTTTTTACACTGTATATTGACAATGTTAAAAAAGCCCTGAAACTTGATATCTACTTTGACAGTGTCTCTAGCTTCGTGACAAAACTTTAAAAAATTGACTTTTCATTGTTAATAAGACCCTACATTATTCTTAAATTCTAATTAGCATGTTATTTAATACAACTTAATTATTTTTATTTTTATTGATATTTGACATTTGTTATTGTTGAACATCTTTACAATTTTATGTATTTCAATTTTATTTCAATTTCGATGTTATAGTCTTAATTTTTTATTTTAATTTCAAACAATATATCTATAAGCATGATGCAATTACCTATAATTGTGGGAACAATTGAAAAGTTTCAACAAATGTAGGTACATGTGATTGAGGATTTAAACACGGTATCTTAAGTTGGTGATCCAAATAATAAATTCGTCATCCAAATATGAAATAGTATGAAGTCAAAAGAAAATGTACAAAAACTCCACGCTAGCCCAGGCCTCTTTTCAACAATAGACCATCTGCCATTCTGCCAGGCAGTTCATAAAAGGCGAACAATAACTAGCTAAATGTGTCACTACCATCATTATAGAGTTCTGCAAGGTCTCGTCTGGGTCTGTTGTGTTACCACATGCCTTACCTATTCCTGCCGCAATAGCGTTAGTGCTTGTTACTATCATGTTCGGGTTTGGTAAAGTAGCCCGTTAACATATGTATATGGCATAACCATCCTGCTACATGGACAGCAAGCACCATTAACATCTTTGGTGTTATCAGGTGAAAGTTTCTCTTTCTATCAGGTAAGTCTTTGAATGAAATCCTTTGATATAATAAAATAGTGAATTAAATAGAAAATGAAAGAATTAATTTTCACGTGTAAATACTGATTAATACAATTTTCGAATTCCAAGAAATCGTAAATTTAACAATAAAAATTTTATTTGTTCAAAAGAAACGGAAACCATGTTATTTAATAATCTTGAGTCGAAGTCATACTTCACATTTTTATGTTATTTTTTTTAAGCTTTTTGTAAGTGACCGAGAAGTCAAGACGCAAATATTTTTTAGTCTCGAATTTATCAAAAACCACAACAACGAATTAATTAATAAGTTTAGTTAAAAAACATGATATTTTAATAATACCTTTTTCCGACCCGGGAATCAAACCTGAAAGCTCAGTATCGAAACCGAATAAGATTACCTCTAGACCAATTAAACATATTATATAGAAAAATATTCCAAAATAAAATAAGCAAAGAAATTGGCAGTTAAAAGCCTGAGAAATTCGCCTGATGTAATCGGCAATTAATTGTGTGTAGTAGCGTAATATTATCGCGCCGTATGCTCACCGTGCGCATTGTGAATTGAACAGTCCAAATTATAACCTTGACCTGCTCGTAAAGAGACGTTAAGTTGACAGTGGCACTCAAACTTTCCATGCAAAAATTACAAAATGCAACAAGCATATTATATCTTCCAATCCTAAAATAGTAGTAATTTTAAAAAGTGTAGGTAATAAAAAGCCTAATAGATCGTCAAAGGTATAGTTTGGTAGCTTGATATAGTTATATACATGTTTACTGGTAAAATACTGTATATATATTGTAGGACATGATACTTAATGGTTTTAATAACCAAAAAAATATATATAATAAAAAGAAAATGTTGCTTAACTTCATAGTAATTATCAAGGAAACTAGAGTAGTAATATTCAAAAAGTATGGTCACCTTGCGGGTGTCTTGAATAATACAGGGTTACTTTTAAAGATCCGGCCAAATTTTCAGAGGATGTTCAGAATCGACAATATGTTTGATATATGTAATAAGAAATCATTTAAAAAATTCAAAAGAACACAGACCATTTTGGTTTTGTACATCCCTTGCATGTCTTTCGGAGTGACGAATATTAGATAAACTAGAATAATTTTCTACTCTTTTTAAGTCAATTAAATAAAATATATCGCTAGGAACAATCATATAAACTATTGAGATTTTAATTTGATTGAATTTTTCATCATATTTAAGTGGTACCATTGTAAAAAACTTTAATTACATTTTCATTAAAATAGCAATAAGTTTATATATTATAATTATCATTATAAGTATCAAATAAAAATTCTCCCAGTATTTGTATTAAAGAATAGTTAATGCTAATTTATTTTCTGTTATTTAAATACCTATAAAGTGTCTTCGCAAAATCTTAGCTCAGAATTCTGTCAATCTAGCTTAGACTTGTGAGATTAGCAGCTGATGTACTGAAGACACCCAATGACAAGATAAATACCTAACCACAGACAACTAAGGAGAGAACTGATTGTTTACGTTAACCTTACCTAAGTTCCAACTTTATTTAGCTACTATTCCGCAAGTTAAAAAAATATTTATTAAATGCGGATAAGTTAAGAAGTTGATATAGAATCTTAAGGAATATATTAAACTTTAAGATAATAACTAAAAAAACGATGTATGAAGTCTTGCCCATTTTCTTTCATTTTTATCCGACATAGAAAACACAACGTATGGATATAATTTCAATTACGCAAAAATGTCTAGCGTGGCTCGAGTAGCGCCCCCCGCGTGGTGTGCACACACCGTCCGGCGACCCATTCACTCAACTTGGTTCATCCAATTCTTGAATTTAGTGGGACATTTTTAAACGATTATTTTTATATTACCTTGTAATATTTTTACAAAAATAATTAAAACGCAATTTCAATTCAATATTTAGTTCTTAATTTTAAAGTTTGGCCGGTCGTCGCTTAAAAATAACCCTGTATATATGCTGTAGTCGCTAACAGCTGTTTATACAATGATTTTTAATACCTATGTACGGATGGATGCCCGTACTTAATATTTTTATTTAATTATTTGAGAATACAAAAATTTCTTCTTCAGTATGTATAGTCTGTTACTAGTCAACCTGCATATTATGTAATTGTTTTGCAGATATAGATAGATCAATTTACGTCAATTAAAATATTTGAATTATACATGGCAACACAAAATGTTGAATAAAAAATGTCAGACACAGATGCGACTACGACATCGAGGACAGGTCCTGTTAATATGTTCTGGTTGGTTGGTGCATACCAGTAGGTTTTGATATAGAACGTCTAACATTAAGAGAAATTTATTTTTCTTTATAGAAAAATAGCAATACTAGGGACAACAATGTCAAAGTTTTGATTTAAAAGAAATCCAAGTTTCAAACTGTAGCTAAGACTATGATGTATTTATTTGGTGTTCTTTTGTATCAGTAATATTTCTAATGCCTCTCTGCGCAAAGTGCGTCGAGTAAAATCTTTTTTGCATTAAAATTTTGCCCACGACACTACTGACTACATTTATTTACTACTAACTTCATTATATTTACTACTACCGTGATTTTTTTCCCATGCTCAAAACCAACCATTTAGCTGGTAGAAGGAGGAGGGAGGACACTTGACTCTAACGAAAATGAGCACTTTAAAGGTTAATATTTCACAAATGAGTCCCTTAATCGAAAAATTGTTTTCACAAACCTACAATATTTTTAAAAACCTATCTAACGATATCTTACATTATAAGGTACAGGAGAAAAAGAATTAAAACCTACACTTTACATGTAGAGGAGCTAAAAAATGTTTTTTCAAGATTTCATGTTATCACCTTGTTGCCTTGACTAATATGAGTATAGTATAGTATATGCCCAATTACAACTTTTTAGTAGGTACTAAGAGTCTCTGCTAGTGCAGAGACTCTTGACAGAGACTGCGGACAGACGGATGGATGGACATAGCGCTTGTTCAGATACGGCGGGAACCGTGCGGTTTCCGGATCGTGCGGGAATCGTGCGGGTCTTATATATAAGGGTATTTATATAATCGTTCAGACTTAACCGCACTGTTACCGCAATTCAACCGAGGGCTCCTAGTTTACTTCGAAACCCTAAAAATTGTGAAGAAATTTGATGATTATTGTCGGGTTACTATATCAATAAAATGACTCCTTTTATTTACGAATAGTATCATTTTCTACAAAGCGTTAGTTAAAATTGTTCGTATAAATGCCAAATTATTAAATGGTTCTAGAAATTTATAAAAATTTTGATATAATTCGTTGTTATTAATTGGTAATGGTTACTGCTACGAATCATGGATAGTTGATTGTAGGAAACCGGCTTAGATGATTTTATATTTGCTCAACACGTTGCAAACAATGGCTGAATAGATTTCAATAGGGTTCGCTACGAAAATCGGCAAATAATGCCCTGTGCCTCAAGCACGAACTCCTTGCGAAAAAGTATTCGTATCGTCATCGAGAAATAAACGTATGAAAAATGATTAGCGCCCCTATCGTACGTAAATGGAACTAAATTTCGAAGCACAAGCAAATTATTAAACTTTCGTATCGCAAACGTATCGAGAAATACGTGAAACGTAACAAAATTGCGAGCACGAACGGCGTTTTGAAGTATCGTATCGCAAATTTCGAAGGCTGGGTATCGAGCGTGACGAATCTTTTTTCACTTACAATTTGCCGGTGAAAAAAGTTTCGAGTTGTTTAAAATCATTTATTACGCTCGTTTTTTTAAAAATTAAGTAGTTTTAGTTACTTCCGAATATTAATACAATCAACGGAAAGCTAAAAAATGCAAATACCACCTATATTTCAACGTAATTCTCTTTTATATTCTCATTGGAAGTTTACTTCAAGATGAAGAAAATAATAGACGAGATTCGATGTAAGCAATTTTTATTCTCACATTTTTATTTGTGGTAATTTTTCACTGTTTACATTTATATTACAATACTGGCTGTTGCCAGTGACTTCGTCCGCGCGGACTTCGTTTACTCCACACTGCTCCTCCCCCGTAGGTGATAGCGTGATAATATGTAGCCTATATGTTGACCCAACCTGTTAGTTTTAATTCATGCAAAATTTGAAGTAAATCCATGCAGCACTTTTTGAGTTTACCCCGGACATACATACAGACAAACAGACATACAGACAAACAGACAAAAATTCTAAAAACTATATTTTTGGCTTCGATATCTATCGTAGATAACGCCCCAAGTATTCTTTAAAAAAATATTCAATGTACAGTTTTGACTTTCCCACGATTTTATTATATGTATAGATTATTTTTCAGAGAAGTTAGATGTAGGACTAAACAGAGAAAAATATTTGATCCTATGGATTTAAATGATACCGAATTTAAAAATAAATATCGCCTCAACAAAGAGGCTCTTACATTTCTCTGTGAGCAACTCCGCCGAAAAACTTCATTAAGACTGAGTTCCAGGATAATTCTAGAGTTTATTTCCTTAGAGGAATCTTGTTTCTGGAAGAAAGGATCCAATCTTCACTTCACATCACGAAACAAAAAACTGCACATAATAAATAAGTTACATAAAACTTCCAGGACGTACTTTTCCATGAACTTCACCATAGTTATGTGCTGCATAAAGCTAGTCTAGTTTTCATTTTATAATATTTTATTTATATTTAATGCGAGGAAACAATTTAAATGTAATGTTTTCGAGAGCCTGTACGTAAACAAACTTGACCTTGTCTTTGTTTGGCATCGTATGACGTATACCTACGTCAAGTAACAAGCGGTCGTCTCGTTCAAAAACCGTAGAACAACGTAAGATCGTTGTTAGAATGGTTTCGTCAAAATAAATTTGATTTTTCTTAGAGTAGAGAATGTATTTCTTGATTTTTGTGTATTTTATTAATTATGCTTGAGTTAGGTATGATTTTAGTTATCAATAAATATATTTCTATATGGAATATAATGAAACCGATAATATACGATTTGAGTTGAGAAAGTTTTTGAACGAAACTAGTACCTTCCTGCTTACGTTAGGATGACGTCACTAGCGTAATCGTATCGAGGTCTCGAGAGTCGATAGAAGGTGCTTCGTGCTTCCTACTATCGTCATACTCCGTTAACGTATCGAGTCCTCGATACGTTAACGATACGAAAACGCTTAAATTTCGTGCTTGAGGCTCTGATTATTAAATTAGGACATTATTTAACGATTTGTGATAGTTTTCTGTCCAAGTAAACAGTAAGCTTCCCGTAAAATTAATAAAATGATTATTTCACCCTTTTAGCCTTCACCAAGCATTTTTTTTAATAACCTGCGAATGCAGTAATTATTAACAAAAGTTTGAGAATCGCTAGCCTTTATGAACTTTAAACGCCAACAAGCGTAATACGAGCCGCGGAACAATAATAATGATTGTTCGTTTATAAATAATAGTGCAGTAATGTCGTACTGTGCTTTTGTGCGCGGCGGAAGCGGGCGGGTGTGCGCGTGCCCGAATGCGAGCGCTTTTGGTTTCCTCTAATTAATAATACAAATCAACGAACTTTCTCACTTTGAGAAAAATATCATCACGCCCGGTTCCCTTGCGGTGTAGGCAGAGTTAACCCAACGTCTGTAGACTTTACGGTTCACCACCATTCACCGGTTCGTCGGTTGACGAGATGAGTGCTGGGATCAGCCGCATTTTACTGACATGATAACAATTGTCAACATTTTTTAGCGATAACTGAAACCAGCGACTTTTCACGCTTATACGAGACATGACAGGGAGAAGTAGCACACCAACCTCCAGACTTCGAGCTGCTACCGACGTTGTTGGATTTTTGAGTGAAACCTCGAAAAAATCTCAATAACACTTTTCCCGAGGATCAAACCCGCGATCTCATGATCTGAGGTGCATAGGCTAACCCCTGGATTACGCAAAATATGGGTCGTTCTTAGGAGTACAATTTGAGCATAACAGATTCTTATCTTATCTCCTATATAATAATTAACTCATTACGACGATTCCTTGACGGTGTAGACAGAGTGAACTCAGTGTCAATATAAATAAATAAATATAAATAGATACTTGTGGGACAAATTACACTTAGATACTGATTTAACTCCAAAGTAAGCAAATTATTTGCTTGTGTTATGGGTGTTAGTCAACGATACTAATACATAGAAATACATATATAAATACTAGAATATATTTAATAAACACCCAAACCCGGAAATACAAATATTTACAATTTTGCTCATCATACAAATGCTTGTCCCCGTCGGAGATCGAACCCGAGCCCCGTCGATTGCATAGTTAGGGTCGCTAACCACTCGACCAATAGGGCGACAAAAAATCAAATATAAGCTCTATTCGTTACAATTTCCCAGTTTTTTTGCGAGATGTGATATTAATTGCCGCGTATATTAATTGCCGGCCCTCCTTGAAGATAAGACCATCTGCCGTTTTGCCAGACAGTTCGTAAGTGGCTGGCTATGCGAGTTACTGCCATCATGACTAGGTGGTAGAGGTCTGCATTGTCTCGTTCGGGTCTGGTATCACTACCTTACCCACTCCTGTCGCAATTGCGTCAGTGCTTGCCAATGTCGCGTTTCAGTTCGGAAGATAAAGTAAACGGTAAACTTATGGATGTGGCATTAACATCTTACCACATAGAGCAATGCACCAATTACATCTTTGGTGTCTAAACGCGATGGTTGTTTCTTTCTATAAGGAGTTCCATCTGCTTGTTTGTGTTTTATGATAGAAAAAAAAACCTTTGCTTAATTCTTGCAGTCAATCTGTAAATATAATTTACCATTCAATATTATGCATTTCTTGTATAAACGTTGAGTTTCTAGCAGAGTACACGTAGTTTTCCACTTTTTCTCATACATTATCTATGCAAGAATAAACTTTGTGTATTACTTACACTCGCGTAGAGTGAGGTAGTGTTCGTTTCTCCTGAAGATGCTTCGGTTTCGAAGTGAAACGTGCGTTGAGTACGTACATGAATTGTGTGCTTTTGTGATTGGTGCCGGCGTGGTCGTGGTTGAAAAAGTGTGGTGGATGTGGGCGGATAAGTGTGCCGCTGGGGTCTTCGTTTGATCGGAACCATCGGTGAGTCCTATCCATTTATTAAACCGACGTCTCTCTTTTCGGTACCATCACGGAGGATACATAGAATAATAGTTCGCGGATAATAGCAAATTTGATTAATTTCACCTTTTAATAATGGATTTCCGCAAAGTAACGCCTGAATCAATAAAATAAAAAAAATAAAAAACTTTGTGTAGTTTTTTTAAGACATTTACGCGAACGAGTAGGTATAAAGTTTGGCCCAGTTAAATATTGTATTACGCAGAATGCAGAAACCTAATATTTTTATATAAAACGCATTAGAAATACATTAAATTAATGAAAATAAACATTACACACACTACATTCATGTGACATACATGTTCAGTATTGGAACATAAAATGAAAGAATTTGGATAATTTGCTATTTAATTATAAAGATATTACATTTAGATTTGTGGGACGCGACCGGTGAAGCTGTATCAGCCCATAAGGCTAACAGTAATTGAGACATTCCAAAAAAAAAAAGATTTGTGGGAGGATAATTTGTGTGTCGTCTTTAAACTTGTAACGAGCGTTGAATGACGCGTAGGCTGTGAGGGAATGGTTTGCCCTCCTCGTTCTTCATATTGAATTACTGACGCGAACAATACATGATAATATACATACATTTGACTATTTTTAACTTCCCGTTACGTATCTAGGAAGGTATAAGGAAGTTGTTGATTTTGGCCCGATTTTCGAAAACCGAGTTGTCACCAATCTCCATAGGTCTTGAGGTCCTAGAAACCTTTTTCGACTAGTTCCACGATGACGTCAGTATGTCTGACGTCATCTAACTTTTGAACGGCTTGACCGATCTAAATGAGATTGATTGCATTCGTATGGGTTTACTGTGAATTGGAACAAAACCGGTAAATTTATTTAGGATTTATCAATGACGAAAATTTTTGAAAAAAATGTTTGATATTCATCGAAATTTTTTAGTCTATCGATTATGTTACTAAAACAATTTTGGATCTTAAAAATTTGAAAGATTAAAATAGACCATTTGATTGTTTCCAAAAGGTACAGCTTTTTAAAAATCAGTAGTCAAATCAAGTAATATCATTAACAATTTTTAGATAATCGAACTCTGAAAAAATCTAGGTATAATTTTTGCTCCTTTGAGCTTAAAATACCAGTAGAATCATCCGGTTTACATATTTTTTCTCCATTGAGCTTAAAATACCTGCAGGGTCATCCGGTTTACATATTTTTGCTCCGTTGAGCTTAAAATACCTGCAGGGTCATCTGGTTTACATATTTGGGTCATTCTTAGGAGTACAATTTTTGAGCGTAACAGATAATTATCTCCTATATAAACAAATAATGTTTGCATAAATCTACTATAACATTGTTTATACATTCTATATGCATCGTGTCGTATAGATTTTATTATGTAATAACCATTTATATATAAGTTATTTACCTCACCTCAAATCCGGTTAATTTGGCACGTTTTACACGCGTAACACGTGCGTCGTCTTCTGAGTTCTGATCAATCGCAGATATTTTTTTAATTCACAAACGCTTTTAATTAGAATTATACACAAAATTTAAAAATACAAATCATTTTATATCCTGACCAAATTTCTAATCCAATTGCACTGAAAGTTTTTATTTTATGAATGTAAGCAAGTATGTCACACACTTGGCAAAATTTTAGCTTCGCTTATTGCGACGGGTATTACTCCGAACTGGCGAGGTCTAGAGGTATCGGGATTGGTATTTCTGATTCTGTTTTTATGCTGCAGCTTATGGGTCAAGTATTCGTAGCCCTAAATCCCTTCATTTCGATGCAAGAGTAAGTTCTTCAATTTTTCAATTTTTGGTTCCCAAGTATTAAGAATTTCCATGTCACATTTTTGGAATGTAATCGCACTATTTTTAGTAAACGGGTATTGCGGTCTTATACCTAACTCCCAAATGTAGATAGCCAATAACAAACTAGTAGCCTATATCTTTCCAATGGCGAGAAATTTCAAAATATACGCTTTTTGGTGATTTCCATGGTGTAATTTTCGTGTATAAAACACCATGGAAGTTACGTAAAACCCGTAGAAATTACTCTATTTCATTTTGTTTGCAATAATTAAAATGAAATATTCAATGTTTATACTGTAAGTCATGCAAATATCAGATTAAGTGATAAATATTGTTAGTCAGTTATTTTTTTAAATCTGTTAATCCAAAGCTTATCATTTAGACTGCCTCATAGTCCTAGGTTTGAAAACCAGGTAAGGCAAAGGTGTTATTGAAATTTTTTCGAGGTTTTCTCGAAAATCTTAAACCTCAGTAGCTGCTCAGAGTCTAGCGGAGTTGGTGTATTACCACGCCCATGCCTCTGATGAGCACGTAAAACTGTCGGTCCCCCTTATGACTAGGAATAGTCGATAATCGTTAATATGATTAGGATCACCACTTACCTCGCCAACCGACAAACCGGTGAATCACGGTGAACCAGAAAGTCTGTAGACGTTCAGTTTAATCTGCCTTTTTTATTTAAATTTGTTAAACCGAAGCTTATTATCATTTAAAGCGTCTAATTATCATGCTCAAAGTGCCGAAAATGAGTCTACTATTAATTTTGATGTTAAGGTAAGTATTCAACGTAAAGTGTAGTAACTGCTTGGTTGAGCATACATTCATACTTTTCGATAATCCTGCAATTCTTCGTTACTCGACTACCTACTTATGTGCCGATATGATTACATTGTCGCTACAACTAAACACTAAGTTTTTCACACTCTTCGATTGCATGGCTTAGAAAAGCAAAAGGTAATAGGAAATGTGTAGCACACGCACTTTATCGCTAATTTGTTTTGCTGTATCTAAGTTTAGCGAAGAGGAAAAATTCAGAAAAAAAGAGTTGCTGAAAAAAATTTGCCTAATATCGTTTTAATATATATTACAGGCGATCATAGTTCCCCAAATCACTTTTATTTAATCTTATTTTCATATCTGATACAGTATTTAGCAAAATTTTACCTGCTAGGTCATTTCCCTGGACTCTAATGTAATTTCCATGGCCCGCAAATGTTCAATATTATTTTTTAGGAAAAGTATAAATCCACTACGTGTCGAATTTTCATATGTTCTTTAAATTTGCATAAACTTTTAAAATGTCTGTGTAATTTATTTTAATTAAGCGATTTCAAAAATACCATGGAAATTACACGGAGAACACATTTTTGAAGAATCACCCATTTTTTACGGGTAAAGTCTAGTGTCAAATTTAAAAGAGATTTTATTGTTTAGTCTACGGTTTCGTCGAATTCGATCGCTAGTTTATAATAACTAGGTAATAATAATTATTATAAACTGAAAAACTCAAAGTAAGGAATCATGACAAAATGACACCGTACGGATCCTAGTGACGTGGTGTAGCGTTACCAGGTTCACGTGCGACAATTCAATTTTCCCTATAATCGGCTTTCATCCGACGTAAGGCTTCACGCTGTGTCGTACAATGTCAGGGAGATAGCGAAGGTGCATCGTCGGCCGTCGTGATTGCCTGTCGCCTGCATGGTGCTACTTACTCTATGACAGATGGGTTTATGGCTGCTAATAGAAGGGCTTGTCACGACTAAATTTTATAGCTAAAAATAAATAAAATATCTATAAATACCATAACGCCAGTTACTTTGCGAGCAGATTAAACATAAATGGACGTTTCGGTTCACTACGATTCACTAGTTTATGGATTAGAGAGATAGGATATGATTTTTATTGCTACGTTGTTGTCTGTGGCAATAGAGAACACTCATTTCTCTTCGTGAATATTTTTATATATCATAAGATAGCAAACAAGCAGATGGGTTTCCTGATGGTAAGAGTCAACCATCGCCTATAGACACCAAAGGTGTTAATGTTGCGTTGCTATCTTGTGGCGAGGTCTAATGCACATGTATAAGTTTACCGGCTACCTTACCCTCCAAACCGGAACACGACAGTGACAAGCACTGACGCTATTGCGGCAGGAATAGGTAAGGCGGTGATACCAGACCCGGGCGAGACAACGCAAAACTCTACCACTTAGAAATAAACCTCTAAATAACCTCTCTCTAAACCTATAAATCGTGAAATAATGTTATTATTGCCATATTTTCATTACCTTAAAGCTATTTATTTATTTATATGGCACCAAAATGTACATAAATTAAACTTAATACCTAAGGGTATTCCATTATAGCCAACCTCATGTATAACGAAAAGAAAATAAAATAAAGCAAGAGATTTGGGGGTGTTTTTTTATACCATAAGGTAACAAATAAGCAGATCCCATACCATCGCCTATAGACACCAAAGATCTTAACGATGTGTTGTTATACGTACGGCAGGATGGCAACGCCATATGCATACCTCTACCGGCTTCCCTCCAAACCGGAACACGGCAAAGTTGAGCATTGACGCTATTGCGGCTGGTAAGGCGGTGGTACCAAATACCCAGGCGAGACGTTGCGGAATTCTAACACCTAGTAGTAACGATAGTAGTAACACGTATAGTCAATCTGTCGCCTCTTACGACCTGCCTGGCAGAACGGCACTTAGTCTATTCTTCAAAGGACCCCGTACCAACACGGGGGGAAAGTATGAATTTAAAGCATTACACAATACACATACACCGCCCCGTTGGTCGAGTGGTTAGCGACCCTGACTACGCAATCGACGGGGCTCGGGTTTGATCCCCAACAGGGACAAGCCATTGTGTGATGAGCATAAATGTTTGTATTTCTGGGTTTGGGTGTTTATTAAATATGTTCTAGTATTAATATATGTATTTCTATGTATTAGTATTGTTGACTAACACCCATAACACAATCATATAATTTGCTTACTTTCGGGTTAGATCAGTTTATGTAATTTGTCCCGTGAATATTTATTTATTTATTTATTACACAATAAACGATACATACCTATATACATACAAAAATAATCGTCCCACGAAAATTCTTTTTTATTTTTTGGAAATCTTTTAAATTAAACAAATTTGTCGTGTTTAAAATTAAAATGCAAGAGTTGTATTCCAACTAAACACGTTATTTCAAATCCACGTATTTGCATTTGAGGTTTCGCTCGTATTGTGAAGAAAAGCTTTCGCGTTCACACTCCAGTAACCGCGGCCTCCTCCGTCAAAACAATAAAATATCAATCACGCTGTAAGCCTGATGCGGGGCGACAGAGGGCTCGTCATGAGGAGCATATTGCGAGAATTTTTTATACCCCTGCTTGGGGAGGCAACAATACACTTCTGAGCTCCCGACGGTCAAAGATTATGCAGTGGCGCCTCTTCATTTCAAGTCCCATTAATACATATTTTTGGATATTTATTATCTCATCTCAACCACTGGATAGTAATTTAATAAAAGTTCATAGAACACGTAGTTCTTGATTGACAGACAGAAAATATTTTGTTTCGAAAAAGTGTTAGGTACACTATTTCGGTTTGTTGTTTTTGAATAATTTAACTACAGTAAGGCTAATTTTTTATATCATAAGAGAGCAAACAAGTAGATGGCTCTCTTGACGGAAAGAGTTAACCACCGACTATAGACGCCAAAGATGTTAATAGTGTGTTGCTATCCGTGTGGTGAGATAGTAATGCTACATGCATAAGTTTACCGGCTACCCTCGGCGACACGTTTATACGTCATATAGAAACTAACGGATTATCAAAATTTATTTCTTATTTGACTCTATTAGAATTTGGTAAAGAATTAATTCAGGATACTAAAAACCTACGAGGTTGGTCTGGGTTGATATAAAGAATATACTTTCTGCTACTCGTTACTGTCACCAGGCAGTTCGCAAAATGCGAATAATTGGCTGCGAATACTGGATAATAATATATCGTGAGCACTTCATACTTCTAGACTCATTGTACAACAAAGAACAAATCTGCTTAAGTTAAGCAGAAGAACGACAAATTCTAAAACGAATATTTCAAAAGCTTTATTTGAAATTTACCTTGTCTCCCAGAGACTAAACGTTTTATTACCTAATAGCGTAAGAAACTTCCCAATAATCTATGATCAATTTATAATTTCCCCGCACTGTTTTATATGATTTGTTCGGTGAAGTACGTTTAGCGTAATGTTTATTGCTCTAGCTCTTCAGTAATGAACTTAAGCGGGTCAATCAAAAACAACTTATACTCTTAAACATTTGAATTTCATTGAAAATTAAACAAAGAATATGATTTTGTGTTGACGTGGCAATGCCGGCAAAGAGTTATATTGAAGCCTTATTGTATTGTTTGATTTATTATTAAATTTCGCCATAAATTTGGTAAATAGTCAGGTCTCCATATTATAAGGTAGACACGATAATTAATTTTCGGATTAAAAAAAATCATTGGTTTAGATTAGCAAACGGTTTTTCTGATAATAAAGCCAGAGTCTATAAAGCCAATGATGCTAATAATGTCAACGCTAAACTCCATTTACTTAATTATTAACAATTATTTGTGCAAAATTGTAAATTTAATAAAATGGCTAAATAAACTATTATTAGCATTTATATATATTATAGCATATTATATATATAGCATATTATAGCAGCGTTTTTATTCACTTTTCTTCTCAAAAAAGTGGGTCAAATACTGAAATTAGGCTTAAAATCGGTTGATTCCCAGGGACTTACCAATTTTTGAAAAAAACTGCTTTTTAACATTTTACATCGTAATTTTTGAATTTTTTAAGCTAAAATTATAAATCTCAAAAAATTGAAGTGCTTAAATCAATCATTGTTTAAATAAACCACGGCTTTTCAAAAACTAAATACCTTCTCAAAATCAATGCCTACACATAGTTTTTGCTGCTTTCAGTTTAAGTTTCCCCAATTTAAAAAAAAAAGTATCTTTACGCCCGTATCCCCGAAGGGGTAGGCAGAGGTACAACAAGTGCACCCACGATTAGCCGAAGGTACTTGGTCCCACAAATGTGATAGGTGGCAAGCCTATCGCCAACCGGGCACTTTCCAATCCCGGGCAAATTTGTGTTTATCAGAAAAGTGAAAAAACACTTTTTTTTAAGTGGCCGACCCAGGAATCAAACCCGGGACCTCATGTAGTCAACGCCAATGCTGGACCACTAGACTACAGAGGATTCCCCAATTTAACGGGAAGTTTTAGGATTAGATTGAAAGGTCAACCGGCTTACAGATTTCTTTCATAGTTTTATTTAATAGTTTTTCATTTAATTTGTTAAAAGTAAATGAATTTCTGATAGTATCAAGAAATTTATTATCAATTCATCACAGACAATTCTGACATTGCAATTGTAGTACCCGGGCGATAACATTTAGCCTTGTTATGATTTGCCTATCAATAAAGCAGTTATTTAAAATATAAACAAGTTGTGAAATTGATATAGTACATGTGCTTTGACGTCTTGCCTACTTGTAATTACCAACCGCCTGACAGGAAGGCAAGCAGGAAGAATTTGTTTCTTTGTAATATTACATGTATTGAATGCAGTTACACCACGACAATACTTTAGTGGTGTAATCAATACTTGAACATTGGACGATATAATTCCCTCATAAAACCTTGAGATTTTGTGCAAAACGCGAGATTTTCTCGCAAATCCGTTTACAAAGCGTAATCCGTCGGTCTGTCTGTCACAATACACGCTAAGCCCATTACACAAGCATTGAATAATGTCGTGGGGGCGGAAACTCGTCTGTTGTCTGATAATTTGTCTCATCTCTGATATTTTATTTATGTAATAGCCGTTCTTCGATCTGTATTACCTCTATCTGCTACGTTCAAATTAAATTCAGCCAATAGACTCCCATCACTCTTATCCATAATGCATTAAAATTCCAGGAGTTAATATAATAAATATTAAATAAAGATAAATGCACAAATAATTATAAAGTTAGGGGCCGAAAGTGCCCAAATTTTGCGAAAAACCGTTTCGATTTTCGGTCTATATAACGACCGCTCCGTTGGTCGAGTGGTTAGCGAATTTAACTACGAATCAATAGGGTTCGAAGTCTATTCCCGACAGGGACCCACATTTGTGTAATTATCACAGATGTTTGTATTTCTGGGTTTGGGTTTTATTATGTATGTTACAGTGTTTATAGACATCAAACATGTTAAAAGTAACGTAATATTACCTATGCCTGCCGTGATAGCGTACTTATCACAGCGTTCTGGTTTAGAGGCGGTAAACTTATGTATGGATCGTTTGAATCCACCACATGGATAGTAACGCACCATCAACATTTAATGTGTTTGTAAGCAGTATTTTCCATATGGAGTATCTAGGGATTGAAATTGATTTAAAAATACCGCTAATGGAGGTTTCAAAGATTTTATGAAAAATTTCATACATATAGAAACACTAATAGCCCTGTCACTATATTCACACTAGAACTTATCGACTAAACCGAATCACTAAACCAAAACACTTTGACCGCCCCGTTGGTCAAGTGGTTAGCGACCCTGACTACGCAATCGACGGGGCTCGGGTTCGATCCCCGACGGCAACATGCATTTGTGTGATGAGCATAAATGTTTGTACTACCAGGTTTGGGTGTTTATTACATGTATTCCAGTATTTATATATGTATTTCTATGTATTAGTATCGTTGACTGACACCCATAATACAAGCAAATAATTTGCTTACTTTGGGATTAGATCAGCAAGTGTAATTTGTCCGTGAATATTTATTATTATTATTATTATTTCGCTCGGAGCGTATCCGAGATGAGAGCCCGTTATAGACTTATATAACCGGTTTACGAATGATACACAGTGTGTGTCAAAATTAAGAGCGGTGAACATCAAAGAAATATTATAATTTTGTTCCATAAACAAACCGGTAGGTAATTTTAAAGTTGAGGTAGAGTCAAACCTTTACAAAACGTTCTTTACGTACCTGCGCTCATTTAGATTTGAGCTATGATTGACTGTTCTGTTTGTCGAGTGATTAGCGAACCTAACTACGAATCAATGGGTCTCGGGTTCGATTCCCGACAGGGACAACATTTGTGTGATGAGTATAGATGTTTGTATTTATATGTTTGGGTGTTTATTATGTATGTAACGCTATTTATGTATGTATTTCTATGTACATGGGGCACACTAAAAGTTTCGCACTTCTAGCTTGAATTATTTGAATTTCGAATGTTATATTTTTAAAACGTTGCAACCTTCTTAGTAATAAAAAAAACAATTGGCGGGAAATGATTTGTCAATTGTTTTTCATCACACATCTAAGTTCTACGTACGCAACGAAAATGGAATTAAGTCGAAAAGATTTTAGAGCGATGATTTTTTATGATTTTAAAAGTTTCTTTCACCGCAATACTGTGCCGCTCGTCGTCAAAATGCTTTTGGTAGAGAAGCACCTTGTATGAGTACCGTGAGGATCCCATCTGTACAATTCCACTTGAAGATCAAAAGAGTGTTAATGCCGAGTAGTATTCTATCATTTGTTTACCCAGGGTGTTAGAAAAAGTTCGCGAAAGATGACCCAAAAGCCGCATTCTCCTACACCATGATAACGCTTCTTCATACACGGCCAACAAAACAAAGTCATTTTAGCTTCCGAAAAAGTACATCTCGTCACTCATCCTGCGCATAGCCCCGACCTAGCACCCTGTGATTTCTGTATTTTCCCCAAAATCAAAGATTTGATGAGAGGTTTTACTTTTACCAACTCCGAAGAGGCAGTGATAGTGTTCAATCAGCACGTAGAAAACATGCCCTCAGATCTGTGGTCCTCCTGTTTTAAAAAATGTTTCGATCGCATGAAAAAATATTTAAAATGTAAAGGAGATTATTTTGAAAAGCAATAAACATAATATTTTGGTTATAACATGTTGTTTTTTTAAGTTACGCAAAATTTATAGTGTGACCTACGTATTAGTTTCTTTTGACTAACACAAGCAAATAATTTGCTGACTTTGGAGCTAAATCAATTCGTGTAATTTGTCCCACGGTATTATTATTATTATTATTATTATTAATTAACCCGTTAAGAAGTCCAGAAAAGTTATCACTCGTATGATTTCCTATCATATAAAAAATTATTTAAGTATACAGAACTCTTCAAGTACCAAACTCATTACTGATTTTTTTAGGGTTCCATATTTCCGTTGCCGTTATAACAACAAATACTAAAAGTAAAAAAATGGTAAAAAAAGGGCATACAATAAACGTGTTTTTTGGTTTTTTTTTTTGCTATTATGGTACGGAACCCTTGGAGCGCAAGTTCGACTCGTACTTGGCCGTTTTTTTATAAACTTACTTGCAAACAAGTTTATATCCAGGAATATGTTTGCGCGTGCCTCAATAGCTGTATTATCTGTGGTGTGAAGATGTGTCCGCTGCCGGAAATACGTCACAATGGACCGGATTTAGGGGGATTACAGGTTATTACATCATTAGGCGTGTTACCACAATGACGTGTACGGTGGAGTGGTTAAAGTATTTTGACCATTGTGTACAACACTTTAGTAGGAAGTTTTAAAAAAGTTAAACATTTGGAAATATATTATGTCTCTGATAACGGACAATTATTATATTGTACCTACATACTGAATGGGTGTTCAGTAGGTATTCGTTTCTGATACCGAATATGCAACAAAATAGACAATTATTTACCGAATTAACAAAATAAACATCAATTTTGATTTAAATTCCAATAAGGTAAAATGTTTGTAAACGCCACGCACGGCGCATAGTAGATACTTTGTTTATAAACAGCCATTTGTTGAACTCACGACTAGACTCGTGAGTACATCGCGTAGTTTTTAGGGTTCCGTATCTAAAAGCTTAAGCGTAACCCTATTACTAAGCCTCCGCTGTCTGTCTGTCCTTCTGTCTATCACCAGGCTGTATCTCATAAACCGTGATATGAAAGCTGAAATTTTCACATGTTATGTATTTCTTTTGTTCTCTATAACAACAACTACTAAAAATAAAAAAATCGAAATATTAAGGGAAAATATGATTTCCCTATACAAAAAACAAACGCTTTTCGTTTTTTTTTTGCTATGATGGTACGGAACCCTTCGTGCGCAAGTTTGACTCGCACTTGGCCGGTTTTTTTAAATATTACTACACTTACCATACATATTGCTACACAAATTGCTTGTATGAATATTTTGGTGGGGTACTTGAGAGGGGAGAGGGGGGTTGATTGGGATAAAAACTATCCTATCTTTTAAGTTGGACCAAACAGTAGATACTTACCAAATTTCATTGAAATCGGTTCAGTAGTTTAGGCACAATACGTAATTTATATATCGATGTCTTGGTTCACAATTGCACTAACTACCAAATTGGTAATTACGAGGAGGGCGTTTTAAAGTCTTTTAAAGTTTAGACGTGAACAGTACGAAAACAAAGTACAATAAAAAAAATATATGCATCTATTCACAAGACTATTATTGATATTTCGATACGCGCAAACGAAAAAGCACAACATTATGTGTATTTGTCCCTAAGAAAGTGAAAAGTCCCCCGTGTTGGTCCTGGGCTCCTTTGAAGAATAGGCCAACTGCCGTTCTGCCAGGCAGGTCGTAAAAGGCGACTGATTGGCTATACGAGTTACTACCATCGTGACTACTAGGTGATAGAGTTCTTCATTGTCTCGCCCGGGTTTGGTACCACCGCTTTACCTACTCCTGCCGCAATAGCGTTAGCGTTTGTCACTGTCGTGTTCTGGTTTGGAGGGTAAGATAAACTTATGCATGTGGCATTAGACCTCGCCACAAGATAATAACGTACCATTAGCACATTTGGTGTCTATAGGCGGTGGTTGACTCTTTCCATCAGGAGACCCATCTGCTTGTTTGCTATCTTATGCTATATAAAAAAAAATTAAAATTTTACAGTTAGTACAATTGTGAACTAAGGCATCGATATAAGTATTAAGATTACTAGCTGATCCGGCAAACGTTGTTTCAAGAAGGGTTAATTGAGATGAAAATTAGCCTATCTTTTAAATTGGACAAAACAGTAGATATCTAATAAACAAACGGACAGGAGGCTCACCTGATGGTACCGACCTACCTGATTGCCGCCGCCCAAAGACAACTACACTACCAGGGTCTTGTAATTGCGTTGCCGACCTTTCAAGAATGAGTAGGTTCTTTTCTTGAAGGTCGTTAATTCGTACCGTTCGTAAAAAATTGCCGATACCTGGTTCCATAATAAGGAGTGGTGCGAGGCAAAAAGTGCATCGAGAATCACACGGTTGTGGATTTCCAGACATCGAGATGGTGAGGATGAAACTTTAAGTTTTCTCGCAATGTCCGAAGGTGAAATTAGGCGGCAGGAATTAATCCAAACAGTTCCTCGGAACATTCCCCATGATAGAGCCGATAAAAGATGCAGAGTAATGCCACATATCTACGTTTATTTACCAAAAAAATATTATAACGCAGCGGACTGCGAGAAGTAGCTTTTAATACCTATCATAAAATCGAGTAGAAATCCGTATAAATGAAATAAAACTATTTTAATCTACTCAATGATATTTCAGGACAATGAAATACATACAACATCTTAACAATGGGCCTCGGAAGCTTCTGAAGATCGGAAGCGTCCGGATTAGCCGTGTAGCCGGTCTTACGCCGCCATTGTGAGCTAATATTTGTGGGTGTCAATACAAATTGAATCACAGATCGCTGACAAATGTCATTTTTTGTCTGACTGTTGACGAGCTAAATACCTTTAAGCTCAGTGGTTAGTAGGTATGGCCTACACAGAATTAGTAAAATTTTGATAATATTTTTTAAATACACTTAAATTTTTTAAACATACATATATATTGTGTTTTTTTTTTAAAAGAAAAGTATTGTTACGATTAATCTAGAAACGTGTAGAGTTGGAACGCTGGAGAGATCTAGAAATAAAAAAAGAGATAGCTACTCCTGTTGACAAACAAATAATTGATGTAAGCTATACCATAATGAACTTTGTGGTATAGATCATAAGGTCGAAAGTAGCGTGTACTAGGATTGATGAATCACTTGTTTATCATAAGTTGATTACAATAAGAAGTGATTCATCGTTTCCCGATACATTTAGATTTTTCTGGATCCAGGTAGATCTTTACCCTGGGTATAAATAGAGACGTGTTGACAAATACAAGGCAGTTTTTATAAAGCGATCGAGAGCGATACTTAAAGTACTGTACTGTACTGTACGAAGCGAGAAGTGTTTTATTGTATAGTACAGTGAGTGGCTAGTGTTATTTCTGAATACTCTGGTATTTAAGAATTACATTGTGTTGTGTTGTGTGTATTTGTATCGTAAATACACGGATTTAATATAAGTGGTGTTTTCTTACAATTACGAACCCGAAGTACGTAACAGTATCTTCAGGCCTATATCCCCGAAGTAGGCAGAGGTATAAGAAGTGCACCCACTATTAGCCGAAGACACTTAGTCCTACAATGCGATAGGTGGCCAACCGAGCATTTTTTCTAATCCCGGGCAACGTTGTTTTTATCAAAAAACTGAAAGAACATATTTTTTTCTCATTTCATTTGTGTAATGTAGGTCATAACAGTCCATAGCATTTTCGCGATAAATTTTAATTTCAATTTTAAAACGCGAAATTTTTATTATAATTGTACGGTATTTATCAAAATAAATATTTTTTTGATTAATATACCTAATAAAGTAAATCATAGAACAGTTTTTCAAATTTAAACTTAACATCAACTATCTTGTTAAATCGACATACCACGAACGCTACTAAAAAAACTAATCTAATGAACAATGCAGTCCAGAATCGAACCTACAATCTTAAGGCTCTACAAAATCGTAGAACTACCATGTCTACGTGGTAAGGCTACGATTTTGTAGAGCCTTAAGATTGTAGGTTTCTCGAACGCTACTAAAAAACTAATAATAATAATAATTAATTTATTTGCAAGAAATAGGGTTACAAAGATTATATCTAGTTTATATATTCGCCTATTCCGCTATACGTTAGCATGCAAATTCATTTACAATTATTTTGAATTGAATTTATATTTTTTATGTATACAATAATTATGTAAGAAATAAAAATAAACCTTATGATTATATGTATGACTTAGATTTAGACGAAAGTCGTTTGTTTTTGTTTTTCAAGATAGTGCCATTTATCTATGCCGATTTAAGGGTAATCTAAGGTAAACGCAATCCAGAATCGAACTTACAATCTTAAGGCTCTTAAATGTAGTACTATCACGTAGACAGGTTGTCCTACGATTAAGTAAGTACCCGTTTTCATTCGTACCTATCATCGAAAGTGATTAGAATAATGACCCGTCACAAACTGTTAATCCGCCTGTGTCGGTAATCCTTCCGCACCGGATGTTTGGCGAGCTCTCCGTCCTTTTACGCGCCGACAATTCGCATATTTCTCCGTAAAAGATCTTACCGACTTTACATGTCGTATCCACAGATGACTTACCAAATGATCATACCATAATATATTCAATCACCAAAAACAAGCCACCATTAAAGTCTATGGAATCAAGAAAGATCATCGACTTATCTTTCTATTAGGAGAGTCATCTGTTTGTTTGCTATCTTATGATATAAAAAAAGCGTTTTCTGACACCAAAGATGTTAATAGTGCGTTGCTATCCATGTGGCGGGAAAGCCACATGCTACCGACTACCTTACCCTTCAAATCGGAACATGAAGCAATGATGCTATTGCGGCAGGAATAGGTAAAGCGGTAGTAGTAAGTACCCGGGTGATACATTGGGGAACTCTACCACCTCGCAGTCACGATGGTAGTGACTTGTATAGTCAATCCCCAACAAGGTCACCTTTTACGAACTGCCTGGCATAATGGTAGACGGTTTTTTCTCCAATGGGGCTTGGACCAATACAGAAAAGAATACTTTAATATATTACTAACTTAAAACCATATATTTTGCTATAACTTCTCATAATTTAGCAAATCTATATATATAAAAATCAATTGCTGTTCGTTAGTCTCGCTAAAACTCGACAACTGCTGAACCGATTTGGGAAGGTTTAAAACGTGAGAAAATATAGAAAAAAATAAGAGTAGTTAAAAAGGCAGAACAACGTTTGCCAGGTCAGCTAGTATAAAAATAAATTACTGTTCGTTAGTCTCGCTAAAACTCGAGAACGGCTGAACCGATTTGGCTAATGTTGAAGTCCAGGGAAGGTTTAAAAGGTGAGAAAATATAGAAAAAAATAACAGTAGTTAAAAAGGCAAAATAACGTTTGCCGGGTCAGCTAGTAATTAATAAATAAATATCAGTGGTCAAAGTACACTGTAAACCTTTAAAAACAGCAAAAACAAAATTCAGCACGTAGAGTTCAAACCTTCGACGTTCCCTCAAGCCGGGACGCTCTTGTGGTCGATCAGTACTTTTGGGTTGAAACACGAAAGTAATGATCAAAATTATAAAATGTGAATTTCATCTGTAACGATGAATTCATTTAACTAGTTACACGTATGTACAACGCGGTCATATTAACTTGACGCATCTCTGGAATGGAAGCGCGGGGCTTCCCTTAGCTCGCGCGGTTAATAATATAAGCGTCAGTATGGCCGTGGTCAGCATTTTTGTTACCTACCGATACGCGCGTAGATAATTTGGTTAGTTTTCGGTTATTGTTATGTTGTTTTTCCACATTATTTTCACGTTTTGCGCCAAATGACGTCATCAACGGCATGCGTCAAGTTAATCTGACCGCGATGTATAGGTATCTAGCGGTCAGTACAATTGACGGAATCTATCATATAGCAAAGAAGAATTTCGCCACGTCGAGCCTGTCGACACTAGCTCAGTGGTAGAGCGTCCCAGTTTTAGGGAACGTAGATGTTCGAACCTTACGTGTCGAAATTTTTCTTTGTTGTTTTTAAAGTTTTTTAAGTTTTCTCAAGCACGGGGTGAGTGCTATAACACAAATATAAAGTAGGATTAATCTTACCCCAAAGTTGGAAAATTATTTGCTTGTGACAACTACGTGAAGCAAAAACTTTGTACCCTTTTTTCAAACAATCATTACCAACGGCGAAATATGAAATTTGTCACAGCCTTACCTATTCCTGCCACAATAGCGTCAGTGCTTGTCACTATCGTGTTCTGGTTTGGAGGGTAAGGTAAACTTATGCATGTAGCATTAGACCTCGCCACAAGATAATAACGTACCATTAACACATTTGGTGTCTATAGGCGTTGGTTGACTCTTTCTCTCAGGAGACCCATCTGCTTGTTTGCTATCTTATGATATAAAAAAACGTGTATCCATACTTCTACACTAATATTATCAACGCGAAAGTAACTCTGTTTCTCTATCTGTCTGTCTCTATTTTACGCCTAAACCACCGAACCAATTTAAATGAAACTTAGTACAAATATAGTTTGAGACCCGGGAAAAAACGTACGATAGTTTTATCCCGGAAATCCCACGAGAACGGGAACTATGTGAGTAATCCTCCGGGACTTTTAGAAATTTTTCCACGCGGTTCAAGTCGCGCGCACAGCTAGTACTAGTCACATTACGGATAAAGTCTGTCTTCAAACTTAAAGCAGATTTTATTATTTAGTCTATGGTTAAATTTTGATCACAGGGCAATCGCTGGTTCATATAAATTCATATAAAATACTGGAATAAATTAAATAAACAGCATAAACTCAGAAATACAAACCAAACATTTATAATAAATTTTCCTTATTCATTTATTTAATGCTTTATTGTACACAATTAAAAGAGAAGTAGTAAATAGAGACTTATTAAAAACAGACAGTACAATGGGCGAGCTTATTCCCAATAAAAGAGGTTTCTTCCAGCTGACCCGAATAAGAGTAAACACAATAATTATCGAAATGTTAAAATATGTAGTGTACAATAATCATAAAACTAGATACATATAAATATACAATAATATTATACAATAACTAGATACATATAAAACTAGATACATGTAAATATACACTGTCTTGATACATTAAATTTAATCACATCATATTTAAAAATGAACAGCAATCGATAGAAATTGAAAAGAAAATACAAAAAATACTATGTAGACCCAGCAAGAAAAAGTTCTCTGAGACTCTTTTTGAAAATTGGAAGAGATTGATATGATTTCCTTATTATTACAATAAAATAAATTAAAAACAAAACTAAAAGATATTTTGCTTGAAATTTAGCCAGTTTTTATTGATAATTTCTAAATATTATGGTATCAAATATGGTTTTTAAATAATAAGTTAAGAGTGTTTCCTTAAATCAATTAAATTATTATTATATTTTTTTACCTTGAAGCCATTATTAAGAATAACTAAGATTATTATTTTATTAGAACTAAATAGCTGTTTATTTATAGTGTACCTACTAGATAGATATATAGTGTTATTAGATATAGAGCGCTTCGCCAACAAACTGTAATGCAGTTTGGCGAAATTTTGAACAATGTAATACACTGTTTATTTTAGATTACAAATTTTAAAAAAACTCAAGTGTTTCCTTGTTAAGAATAAAACCCGAGCCCTGTCGATTGCATAGTCAAGGTCGCTAACCACTGAAACAAGAGGTTGGTTAAAAGAAATGTTATTTTTTCAAATTAAACACAAAATATGAATATTCCACTCGAATGAGAGTAACTTTATCTTCGTCCCCCACTATTTGATGCCCAATACTCATTATTGTTGCAAACATTAATAATTGTTGCTGTGTTTGTTCGTATTAACAAACCACACAGACGTGGTCCTGGGGGAGCTACGCATATGGCATCGAACTAAGTCGACTGTTCGAATTATACTATTAAGATGATACAGTTTAATGAAAACTTTCATTGAACGTTTCGGTGATCGAGTGCCTAGAAACCCTGACTGCGCAATCAATGGGTTTCGGGTTCGATTCCCAGCATGGACAGACATTTATGTGATGAGCCTACGCTTATCACATAAATGTCTGTGACATGTAACTTTAATATCACATAAATGTTTGTCTATGTTTGTATGTCTGTGTTGGGGTAATTATTAAAATATTTTAGTATTTATACCACAATGTGATTTCTGGCAACCCTAACGCCAACCGGGCACTTTTCCAAACCCGGGCAACGTTGTCTTTTACAGAGAACTGAAGAAACACATTTTGTTCGTTTGCCCATCCCGAGAATCGTACCCGGGACCTCGGGCCTCGTAAAAGCTTGATTTATTAGACTTATAAATCTAATGTTCCCTGTGTTAGTTTGGGCCCCATCTGAAAAATAGATCGCCTAACTCCCACCGACAAACATTTTCCTTCCAAAATAGCATTAATGTTTGTCACTGTCATGTTCCGATTTGGAAGGTAAGGTAGCGGGTAAACTTATGCATTACTAGCTGCAGCGTGCAGCCTGCTGCATTATAACAGCTTTTGGCGAATCCCGCGGGATCACCTAATTTTTCCGGGATTAAAAGTAGCCTATGTGCTATTGCAGGTATTATCTACCTGTGTGCCAAATATCATCTAAATCCGTTCAATAGTTTTGCGTGATTGAGTAACAAACATCCGTCCATCCAAACATCAAAATTTTCGGATTTATAATATTATAATATAGATTTGGTGTTTATAAGCGATGGTTATCTTCTTCCGCTTATTTGCAATCCTAGAATGTAAATCACCGGTCGAGTAATATACAAAAATAAAGTTTTGAGATGAAATTAAACTACAAGTGATTAGTCAATTGTGTTACAATAATGGAATTTCACCAAGTGCCGACGATGGAAAGTATAGAATATATTGTAATGTAAAATTTATCATGTCAAGGAGAGTACGTAAACCTGTCGGTCCAATGGTATGATTATGAGACATGTAGCCTAGAGACCGATTGGTGTCAGGTCGGCGGACGGCGATGTCGCGGCGCGCGCCTTTAAATTGCTTTTGTTTCGAGTTGTCGTGCTCACATGGGAAAACTCATATTTTATTATAGGTGTAAAATGGAATAATATAATGGGTAGTCCGACGTTTGGGCCTGCCAAGTAATTGGACGCGGATCCAAACGACTTATTACATAAAATATTGTATTTTTGCCTCTCGTTTGGGCTCGAAATAAAAAGTATACGGTGTGTAAGGGGCGAAAGTCGGAACCAAGGATTTGGACCATGAATTTGAGACGAAACCCGTTAGAAAGTACAAGGCTGGGTCCATATTTGGTATATAATATGTTTGTATTTAGCCAAATCTCCTACCATAAAAACCTTGTAATTTTGTAAAGTTTTGCTCGTATTCATTATGTCTGAGTGAAGCCTGTGAAAAAAGATATTACTTTTTAAATATCTAATACCTACCTTTTAACTTCTAATTCATTTATACCGTAATCATATAATATGGAATTCCATACAATACCTAGGCAATGCATAGAATACCTAAAACGTGTAGGTAATGTGTGAAGTATAAATTATTGTGTGCTTTGCCTAGGTATTCTATATAATACCGAATGCCCAGACGGTAACGTTTGTTTTAAAACGACAGTCAGACAGAGAATCAGATAATTGGCCATGGCGCTTTCTACGCGATACAAGAATGTAACTTGCAATGATATTGAACAGTCTACATCAACACAACAAAAGCTAAAAGGATTTTTTTTATTATCGACTAGCGGCCCGTTACGTGCTTCGCTACGTATAAAATGAAATATTAAAATGTGATAAATGAAGAACCGCTCTACCGATTTTATGCAAACTTCATATAAACCATCTACTAAATAGTCCGAACAAACCCTAAACATTTGGTTCTGATAGGTGAGCCCGTTCTTGAGTTATAAAATTACAACGAAAAGTGGGTTTGATTTTTATATATATAGATAGGGAAGCGGTTGACCACGATCTCGCCTGATGGTAAGCTAAGATGCGGCCTAAGATGGAACGTGCTTCCTTAGAAGGTACCTGTTGTCCCCAGGTTGTACCCGTCGGCGAACACAGATTAAATTAAAAAAAGTTATCGTCATCAAGTCCATACTTACATATCAGGGTCATCTCTCACTATTAAGAACACTGAAAACAATAAGCGCGAAAGAAGTGTCGTATAATTTACTGAATATTTTTACATTGATTGGTTTACCAGGAATCCTACAATTAGACAATAGTAGAGAATTTTCTCACCAAATTATAAACAGTCTTAAAACATTTTGGCTCACTTTAAAAATGGCAAGTCTAAACATTCTCAGAGGAGTGTTAAAACCAGGACATAAGGAACATAATAACAGCTTGGGTACAAAATAATGACCATTTGCTGGAGTGATGGTCTGCAATTCGTACAATCTATGAAGAATAGAGCTTCCATTCAGGTATTAAAGAATACCTTACGACCGACGCTCTCTGCAGATATAAAATAAAAGTTGTTATATCTTTCACTCTTGATGACATTCTCAACCTGAAGAGTGAAGAGGAGCTAGAAAATGTGATCATCAAGTATAGCTGTTGTTTCAGAATGTTTAATAGTAGATTCATTTCAAAAGATTTTAGGAATTAAAAAAAAGGGACTCGAGTAACTTTTTTCACTCGAGTCACTCGCCAGTAAAAACTACATCACACAAGTGCCATGCGAGTAAAGATAATAGTCGAGTGTTTTTTTACTCGAGTCACTTACCAATCCAAATCGAGTCACTCGAGTGCTTTTTTTCACTCGAGTGCAGGATATGATTTGATTTGCTAAAGATGTGATTTTTTATAGTAGGTAATTAAAATACAAAATTAGTAAAATCTTAATCTTTATAAATCAATCAAATCAAATCTTTAATTTTTGCTATCTTCTTCTATGGCTATTATATTATTACATCAATTTAAAAATACTTAGTCTATAGTGGGTGCGTATTTTTAACATTGTTTTATCGCATTTCTTT
Organism: Apodemia mormo; assembly: GCA_036924255.1. Taxonomy (NCBI): domain Eukaryota; kingdom Metazoa; phylum Arthropoda; class Insecta; order Lepidoptera; family Riodinidae; genus Apodemia; species Apodemia mormo. The sequence goes on from JAUPFN010000026.1 coordinate 21,516,493, forward strand.
CGCATTATTTTATCAACATAGCCAGGTATAATAAAATGAAATATTTTGCTATATTTATCGTCGTCCTGCACAGATTTGTGCTGAATTTCTAATAGAAGATAGATCGGCTAAACCTGTCAAAACCTATATCATAACTTGAATTTCTCATTCGAGTCGGTATAGGCCACTCGAATGGTCCGAGTCATTCAAGTTGCCTCGAGTCACTCTTAATCCGAGTTATTATATATTTTACTCGAGTGCGAGTACAATAAAAGCTACTCGAGTGACTTGAGTGAGCCGTGTTTCACACGGCTCGAGTCCCATTACTAATCAAAAATTGCCTCAAAAATCACTGTCGAATTTTGTATGTACCCTTTGGGTTTCGTACCCAAAGGGTACAAACAGAACCGTATTACTAAAACTCCGCTGTCCGTCCGTCCGGAACCGTGATAGCTAGACAGTTGAAAGAACACGGGCAAGACTTCATACATCGTTTTTTTAGTTATTACCTTAAAGTGTAATATATTCCTTAAGATTCTATATCAACTCCTTAACTTATCCGCATTTAACAAATATTTTTTTAAGTTGGGGAATAGTAGTTAAATAAAGGTGGAATTTAGGTAAGGTTAACGTAAACAATCAGTTCTCTCCTTAGTTGTCTGTGGTTAGGTATTTATCTTGTCATTGGGTGTTTCCAGTACAACTGCTAATCTCAGAAATCTAAGTTAGATTGTCAGTATTCTGAGCTAAGATTTTGCAAAAAACACTTTATAGGTACTTAAAAGAACAAAAAATAAATTAGCATTAACTATTCTTTAATACAAAAACAGGGAGAATGTAATTAAAAATGTAATTAAAGTTTTATAAAATGTTAACACTTAAATATGATGATGGAATTCAATCAAATTATAATCTCAATTATTTTTAAATGATTGTTCCTAGCGATTTATTTTATTTAATTGATTTAAAAATCGTAGAAAATTATTCTAATTTATCGTAATATTCGTCACTCCAAAAGACACGCAAGGATGTACAAAATTAAAATGGCTTGTGTTCTTTTCACAGATGATGAAGGTGTTTTTGTTGCCGCTATAACAACAAATAGATACTAAAACAGAAAAAAATAAATATTTAAGGGGGCTCCCATACAACAATTGTGATTTTATTGCAATTTTTTCCTCGATCTTAATAATGACAACGAGTGGATGCTTACAATATTCACAAAGTATTTAATTATACATTTACTTTAGAAATAAATAATTAAATTAGAAAAAAAAGTATCTTTCTAACCCCGGCACTTTCCAATCCCGGGCAATGTTGTTTTTATCAGAAAACTGAAAAAACACATTTTTGAATTGCCCGACCCAGGAATCGACCCGGGACTTCATGTAGTCAACTCCGACACCGGACCCCTAGACCACAGAGGCGAAATAAATAAAATAAAATGAAATAAGTATTTAAGTTAGATTCCCATACAACAAACGTGTTTTTTTGCCGTTTTTTTATAGATAATTGTACGGAACCCTTCGTGCGCGAGTCCGACTCGCACTTGGCCGCTTTTTTTATTTCACATTATGCGGTCAACTTCTCAAATTGCAAAAAATAACATGCGATAACTCGGTTCCAATACATTTTACAAATTGTTTATTTTTGTGATAACTTTAACCCTCAATTTATAGAAAGGGAAATCAATTCTTAATCAAGAAGCTTACGAGAAAATAATCACATAAACATATAAATACATCCTGTATTCTCCCTGCCTAAAATTAGCCACGATGCATTTCAATGTGAACTTTATTGCATTGTTATTAATGTGTAATTTCGGACGATTGTTGTTTGTATGCGGGCGGGATTCAACCTGGGTAATGGTCTATTAAAACCGATCGCTAAACGATTCGAGTTGCTGTCGAGGGTCAGTTAATAAACAGGTTTATTTATTGCTACAGTTTCAACTACTGTCAAACTAGTAGCTGTCTGCGGATTTTTCTGCAATGTAAGAACACATTTAAGAACACATTTATTTGAGACGCACACCACAGAACATATAGAACTTACAACAACAATATACAATTTAGACATACAAAACTTTTATACACAATACACTATAAAGACAAAAAAAAACAAAAAAAAATCAAAGAGATACAAAGTACATAATGGTGGTGCGACATCTCAAATTGGCCTACCACTCAGCATGTGTTGGGATTATAATGGCAATCCCAACGCCGATTTTCTGTGGTAGCCAGGAAAAAGGCAGCAACAGTTTTAGCGTCTATTCACGCCTGATAGTCTATAATAATAGCATATAACATAGGTACATAATAACAATGTGATGGATAAGGTTTTAAAAATATCCTAGGTTTTTGAAAAATAATGTTCGATTAACTTTAAAGTTTAATATTAAACTTTAAAGTGCTAATTCTTGTTAGAGTTAAGTATCTCCCCTCTGCCAGCTAAACGGTTGATTTTAAGGGTGTAAAAAAACTTACGACAGTAGTAGGTAAATATAATGAGGTCAAAAGGAAAACTTAGATGGCTTTACAAGTTTTTGAGCAGGTAATAGTCGACCAATATAAAAATAATACTTTGAGAAGTTTTATAGACGGTGGTAAAATGTTCATAATGTGAAATAAGAAAAGCTCTCTACTTAGTCCGCATTACTGTGATGGGCAACTTCGGAAATCGGAACCCTACGTGGCCCGACTAACCTAATTTTACCAATTTATTTTATTGTGGTTTTGCCAACAATATGAAATTATATATTTTTATATACCAGACGCACCTTGCAGTCCACTTCATTTAAAAAAAAACTTTCCTACCTATCTTTGCAAACGCTTTGACTTTCTATATCTTCGACTCAAATTGTTGCTCTCAAACTTCAATTGCGTGGAATTTTACAATATCCTATGAACTCTTTTTTTATATCATAAGGTAGCAAACAAGCAGATGGGTCTCGTGATGGAAAGAGTCAACCATCGCCTATACACACCAAAGATGTTAATGGTGCGTTGCTATCTTGTGGCGAGGTCTAATGCCACATGCATAAGTTTACTGGATGCAGAATTGTAGATAGTTTGTTATTTATAGATCAACGGAACAAGACGGGAAAATGGTCACTTTTAACTGTAAACAATAACGAAAGATTGAAAATAAGAAACAGTCTATGACTATTATACCTTTTACACATTCCCTCCGAATTAGTCCCGGGCTTCTTTGAAAAATAGGCCAACTACCATTCTGCCAAGTAGGTCGGAAAAAGCGACCAACTGTCAATGCGAGCCACTACCATCGTGGTTATTAGATAGTAGCGTTCTGCATTGTCTCGTCCGAGTCTGGTTCCACGTACTTGTCACTTGTCACTGTCGTGTTCCGGTTTGGAGGGTAAGATAGCCGGTAAACTTATGCATGTGACATTAGAACTCGCCACAAGATAGCAACGAACCGTTAACATCTTTGGTGTGTGTAAGCGATGGTTGACTCTTTCCACCAGGAACCCAGCCTTCTTGTTTGCAGTCTAATGATATAAAAAAAAACATCTGCGCCATGTACATGTTTACCCGCTGTGTCTCTTTCTAAAAGTGTCGGTCAGACGTTATTACTGTGTTACCCCCATTCATTTTGAAAAATAAAAATTAAATATCTCATTTATGTAATAATGCTGGTAATAACCGTGTGTTGATTAAAAACAAGATAATTGTCCAATTTCCGTGCGTAGAGGAGTCATGAGTGTATCCTCACGGCGGCGCGTGGCGGCCGCGTGCGCGCTGATACACTGTTAACTCGTTACAGGTTATTGCTTATTGCCACGCTTCATTAAACTATTCGTAATTCTAATAGAAATTTCGTCTCACCGGAGTAAATGGTACCGTAGCCTTATTAATTGCTACCGCAATAGCGTCGATGTATGTAGATATCCGCCGTGCTCCTGTTTGCAGAGTAAGTTAGCCGGTAAAATTAAGCAGTGGCTTTCATACCATACACATACCATTAATATCTCTGGTGTCTGCCGGCGATGATTTTTTTCCATCCAGGAGAGCCATCAGTTTTTTGCGCTTCTATAACGATATATAACAAAATATTACACTGCCTTATTTGTCTACATCCTTATTAGTTTTTTTAACTTCCCGCTACGTATGTAGATAAGGAAGTTACTGAATATGCCCCGATTTTCGGAAAACGAGTTTTCACCAGATCTTTACGTTTTGAGGACCTAGGAACCTTTTCTGACTATTTTCACGATGACGTCAGTATGTCTGTATGTGTGTGTGTGTATGTGGTGTGTGTGTGTATGTGTGTATGTAAACAACTCGTAACTTTTGAACGGCTGGACCGATCGAAACGCGGTTGACGGCATTCGATTGGATTCTACTCAACTTAGACTTCCTGTTTGAAAATTGAAATTTTAACTAAGCCGGCCTAGAAGATTTTGAGAAATTTTGAAAAAACCCCAAAAAAGTTTTTTGCGAAACAGTATTTTTTTAATATATCTTCCAGATTTATATACCGATTGAGTACAAAAATTAATCAGCTCTGTTCTTAAAAAAACTACATCTAATGCATAAATAATATCAAAATCTACTAGGTGGTAGAGTTCTGTATTGTCTCGCCCGGATCTGGTACCACCACCTTATCTATTCCTGCCGCAATAGCGTCAGTGCTTGTCACTGTCGCTATTGCGGCAGGAATCGGTAGTATAATGCATTACATGTGGCATTGCATTCCGCCACACTTATAGCAACGCACCATTAACATCTTTGGTGTCTATACGTGATGGTTTCTCTTTCCATCAGGACAGCCATCTGCTTGTTTGCTATTTATGATATAAAAAAACCATTAATTATTGCTGAAAATTTTCAAATAAAAATAATAATTAAAATGTTATTGCCTTACCTGATAATCGAACCGAAGACCTCATTATCTACAAACAAAACTCATAACCACTAATGCAGTGAGGCAGTCATCTTCCAGCCACAGATCAATAAGCTTCACATGTGTATAAATTACACCGAGCAAACAGTAAGGGCGGAGGGCGATGTCAAATATTTGCGCTCATTAATCGGTTTGGGAATACGGGATTCGAACCTGCCACCCTGTCTTAACCCTAATCATCGGTTAGCTGAGTCGTGTAACGTCATATTTTAACCAACTTTCCAATAGAGGGCCTTAATTTGTTTTTTTTTTTAAATTTCTAAGACTAGCTAAACCGCATAGCTCCGCCCACGAGTATATTATATTAACGTCATACTAGAGACAGTTTTTTATATAAACTTTCACCCCCTAACCTCATAGCCCTTAGTGTCTGTTTTTTTTAAAGTTTGCCTATGTTTGACTCTGAATCTTTAACTATCTCCCTGACAAATTACATCAAAATCAGTTTAGCGGTTTAGCCTTAATATCGTATCAGATAGACTTTCGTGACAAAAAAAAGATAGACAGAAAAAACTTTCGCATTTATAATATTAAGTATGGATACGTACAAGTTATTAAACAAGCTATTTTTAACGGACTTTCCAAAAATAGGAGGTTATCAATTTGACTGTGTGTTTTAATGTTTATTACCTCAGAACTCGGTCATTTATGAACTGAATTCTTTTTTTTTTTTGGGAGGGTATACTTTCCTCGAGGTCTCATTTGAATTTGGTGAACATCTGACGCAGGTTTTTAGAGATATAGGAAATGGAAAGTCGGATGCTGCCGTTTTACTGCGATTAGGTTATAATGTCAAACGGGATAACATCGCCTATTATTACTAGAGTTGTGGTGGTTAATATAATGCATAGCGTTATATTATAGCGTGCTATGTATACTCAACGTAAAGCGTAGAAAAATATAGTTTATAGTCTATAACACGCTATTTTAAAATTGTTTATTAGAATAACAGTTACTAGACATGACTAATTATTACTAAAGTCTAAAAATATTATTACTGTGTTGCCAATTGTCATCTTATTGGTAGGGATGTAACGACACATGTATTAGTTTACCGGCTATCTTACCCTCCAGACTAAAACGTGAATAAGAAGCGTGGACGATACAAGGCGGTAGAGTTCAGTATTGTCTCGCCCGGTCTGGTACCACCGCCTTACCTATTCCTGCCGCAATAGCGTCAGTGCTTGGGGGGCGTCCATAAATTACGTGAGGTGTTTTTTTAAATTGTCTGTCCCTCCCTCCCCCCCTGGTGAGATGTCGTGAGATTTTATTCAATCCCCTCCCCCATCCCCAAATCTGACGTGAGATTTTTCAAAATGTGGGTTTCGTAAATATGTAAACGCGTTTGATTGTTTTTGTAAAAAGAAAAAAAAATGATTCGTGCTTTTATTTACGACTAGTTAAGACTCTATAACGTCGAAGTATGGATCAAATCATTTTCTTTCGAACTAATTAGTGAATGATCTTAATCATATTACGATTACGCTTAAGATTAAATCTTAAGCATGTACAATCTGGTTAATGGACCAAGTATATTTTTTTTGTTTCAATCAGAAAAAAAATGCGTGATATTTGCCGAGACCCCCCAATCTCCTACGTAAGATTAGGTGAGATTTGACTCGACCCCCCCTCCCTCTTAAACATCTCACGTAATTTGTGGACGCCCCCTTGTCGCTGTCGTCGTGTTCCGGTTTGGAGGGCAAGGTTAAAGGTAGCCAGTAAACTTATGCATTTGGCATTAGACCTCGCCACATGATAGCAACACACCATTAATATATTTGGTGTCTATAGGCGATGGTTGATTCTTTCCATCAGGAGACCCATCTTTTTTTTTATAAAAAAGGGGAAAACGAGCAGGAGGCCCACCTGATGGTAAGTGATTACCGCCGCCCATGGACAGCCACATCACCAGAGGTCTTGCAGCTGCGTTGCCGGCTTTTCAAGAAGAAGTATGCTCTTTTCTTGAAGGTGCCTAAGTCGTATCCGTTCGGAAACACCCCCGCCGGTAATTGATTCCACAGAGGAGTAGTGTGTGGTAAGAAGTGCCTAGAGAATCGGATGGTTGTGGATCTCCAGACATCGAGGTGATGAGGATGGAACTTTTTTGCTAACCATCTGCGTGTTTGCTATCTTATGATATGAAAAAAAAATATTGCAGCAGGAATAGATAATGAGGTGGTATGGTACCTATTACAGCATAACATGCTGGCCACTTGTCAGCTTATAAATATAAGTAAAGTTACTGACAAGGCAGCATATTCTCTGGTCTTAGCCTGTGCCTTTGGGACGAACGGAAAAAAAATAAAGTTTATGAATTGTAAAATTGTATTTGAAATGTCATAAAATAACTGAATGTGTTTACCGGTGGGAGGGATGCGCTGTGTCGCGCTCCCGGCTGCTTCGGTACCACCTACTTGCTTATTTCTCCCGTGGAACAGCTTTGCTGTGTTTCGGAGAGAAGGGCAAGACAAGCAGTGTAATTACTGGCGCGGAGACTTAACATCTTATGTCTCAGGACAGGCAACACACGAATGGAATACCTGGGCTAGCTCCAGCCCAGGTATCCTATTTTTGTTCATTGGCGACGTTGACCACTTACCATCAGGTGGCACGTCTGCCAGTTTGCCAGTATCTTAATAACATAAAAAAATGTACATATTTAGATTGGAATTAGAGCTGGCCGTGTGATTGGGACAATCAATGAAGTGATTATAAATTTTTATAAAAAATCTGCTTACCTTTATAATAAAATTAACAAAAAAGTAAATATTTACACCATGTCTACATATAATTGTAAATTAGCATTGACGATTTGGTTAAAAACACAAAATTATGAAGAAACTGAATTGTTGTATATTTAGTATGGAATAATTAGTAAAAAAATAAATTAAATATATAAGTATAGCCTTTAAAATACTTATATTAGTATATACTTATGCATTAATTTAATTTTAACATTTTATTATATTAATTAAAACAAATATTAATATATTAATTCAAACAAATATATTAATACAGACTTATGCATTAATTTAATTTAAACATTATATTAGTTTTATACTAGTGTAGTATAGAAATATTAGGTACTATTATATTATTTATTTATTTCCCATTACCTATTACATTTTTTTTTTATTAGTCAGATCTATATGGCCACATCCACACGCACACACACACATACGCACACAAACACGCACACTTACACATACACACACATTCACGATACATACATATATATAAATATAACAAGTTGTTAGTTTAAAATAAGAATGTTAAAAATTAAAAATATTACTACATATTTTAATCTCGGTGTACAGCTTACCTTACGTATTAATGCCTATTATACTATGCTAAGTATTTTTTGTAACGGAAGAGCGGCGTGTCCTAACACAAGTGCATATGCACTTACAAGGTAACGCCAATCGACTTGTGTTAATTGTTAAAAAGTTTGTAAATAAAAATATTTGAATTTGAAATATTTGAATTTGAAATATTTGAATTTGTCTTTCCCTTATGTACCTAATTGCAAAGAATAAAAGCAAACACGAGCACCGGTACCAAGAGTGCAATTCGAAAATTGCAGAGCAGCAGCCAAGCTGAGAAACCCTCCCGTAACGTTCGGCGCATCGGTATCGTTCTGACTGTATACCCGGGCGAGACGTTGCGGAACTCCGCCACCTAGTAGTCACGATGGTAGTGACTCGCATAGCCAATCGGTCGCCTTTTACGACCTGCCTGACAGAATGGCAGTAGGCCTATCCTACAAAGGATGCCGGGACCAATACGGGAAAAATAGCTTTTTGGTCAATCGTTCGCGTTTTACAAACGGCCTGACAGGAAGGCAGAAAGTCAAAACGAGTCGGGATCATCACGGATATCACTATAATAATAAAATTCCATTAATCATCCGACCGGGGAGACCTTGTTGAGAGAATCTTGGTGACCTTCAAGAAATGAGCGTTGGTAAGTTTTTCTGAAAAGGCCAACAACGCAGCTGCAAGACCTCTGGTATTATGGAGGTCTATGGGCGGCGGTGATCACTTACCATTTTTATGACTTATTGGCGTAGCTATCTATCTAAATTTTATCTTAAGTTTTGTCTGTTTTTCTGTCTGTACGTAGGTAGATATGTCCCGGTATAACTCATCCTCATGATTGAGTTGCCTGATCTTGATGAAAATTAATAAACTGAATATATCGTTACTTCACGAAAATACTTTCCCGCATTTAGCTGGGTTCTTTTTTGAAAACTATCTGCCATTCTGCCAGGCAATTCGTAAAATGCTGTGGCACCGCTGGTCCGTACCGCGGAAGGGTCGAAGTTATGGAACCAGCGGGCCAACTTCTTGTCAGTATGACGTCATTACTGTGGAGGTTGATGACGTCACACAAGGACAAGTACAGGGAAAAGGAAGATCTTCCCAGCCAGACGAGGTGTACTGCCTGGGGACCGAAGTCCATTTGAGAAACGTTGAAACTTGTATATAGTGTTACAAGATAAATAACTGTGATATCGCGATTCAGGATTTTATTTTGAATTTCATTTTTTCCATTTGTTATTGATTTTTGTCCATTTTTTATTATTTTTTCTTGTAGCGTTTGTGATTGTTTGAGCCGCTACAATGCCAATTGGCTATAGGTATACGTCTCACTACCATCGTGACTACCTACTTACTAGGTGGTAGAGTTCCACAATGTTTCACCCGGGTATTTCGTACCAGTGACTTTGGTACCATTCCTTCCGCAATAACATCAATGCTATTCATTTTCGTCTTCGGGTTTGAAGGGTAAGGTAGCCGGTAAATGTAGGTACCTATGCAACAACGTCTCACCCGAGTTTTAACACCACCGCCTTATCTGTTCCTGCCGCAATAGCATCAGTGCTTGTCACTGTCGTGTTCTAATTTGGAGAGTAAGGTAGCCGATAAACTTAGGTAGGTAGGTTAATTAACACACCGCATGGACAGTAGGCACGGATCATTTAACAGTTAACATATTAAATTTCGTACTAATTTTTTTTAACAATTAACAACTGTTATTTATATTAGCAAATACTGTTAAAAGTAATTTTTATGCGTCACTAAAATTACCAATAACTTGATATTATATGATAATAATGTTATTAAAAATATTTAAGAGAACGTTTGTTTTGCTCGCTAACTTGATTTAAGATAATACTGTTATTAAAAATATTTCGATAGAACGTGATAATAATAACTGTTAAAAGTTATTAAAACTATTCTAGAGGACCTTTTTTTGGTAGCTTCGTGTTTTTAATGCTTCTAATACTTATTATATATAGGCTACTGATATAATATAACATAAATGAATAACTGTTAAATATTAATTAACAACATACCAGTTAATCTAATTTAACAATAATTTCCATGCCTAATGGACAGCGACGCACCAACATGGTTGTCTTTTCCCATCAGAGGGCTATTTGCTTGTTTGCTATTTTGTAATAAAAAAAAATTAGTAAAGTAGGGTTCCGAAGTTGCCCATAATAATGCGGACTAAGAAGAGGGCTTTAATAGTTTATACTATGAACGTTTAAGCTACTCAACGTCAATGACAAATAGATACATACCTACTTACTGGGTACAATAAAATATTTAATAAATAAATAAATATATCCGCACCACAGGTTTACCGCCTATTAAAACTTCTCTAAGTACATTTTATAAGTTGGCAGACTATGTATTATCTACTTACTCAAAAACTTGTAAAGCCTTCTCAGCCATGATAGTTTTTCTTTTAACTTCATTATGTAATATTATATAATGATATTTTTTTAAATATTTGCACACCATATAATGGTAGAATATGTCGGTAACTTAATTTATTTTTAACAACTTGTAACACCCATATTCTTGCAAATAAATATTTTCTTTCCTTCTTTCTTATATTTACTACTTACTACCATGTTTTTTTTCCACCCCCAAAACCAACCGCTTAGCTTGCGGAGGGGGGGGGGGGGGGGGCACTTGACCTTAATAAAAATTAGTAATTAAAAGCTTAATAATTTACGAACGAGTCCCTTAATCAAAAACTTGTTTTCACAAACCTACAATATTTTTAATAAGCCTATCCAATGATACTAAGGCACTCCACACAATGGGGTAGGTAGATAGATAGGTACGTGAGAAAAAAATTAATATCCCCACTTCACATGTAGAACATGTAGCTACCCTGAAAGTAATAAAGATCTCTAAACTATCGTGCGGACGGACGAACGGACGGACGGACATAGCGAAACTACAAGGGTTCCAAGTTTACTTCGGAACCCTAAAAGCTGTTTGCCGCAAAAGGATATGTATTTTGATGTCAGTGCATGTATTTCACACAAACAAATGTCAAAATAATCGGAATAGTTACAACAGAGTTCAAGCACTCACGCTTGATCAATAGTCGCGGTAAATACAATCTAGCCCGCCAGACATACCTAGATCTAGACTAAAATACATAATCTCACACGAGTGCTCACTAAAGGGCGGTCGGCCTTAAATTATGCACAAACCAAGCAACACTGAGTATCTATACCCATCTCCTTCCTCACTATAAACATTACATCGGTGCATCTCTATCGTACTGTCTATGGTAGGTATTGCGCTTTCGTCCGCCTCATACAGTTATCTCATTCCATATTAATGAAGGTGTATAGCTCTGTCTCGTTCGCTCTCATTAGGTTAGTCCATGAGACGTGTTTGCTCGACGTTTGGCAGTCGCGTTTTATTTCATGTTGTGTATAGAGTAGCTATGCGGTAGAGATATTCGTTTCCGCTTTTTAGCAAATTGTAAATAATAATAAAATTATTTCCAAATTTCAAATCGACAATCGCTACGTATAAAGGGACATGTCAAAAATTGAGGTTTACAGGAGAGCGCAATTAATGACCGCCCCGTTGGTCGAGTGGTTAGCGACCCTGACTACGCAAGCAACGGGGCTCGGGTTCGATCCCCGACGGGTATAAGCATTTGTGTGATGAGCATAAATTTTTGTATTTCCAGGTTTGGGTGTTTATTATGTATATAAAAGTATTTATATATGTATTTCTATGTACCTATTAGTATTTTTGACTAGCACCCATAACACAAGCAAATAATTTGCTTACTTTGGGTTAGATCAGTCAGTGTAATTTGCCCCGTAAATATTTATAAAAAAATGTTCAAATCTCTCTTGAAATAATGCATACCTAATTTTTAACATTTTTTTCTGCGATGAGTTATTAGATTTAGGGAGCTCATTATAGTATTTAAGTTTTTTTTAATATTGTCCCAAAAAAACTGATATACGACTGTTTTTACATTGACGTTAATATCAGACAATTCGGAGATACCTCTTTATACGATGAAAACAAAAAAAGCGGAAAACATACCTAACTGATAACTCGATGAATTCATCAAATAAGGAAGTATAATGTTTTATGAAAAACAACAACTTATTTCATTTTAAATAAGTACCATACGTCAAACAACTAAAGATCACCACCCAAAAATATTTAAAAAATACATCAATAAAGACATGGCTCTTTATACGGCATATTAAATATGGAAACGCGCTTTTTAAAATACCGTACAGAACGATAAGTACAGATATCCGCATCTACGACAGCTATTCTTTGTAGTCATTAGGTACATTTGTTCTCTTATTCGATGTGTATAAGTAGCGAAATAGGTAGGTACATAAAATGAAAAAAAAAATCTTATACCTAGATATGGGCGTTTGGACAATTTAAAGACATACTTATTTCTAGGTATGTAATAAAAAAATTACAAATTTGACATATCCGGCAATCGGCTTGGTACGTAGGAACCGTCGAAATATTAGAAGTGAAACTTCTTTATCAACGTGCGAGATAAACATTAAAGCAAAAAAAAGTATCTTCATGCCCGTATCCCCGAATAGGTAGGCAGAGGTACAACAAGTGCAATCACGATTAGCCGAATATAGGTAGGTACTTACTTAGTCCCATAATGAGATAGGTGGCAAGCCTATGGCTAACCGGACACTTATCCAATCCCGAGCAATGTTGTTTTCATCAGAAAACGGAAAAAATACATTTTGAATTGTCCAAAACGATATTCTAACCTGGGACATCATGCGGTCAACACCGACACCGGACCACTAGACCACAGAGGCCGTATATACAACTTTATATCGATGTTTAAAAAAAAAACATATTTGTGTTTCGCTCGGCCGTCACGCGCCATGATGTTTATTTTTAAGTAGTAGGTAGGTATTTTTATATTATATACATATTTTTCTGCTAAGTACCTACCTAATTAAATAATAACAATAATAATATTAAATAGTAATATAAATTATAAACCAATATCAAATGAAATCATACAACGTGACTGCCTCTTGGTCTATATCAGGGGTGGCCAACTTGATTAGACATAAGATCTACTGTGCGATCTACCACTTACATTCTTCTTGAAGTCTTAAATGAAACAGCATAGTTTTTAGTGTTTAGTATACAATCATGTAGTATTTTTATTGAACAGTCTTAGGAGTTCCTTTACATATCACATGTGAGATTGTTTCCGTAAATTTACTTAACACTTTGGAATGGAAGTCTTGAGTTGATGACGTTTAAACAACATATATTTATATATTTATTTAATCACAGGAGAATCAACAGTTAACAATAACAAAATATATAAACATTCAAAACACAGAAAGCTATTGATAGGTTCTCACAAACAAAAACAAAGCTAATAAAAAACTATCCTATCTACATATATATTAGTGTGAGCATTGCGGCGATCGACTGGGTTAATATTTGGGATCGACCGGTTGGCCACCGCTGGTCTAGAGGTTAGCCTCGTCGACTGAAATCATAAGCATTAACGATACTGTTATACAATCTATGTTACACGATCTCGGGTTTGAATCCCGGGCGGGCAAAAATGTTATTGAGTTTTATCTCGAAAACCCTAATCTCTGTAGCAACTCGGAGTATGGCGGATGATGAGTTACCACTCCCGTGCCTCCAATAAGCACGTAAAGACGTCGGTCCGCGGTATCACTAGCAATAACCGGTACCTACTTCATAATCTAAGATCCGAACTAAACCTCCTTCATTCCAACCGCAAGGGACTGGAACATGCTTCCTGAGTCTGTGTTTCCCGACGACTACAATCTGGGGATCTTCAAGAGAAGAGTGAACAGGTACCTTCTAGGGAAGCGCGTTCCATCTTAGGCCGCATCTTAGTTTACCATCAGGTGAGGTCGTGGTCAAGCGCTTCCCTATCAACATTAAAAAAACCCTATCGCGAGAGATTTGGCAAAAATTCCTGGCAGGGCTATGATTAAATAATTTCCACTAAACAAACTCATTAGTGTATTGTATACTAATGAGTATGGTACACTAATAAGTTTATTGAATAAATCTAATACTAACTAAAAACTTGAAACCTATAGAATATGCAAACATAAGTTTATCAATTTTTTCGTGGTATAGGTAAATACTGGATTAGCTGTCTTGGAAGGTATCTACTTAATTCATAAGCGTAGCTATAGATATCTTTACATCCAATGATATCCAATGGTTCCAAAATGTACAAAAGTTAATGAGTTGTACACCGAATCTTTAAATGATGCAATAAATGTTTAAATAAATTTAATTTTATATAGAAACGCGGATATCCCATATTAAATACGAATAGTAAATATCTGTTCCGCGCATATTTACCTACATCTAGTTCGCTATGGGGCGGGCCAGACCCTTCTAAACGCCGTTAGAATAGTTTTCACCAATTTGTTTCATATCTATATGATATTTACAACAAAATCAGCGCTATTTCATTGCAAACAGTTGTAATGCCGCGTCCTTGTTTATCAGACGGAATATTTACCTCGGATGTCTAGTCTTGGATGTCATGAGTTTCTATCTGCATCAAAATTTCACTTTTAAAAACTCACCAACTATTAATTAAACTAGGTTTTTGCTGACAACTCTGTCATCGTGATTTTAACGCAGGCGTTACCCTAAATTAAAACTCTATAATAATAAAGAGTTAATTTTCTACCGATTTTCATTTACAAGTGCTATGACACAATTTTAACGTATTACAATTGACGGTGGACTGGAACCTAAACGCTCGAATAGTCTTTTACCACGGCACATTAAGTAGGTTTCTAATTTAGTGAAATTGTGTAAATCATAAATGTATCTGTAAGTGTAAAGGATCTGTCCCTGTGTTGGCTCGGGCTCCTTTGAAGAATAGACAAACCAACCGTTCTGCCAGGCAGGCAGATCGTAAAAGGCGACCGAAAGCATTAATGGCAAGCAATACTGCGGGAGTGGAAGTTTTTTAAAAATAGAATTAAATTACTTTGCTTGCCATTAATTTGCATTGCTTGATAGAGTGAAGTGTAATTCGACTCTCCTGAAGATGTTTCGGTTGCAAAGTGAAACGTGCGTTGAGTACATAATTTGTGTGTTAGTGCCTTTGGTACCTACTGACTTGGAAGAATGTGTGGTGGAAGTGGGTGGACTATTGTGCCACTGTGGTCTTCTCTAATTTTCAGACCTTAGATAAGTTGGCCCCATCCCTTTCTCTACCTTTTCGTTTCAGTTGAATCAGAGCAGTTTCATATGAGATTTCGCGGATATTTTGCAAATTAAAGACCTCCATTTCTTCTTTAAAAGTAGTATTTCCAATAAAATCTTATTTGGTAGGTGACTTTAAAAGATTTGAAGATGTGCTATATTGAAATTATTATCTGCCCCAGATTCCCACACGCTATGGAGCGGAAGACTTGAGCTAAGAGCGAGGGGCGCGCCTTTGATTCCCTAATTACTACACATACTCGGAAATACCTATAACAAAAATGTTTGCTTAACATTACAGATACTGTCAGATACCTATTCTATTGTTACATATCTTTGAACATTAACAAGTTAAACAAAAAATTAATAATCTTTAACTGCAAGAATAGGTGATCCAGTTACAAATTACTTGAAAATATCAACATACCTACACATACCTAATACCTTTGATTATTTTTTTTATAGAAGAGGGGGCAAACGAACAGGAGGTGCACATGATGGTAAGTGACATGACATCCACAATACAATGACAAGACATCCACAATACCAGAGGTCTTGCAGTTGCGTTGCCGGCCTTTTACGAATGAGTAAGCTCTTTTCTTGAAAGCCCCCAAGTCGTACCGTTTGGAAATACCCCTACCGGTAATTGGTTCCACAACAAAGTAGTGCGAGGCAAAAAGTGTCGAGAGAAACGCACAGAGTGCTAAGTGTGAGTTTTTCTTTACGCATTCGATCGTGAGCGCATTTCGAGTTTACTAGGAATTTGTATGTGATTTGTACAGCGCCACCTAGTGGTAAACGTGAGAAACCAGTTTACCACTAGATGGCGCTGTACAAATCACATACAAATTCCTAGTAAACTCCAAACGCGCTCACGATCGAATGCGAAAAGAAAAACTCACACTTAGCACTCAGTTGTGGATTTCCAGACATCGAGATGGTGAGGATTAACTTAATCGGTGAAAAAAATAATAAAATGAAAAGGTGTCGTTTCGTCCACTGTGGACGAAAATTTTGTGGACGAAACGTCAGCAAGCCTGTGTAGATACTTATACTTAGATACTATTCATTTGCACAATGTTTATGCATGTTGTTAACGGTAGGTAATTATATCAAATTGGATTTTTATTAAATGATTTTTACTTACATTCAAATATGAAAACATTTATTATTAATAATTGTGTAGATTTCATAAGTTTTAGGTATCTATCAACATTTGTAAACAAGATATTCTGTAACGTTATAAACTTTGGGCAACTTGCAACACTTTATTTAAAAAAAAAACTTAAAACTATACTAAAAAGAGGAGGTTTCTGATTTGTCGGAGTTTTTTTTTATGTAGGTTTGTTCATTGATTGTCTGCTTCAAGACGTCTGTTTTAGATATTTTTTGTTTAAAAGGGTAGGTTTCCATACTTTCCGTGTGAATTTTTAAAATTTTTAAAATGCGAAATTTTTACGCCGTGTTGGTCCCGGCCTCCTTTGTAGAATAGGCCAACTGCCGTTCTGCCAGGCAGGTCGTAAAAGGCGACCGATTGGCTATCGAGTCACTACCATCGTGGCTACTAGGTGGTAGAGTTCTGCACTGTCTCGCCCGGGTCTGGTACCACCGCCTTACCTATTCCTGCCGCAATAGCGTCAGTGCTTGTCGCTGTCGTGTTCCGGTGTGGAGGGTAAGGTAGCCGATAAACTTATGCATGTGGCATTAGACCTCGCCACGAGATAGCAACGCACCATTAACATCTTTGGTGTCTATAGGCGATGGTTGACTCTTTCCATCAGGAGACCCATCTGCTTGTTTGCTATCTTATGATATAAAAAAAAAAAAAAAAAATTAAAAATTTGATGTAGACCTGATGCAGGGTTCTGAAAATTCAGGAAATGGATAATCTTTGTTTAAATTACACTATAGTTGAATTCATTTAAAAAAAAATTAAATAATTTAGTGCACGTCGACCTTAATTCCTTATCTAATAGCAATTAAACAATTTAAAGCAAAATTTATATATGTAAAGGTACCTAATATTTAAGACTATCAGGGCCACCGACCACACAGCCCATAGACAGCTAATAATAGACGAATGACTTGTGTCAACACATCTGACTTATAGTTCCGATGTAAATGTCCACGCGCCAATGAGTAGTGATTGGGTAATCAGTGTCGACCAATCAGATGCTCTGTACATTACTATCTTTCACTGTGGCCTTGAGTTAGCCAATTACGGCGTTGCAACCCCACTTCGTCTTACCTCAGCTAGTTGCCAGAATGCGTTCAATACGGAAAATCAAACATTAGCCGTCTATAGGCTGTGTGGTCGGTGATCAGGGCTATGCATTTTTTGCTAAACAAGTTTTTAATGAGGTACATGTAATTTCTCAACATTCTTTAATCATGAATTACGAGTAAGTTATCCTACCTAGCTATCAGTGATTTCAGCATTAATTGCTTCAAATACATTTGGTATTTCTCTAAAACTACTTCTCCGTTTATTATTCTTTTCAGCTAGCCCATTGTATTTTGTTACAGTATAATATACTTACTTATACGAGTAGGTATTTGACGGAATCGATCACATAGCAAAAAGAATTTCGGTACTTTGAACTAGTCGACACTGGCTCATGGATATGGGTTTATCAGGATTGGATAAGGATTAGAGCCTATCATGACTGAATCTCAAGTATGTGACCCCCCTCTCACCGAAAGCTGAATCGGCCCTTGTATATGTGACCCCGCCTGACCATGATCGGCCCTTGTACATGTATATGTGACCCCCCCTGAACTGGAGGCTGGATCCGCCCTTGGGTGAGTGCTATAACAAAATATAATGAGCTATCTGCTTCTTTGCTATCTAATGGTAATGATATAAAAATATATACCTATATATTACATGTTAATCTATTTGTTTGTCTGCATTAACATTTAGGTAATTGAATATTTTTTAACTTCGAAATAAAAATTAAAAAAGTCTTTGGTCTCAAACATTTGTCGCACTAGGCTTCGACCAGCCTATCCTCAGCAACTCAGCCTATCTACTGACAAATTCACCACTGGTATAGGGGAAACCCGGGTAAAGTGGATACCCCGGGCAAAACGAATATTGTCTATAACTCCCAAATTGTTCGTTGGCCGGTGGCCACGTTGTCATAGCAATTCTCGCCCGTTGCTGCTCCATCCGCGGCAAACATGTCGAAACCAGTACGCATCGCGCGGCGCCAGTGAGCGATCAGAGTGTGTTTTTGGGAAAAAACTATTAATTTACAAAGCGTTTTGTTTATAACTATAATACTATTCGTGACGTGTTCTTTGTCGTGTTGTTTGGATTTGATGCATGTTTATGTAGCTTCCAGCTATCCGGGGACAACGAGTTTAGGTGCTCTGGTTTTTTAGTAATTTGAGATAACCTCAAAAATATACATGAAGGGCAAAACGGATAGGGCAAAGTGGATCCGTGTTCACTTTGCCCGGCCATGACAAGTTAAACAGTTTTTTGGAATTATGTAATTTGATGCATTTTTTTTCTGTTGCAGATGGTGCTTACATATAAAAAAGACAACACAATGATCTTAGAATAAGGAAAACATGCATGCTGCTATGAATTTGTTTTTAGCGGGAGAATTGATTAAAGGGGCAGCAAAAATACGGGTTAGCTTATTCTACACTATATCGACATCTCAAAAGTGAAATTGCTTCACACAGTTAGGTCGATTTCATCTTATATTCACGAAGGATCAAGAAAATGAAATGGTGATTTATCTACAAGATATGAACGCAGTATGCAAAACGCAACCATTTACAGTATTCTGAGAGCTGGAATAAACATTATAAAGCAGGAGAAGGCGAAGAATTGAAGATGATCAGCCAACGGAAACTGGATACATTTTTTTTAGTTTGTTTGTTATAATAGTAATAACCGCAATAGATAATTAGCATTGTAGCAAATATGTTCCTTTAATTTTCGACGTTTGATTTATTTTTAAATTCAATTACTTTGTGTGTAATAACTACAATAATTAGCATTGTAGCAAAAAACATTTTTTTTTAAATATGTTCCTTATATTACGATGGTTATATTATTTTTAATGTTTAATTCCATGAAAAATAATGTTGTTGTTCGCTTTACCCTAGTACCGAATCCATTTTACCCGGGTTGCTGGGCAAAGTGGATATTCATGCCATTGTTGAAAATTGGCTTTATATCTAATAATTTAATTAATATTAAGGACATCTGTTACTGCTGTTACTGCATTATGTAAGTTCATTAAATGAAGACTGATTATAAACATTTGTTTAATTTTCCCCAGTAATAACTAAACGTCAATAATCAAGAAAAGCTTAAGGTATTCACGTTGCCCGGGTTTCCCCTACTTTCCTTTATTTTATTTACTTTGTATAATTAAAACATTTTGTTACCATCAAAGAGTATATACAATCATTACGTTTTTATGTGTTATTTGTATAATAACATGTAAATATGGTGGACGTTCCACGTACCCGGACAAAGCAGTTCGACTCGACATTCTTCATTCGAACCGCGAGGGACTGGAAAATACTTCCTGAGTATGTGTTCCCCGACGAGTGTCTAGTACAATCTGGGGATCACCAAGAGAAGAGTAAACAGGTGCCTTCTAGGGAAGCGTGTTCCATCTTCTTACATCTAATTCTTCGCATCTTAGCTTACCATCAGGCGATTTGTGGTCAAGCGCTTCAAACTTCAAAAAAAAAACAAAAGCAACACATAAAGCATTGTAAATGGCCAAAACATAAATTGACCAAAGCATAATAATTCAAAGAACTAAAAAAGAAGTAGAAGAAACAATATTTTTCGTTCTACCGACAATGTTTAAATATTCGTATGTTAAAAAACCGTTTCATTCAATTGAATTAATGCAGGGCACTTAGGTGTGTTTACTGTAAGGTGTGTTTATTATAATCAAAAGAATAATGAGTCACGTCGACGCCGCCATTTGCATTACAAACGGCGAGGGTGCTTGGACGGAGATATTTTCATAACTACCCTTCGTTCATGGTGCTTGGGTTAAGTGACTTTGATGTTTTCATGTGGGTGTCGGTACTTCAAGGTAAAGCATCTATCTACAAAATCTATCAATCAACTGTTAACTCCAGTTAGTCAAAGGCATAGACCATGGGCAATGAATTTATTTAATTAAACAGCAACTGGGAAAATATATATTTAAATTAATACAAAACGAAAAATTGATCACACTTTGTTGTATATTATCATTTATCAGTTTTATCACACTTAGCTTCTCAATTTCACAAGCACGAATGTGTTACACACATCTGTCAAACTTTTTTATTTTAGTGGATTATGGACTTATTAATTTAATCACATAACTTCTTGACTTTATTTTAGGCCAAAGGTAATCTATACATATAATAAAATCGTAGGAAAGTCAAAACTGTACATTGAAATTTTTTTTAAAAGAATACTTGGGGCGTGATCTACAATCGATATCGAAGCCAAAAATATAGTTTTTAGAATTTTTGTCTGTTTATCTGTTTGTCTGAAAGAACTGCATGGATTTACTTCAAATTTTGCATGAATGTTACTAACAGGTCGGGTCAACATATAGGCTACATATAATCACGCTATCACCTACGGGGGAGAAGCTGTGCGGAGTAAACAAAGACCGCGCGGACGAAGTCGCTGGCAACAGCTAGTATTAATTTAAAATAGGTTAAATAATGGATAGTTCTTAGCATTTCATAAGATATACGAGTTATTTTAATTTTAAGTAAAAATTTTTGACATAACAGTTTAGAAATTGAAGGCAGCATATATTTATTTGACGGTGTATTCGAAATATCACCTGTCAGAATACGTTGGAACTAGATTTAACAATTTTGATATCTAGCGGAACGTCGTGTCGATGACTAGCGCGGCTGTTTTTCAAAATCTGTATCAGCCAGCGGGAGCGCGCCACGTTCTTGACGGATTGCTTTTGTTCCACGTAATCCTATAATAATTATTGCTAATTGTGATTCATTCTTAAATTAAAAGTGATTATTTAAATTATAACGTAATGACTTTTGTAATAAAGTGTTATCTGAATTATTTGTGAAGTTAAGTGATTATATATAATCGAACAATTATGGCCAATACTGACGAAGGCAACCAAGTGTCTTTATATTTTATAAATGTTTATGTAAAATATTATCACAACATTAATCCTAATAGTAGGTATATTATTTGATTGCAAAAGCCAGGAAATAGATAATTGCAGGTCGAGTATGAGATTGAAGACCGAGCTGCAGGCCAGGGCTTCAATGATAGGTACGAGATAGGCAATCACCATTTCCGCTAAGGCATATACATATGGTGATTTTCTCAAAAAAAATGTATATATGTATAAATAATAAAAAAAACACTTTTTTCCATCAGGAGATCCATCTGCTTGTTTGCTATCTTATGATATAAAAAAATAACAGAGCGTAAACAATAACAAGAGTAACAATATTGTTTGTAGACGAAGTACAAAACAAATAGGACAGAAGTCAAACTCTTGTGTGTACCTACTTCACTTTTCATACCTACAGCTACGGTCGAAGCGAGGCTTATCGAAATTGGCTCATGCACAAAAAACTGGTAGTGACACTCGGATTTAGGTGTTTTATTTATTGTTGAAAATGAAACAGGAAGAACGGTGTGTATTGTTTCTACACAAAGGGAAGAAGGGATTATAAAACCAAACCCAACAAGTGCTGTATGTACACTGATTTAGTTATTAATAATTAAAATATTACAATATATAATGTAAAATGCTGACACATAATATTGCGCTCGTCACGCTTAACCTAATTATTATTGTACTTTGTACAAACGGAAATGTAAATACCAATAATAACTAAAATATTGTAATGTTATTGTTACACCGTGTTGGTTCCGGGCTCCTTTCAAGAATAGACCAATGGCCGTTCTGCCAGGCATGTCGTAAAAGGCGGCCGATTGGCTATGCAAGTCACTAACATCGTGACTACTAGGTGGTAGAGTTCTGCATTGTCTCGCCCGGGTCTGGTACCACCGCCTTACCTATTCCTGCCGCAATAGCGGCAGTGCATGTCACTGTCGTGTTCCGGTTTGGAGGGTAAGGTAGCCGGTAAACTTATGCATGTGGCATTGGACCTCGCCACAAGATAGCAACGCACCATTAACACCTTTGGCACAGAATACGACAGAAGTCAATCTTATGTATGTACTTCACTTTTTATACCTAAACTCTAAGGTCGCGCTAGGGTTGTCACTTTGGCTTATGCACAAAAAACACACTAGTATCTTACTCCAGTAAAGTTTTAAATCAAAATATGTCACTCTTTTTTACATTTTGTATATAATGTAGTCTTAATGATATGAAAATTATGTATGTGTAAAAGTAATTTGATCGGCAACCACCAGCAAGTTTTGAAAAAAAATTAAATCGTTTTTTGCTTTTCTGAAAAAGTTCTGAATAAAATGCGTAGAACTTATAATTTTTTCTCCAAAACGTTATATGGCTTTTCCTCCTCTGGTCAAAATTAACCGAGTTAGAGAGGTTTTTAAGTTTTAGGTGAATGATTTTATAAATGACTAGCTGAGCCCGCGACTTCGTCCGCGTGGAAAAAGTCAACCATCGCCTATAGACAACAAAGTCTCCTGATGGAAAGAGTCAATCATCGCCTATAGACAACAAAGATGTAAATGGTGCGTTGTTATCTTGTGGCAAGGTCTAATGCCACATGCATAAGTTTACCGGCTACCTTACCCTCCAAACCGGAACACCACAGTGACCAGCACGGACGCTATTGCGGCAGGAATAGGTAAGGCGGTGGTACCAGACCCGGTCGAGCCGATGCAGAACTCTACCACCTAGTATTTACAATGGTAGTGACGCAAATAGCCACTTAGTCGCCTTTTACGACCTGCCTGGCAGAACGGCAGTTGGCCTATTCTTCAAAGGAGCCCCGGACCAACACAGGGAGACCACCAAACTTCTTGTCACTCATATTAATAAAAATAAATTCTTTCTACAGCCCACTAACTCAAAAACGGTCATAGTTACTAAAAATTGCACGGAAAATGTCTACGTTGCCATACATAAAAAAATGGATGCGTGTACTTTTGTACGCCCGTGAGAAGTATACTTCTTTAATAATATAAAAAATAGTGGCCGCGTTTCCGATCCGGTAGCAGTTTTAAAAAAATATGTTGACGTGTCAAAATAACTTGTAAAAAGTTTTATTGAACAAAGTACTTATGATTTCTGATTTCTGATAGATTTTAATTGTTACGTTTGTAAAATTTCACTCGCTGCCTAAAGAAATATTATGTGCCTAAAGAAATTTAACTTCAAAAATCTCGAATGGATGGATCCATTGATCCATAAAAGGTAATATATGTAAGTATCAACAATAATGGTATTTTTGCGTACAATCCTAACGTTACGATAATATATATTACGCATCAAAAGAATATAGTAAAAATAGTATTACAAAATGCGATCCTGGTACTAGCTAGTATAGGTGTGACAGCTCAGAGCGGCACGCCGCCGCGGTCGTAACAAGCGAGCGAGCTGTGGCATACACAGATGGTCGCGCGACTTACCGCGCCGCATTTCGCGTCGCAGGTCGCGCCGCGGGTCTCAACAAAAACTTTTATAATGCAGCGAGCTACAGGACGCAGCTAGTATCATAATTTATAGATGTGAAAGTATGTCTGCCTATTACGCTTTTAAGGCTAAACTGCTCAACAGATTTTATTAAAATTTAGCATGAAAATAGGTTATAACCCGTGGTCAAACATAGGTTGCTTGTTTTTTCAAAAATCAACGCCTAAGAGTCTAAAATGGGGGATGAAACTTTTATGAAAAATTATATCCACTACATGCTAATTTACTTACAGGCAAAACTGCGTGGGTCAGCTAGCCTAATACATAAAATTAAAGCTTTCAAGAAGTAACGATCTTAGACGTTGGAGCTTTAATTACAGAAAAAAGCTCGTCAAGTTCAAGTGATATGAAAATAAAGGTGCACTTGTCGCTTCCCGCCGCCGACAAAGAGAAGTCAATTCAATTATATAAATCCTTTAATAAGCAAATAAGCAGAAGCGAGAGGTCGATTCAGATCAAAGCGCTCTTCATGTCACTCTCTCGAGATGGCTGCGGGTATAACTGTACAACTTTATTTTCGTCGCCCGTGTTAACGAATTACTATTTCTCATTAAATCCCGAAATTTCCATTTCCATTAAAAACAAACTGTACTAAAAAACATAGTTTTTTTGTAAATATACAAATTTTTACTGTGATGAAGGTTATTAAAAATATTCTTTAATTTTTTTGTTTATAACGTGTAGGTAAACTTATAATTAGGTATGTTTTTTAAATAATCATCATCAATCAGCAAATATAATAATTATTAAAAAAATTAAGAGAGTTTTACAAAAATATTCTACACTAGGTGCAGCGTGGAGCCCGCTGCATTATAAAAATTTTGGCGAATCCCGCGGGATCGCCAAAATTTTCCGGGATAAAAGTAACATAATGTTCTATATCAGGTTATCATCTACCTGCGTGCCAAATTTCATTCAAATCCGTTCAGTAGTTTTTGCGTGATTGAGTAACAAACATCCATCCAAAGATATTACTAGCTTCAGCGTGCAGCCCGCTGCATTATAAAAGTTGTTGGTGAATCCCGCGGGATCACCAATGTTTTCCGGGATAAATAGCCTATGTGCTATTCCAGGTCATTACCTATCTGTGTGCCAATTTTCATTCAAATCCGTTCAGTAGTTTTTGCGTGATTCAGTAACAAACATCCATCCAAACATTCATCCAAGCGTTATTACTCTATGCATCCATATATTATATAATATTATTATAGATGTGATTATAGTGAATTATTTTTGAATGTTTTTAACTTTTGTATATTTTCCGTTTTGGTTATAAAACAGTTTAAACTTTTTTGTTTAGTAAGCAAAAATAATAATATTTAACCCAAATAGATGTAATTTTAAGTTATATACATTGATATATAAAAACCCAAGATACACAATCAGTGTCTCAAAAACGTCCTCTAAGAATGAGTGCACAATTTAAAATTGTGCACTCACTTCAAATAGAAGCCCGTCGCTCATGTCACTGCCCACGCGTCAAAAATACAGAATTGTTCTGTGATAAATTGTAAAATACAACATCATGAACGTTAAAAAAATATAAGATATTGTATTTTCGGTAAGTATAAGAGTTTATCGATTTATTTTTGTCGTTTATATTACTAAATATAGGGTTTAATGTATGATTCTCATTTTATTTGTCTTAAAAATGTACTCGACGCTCCAAATATAATACGACAAAATTTCAATGGTCATTTTTTCAGTAAAAGGACAGTGCATTATAACCTCCTTTTAATTTAGTCGAATAATACAAATTGGTCCTGTTATTATTAGTGGAGTCGATTTTTTTTCATTAATAAGTTAATTTTTTTTAATAAGATTAACTTTTTTCATTAATAATTTTGAATACCTTTTATAGTTGTTAACCAACTGCCAAAAGAGAAGAAGACATCAATTTGACGATTTTAAAATGTTTGATTATATTGATTACTTATTTTGAAGACCAAGTTAGGTGAATATTTTTATTCTATTTGTACGAATATAAAATAACAATATATAATTGTGATTCTTACGATGAACTTTGGAGATATATTACGAAACTTTTAATATAACAATAGGAAATCATAAGTAGCATCGAATTTTGTTCTGTTTACACGTGTTGTTGATAACGATTTCTTAAGTGGAAAGCACAGGTTGCATTAAGAATGTTTATTTTTTGATTTAATAATTTATTTTTAATAAAATGTTGTTTTTGATTGCGGATATCTTATACTATATATATTATAAATGATAAAGTTTGTATGTTTGGATGTTTGATAATCAATCACGTAAAAAATGGCTGTACCAATTTGAATTTGGACTCGGATATAAGATGACCTGGAATAGCTCATAGAATACTTTTATCCTAATGCAGAGATCTGCAGCTAGTCTCGTATAAATTTTAAGTGACTGTTTATACGTACGAGTTGTTTTATTTGCATACTAACTGTTACCCGCGGCTTTGCTCGCGCATATTTACTTTAGAACTTATTTAACCTTTCTTTATTTTATTAAAAATCTCTATATTGCCGGGTGGGCCGCTAGTACGTTAAAAATAATATTTACATATTCATCTTAATTATTAATATATGACATTTTTGTTATTAAAATGTAAGTAAAAAACGTAAGACCTGAACTTCCTATAACTTCTAAGTTTTCTATACCTAATATCATAACTAACTATACCTCAAACTAAAAATACCTATTAGTAACACAACTATCGAAAAAACTAACGTAATCATAAAAGAAATTTATAATTAACAGGAAATATCTAATCTAAAATTACCTTTGGCAATAATGTTATATGTACTAAACTATACTCCAAACTAAATATACGTATCTATTAGGATTTCTGTGTATGTAAGACACCTATGTAACCAACTAATGTAACTATATTAAAAAAATCTGTGAGCTGGTTGACCCTACAGGCCACCTGAAACTTCCCGCTAAATTTAGATATTTTAACCTCAAAGAAAAAAACTATGTCTTAGCATAGACTATTGAATTAAAAAAGTTTAAAAATCCAAAGTTTTTTTAAATGATACTTAGTTATTCAGTATTTGAAAAGATGTATATTTTTTCAAAATCATCAACGAGTTTGATCTTCCGAATAATATTAAACACAATTATTTAGCTCTAAATTGTTTTATTGGAATTTTTTATACGAGGGTCAATAAAATTTTCAGAAGCCGACATCGCATTAGCAACTAACCTATTGTGTTTCAAATGTCTATGGGCAGTATTCGCTCGTACAGATACTATAACTAAACAAATGTTCGTTTACATAATACTGCAAAAAAAAAGGAAAAACTGAAATTTAATTCAAAACGAGAATTCTACGAAAAGCTAAACTTATTTCTAGGAAATTAATGCGTTTTTTTACTATGTTGTCGATACATTACATAATAAGTCTGAAAAAAAATCGTGTCTGTTATCATGTAAGAATCTATGAACTTTATAACGTAGTCATAGTCACTATTGCAGTAAATTTCCTATTTCAGTATATTCTAAATCTATTAGACTATGCAAACTAAATGTATCAATATCAAGCGTCAAATACTACATGGCTATAAACCCACAGTTTGCCTATATGTGTAGGTTCTGTGTAATAGAACCAATAACCTATAACGTTTGAAATATAAATAAATTATTTTAATGGTCATTATTTGTTTTATTGATATATAAATACTCTACGCAAAAACAGATTTTCGACAAGATTTTTTTTAATGTAAATTTTACAAACCCTTAAAATACTACCTCAATGCATAAAAATATTTATATTCGACTCCACATGTGCCTTGTCCTACCGGCTAATTTAAGTCAAAAATTTTATTGCTTTTTGTACATTGTTTTTTAAAAATGACTTTAAATCTTACGTTTAAGGTTGAATATGCAAAAACACGTTTGTGCCATAACTATAAACTTTTTAGACTGAATTAGCGACAGTTTTGAGTGTCAGTTTTGTTCGGAACTGTGTATCTTGGGTATTTTATATCAATGTGTATATATAATTATAATTATACACCTATATAAATAGAATTTACATGTGAATTCAAAGTTTGGAAAAAGACGTCCAAAACATTCACTAGGTACATTAAAATGGTTAAGAGAGAACAGTTTCATACCAAATCGAACAAGGTAACGGGAGTGCTCCATTTGAACTGCCCTTGTAATACGGAACCCCGCTGAGAGTTTCCTTTGATCGGTCTGGCTTCCCTCCCCACATCAGGCGAAACTCCGTCTATAGCCGATATCTTACTCCCTACATCAATATTATTCTGTTCATATGTTAACAAGGAATCTAGTAACTAAAATTTGTTGTGTCGGTGGATCTAATATCAGCAGTTGATTAAATAATTTATCATTAAATTAAAAGAAAACAATTGAATTAAAAAAAAATTCATTATGCCGGTTCCTTGTGTGAAAAGTAGATTTAACCGACGGTCTTAGATAGACTTTCTAATTAATCGCGGTTTACCGGTTCGTCCGGTGGCGAGAAGGATGGTGATACCATCGCCATATTTTACAAACCTGATAAAAGTTACAGCTTATTCCTCGTGGTAACTGGGACCGACAGCTTTAGGTATGTGCTCATCCAATCTTCAAGCTGCTACCACAGATCACTAAATAGTTACTTCATCTGCTACTGAGATTGGAAACAGCCGGGGATCGATCCACATGATCTGAGTCGTGATTTATCAATGAATTTTTATTTAGCTGTATAATCCATTCATGTGACCACAGGAACTCCGATCGATCTAGTTTGGGCTCATTTGTTCTGTTTTTACCAACACCCTAATGCTAGGCAATTTTCAGGGTTTCATGATGGAGATAGGAGATCATGGAAACTTTGGAATGAAATGGCGCAATACCATTGACGTTGGGGTCGTTTGATTCGTTCCTTTAAGGACTTTGGAGCAAAATGACTTCCAGAGCCTAATGATAGAAGTTGAAGGAGTTCATAAGAACTCCTAAGCTAAACCAAATAATCCCATCGAGTGTGGGTTAGTTCGGTTTGTTTTGGCAAGCTTTTTAGTGCTGGATGATTTCTAGGATCCGATGATGGAACTGGAGGTGGTTATGGGAACTTTTAAACAAAACAAAATAAACCCATTGAGTTTGGACTCGTTTGTTCTGTTTTGACAAAAACCCTAGTACTAGATGATTTCCAGGGTCTTATGATAGAGCTGGAAGAAGTCCATGAGAACCCCAAAGCTAAACCAAATAAACCCATCGAAAGTAGGACAATTCAATTTGCTTTGGCATACACTTTGGTGATGAATGTTTCTAGAATCTGATGATGAAACTGGAAGGTTGTTATGGAAACATTTAACCTAAAAAGATAAACCCATCGAGTTTGGACTCATTTGTTTTCTTTTGAAAAATATCCTGGTGCTGGATGATTCCCAGGGTCTTATGATGAAGCAAAAATAATGTCATGGGAGTTTTAAATGAAAATTGAGCAACCCCATATACAGGGTATAACAAAAATAAGCACTAATACTGAAGGAGCGTTCAGGATGTGTGGTTAGCTCTTTAATTATACATTTTTAATAAATATTCTTTAATTTTTTTGTTTATAACGTGTAGGTAAACTTATAATTAGGTATGTTTTTTAAATAATCATCATCAATCAGCAAATATAATAATTATTAAAAAAATTAAGAGAGTTTTACAAAAATATTCTACACTAGGTGCAGCGTGCAGCCCGCTGCATTATAAAAATTTTGGCGAATCCCGCGGGATCGCCAAATTTTTCCGGGATAAAAGTAACATAATGTTCTATATCAGGTTATCATCTACCTGCGTGCCAAATTTCATTCAAATCCGTTCAGTAGTTTTTGCGTGATTGAGTAACAAACATCCATCCAAAGATATTACTAGCTTCAGCGTGCAGCCCGCTGCATTATAAAAGTTGTTGGTGAATCCCGCGGGATCACCAATGTTTTCCGGGATAAATAGCCTATGTGCTATTCCAGGTCATTACCTATCTGTGTGCCAATTTTCATTCAAATCCGTTCAGTAGTTTTTGCGTGATTCAGTAACAAACATCCATCCAAACATTCATCCAAGCGTTATTACTCTATGCATCCATATATTATATAATATTATTATAGATGTGATTATAGTGAATTATTTTTGAATGTTTTTAACTTTTGTATATTTTCCGTTTTGGTTATAAAACAGTTTAAACTTTTTTGTTTAGTAAGCAAAAATAATAATATTTAACCCAAATAGATGTAATTTTAAGTTATATACATTGATATATAAAAACCCAAGATACACAATCAGTGTCTCAAAAACGTCCTCTAAGAATGAGTGCACAATTTAAAATTGTGCACTCACTTCAAATAGAAGCCCGTCGCTCATGTCACTGCCCACGCGTCAAAAATACAGAATTGTTCTGTGATAAATTGTAAAATACAACATCATGAACGTTAAAAAAATATAAGATATTGTATTTTCGGTAAGTATAAGAGTTTATCGATTTATTTTTGTCGTTTATATTACTAAATATAGGGTTTAATGTATGATTCTCATTTTATTTGTCTTAAAAATGTACTCGACGCTCCAAATATAATACGACAAAATTTCAATGGTCATTTTTTCAGTAAAAGGACAGTGCATTATAACCTCCTTTTAATTTAGTCGAATAATACAAATTGGTCCTGTTATTATTAGTGGAGTCGATTTTTTTTCATTAATAAGTTAATTTTTTTTAATAAGATTAACTTTTTTCATTAATAATTTTGAATACCTTTTATAGTTGTTAACCAACTGCCAAAAGAGAAGAAGACATCAATTTGACGATTTTAAAATGTTTGATTATATTGATTACTTATTTTGAAGACCAAGTTAGGTGAATATTTTTATTCTATTTGTACGAATATAAAATAACAATATATAATTGTGATTCTTACGATGAACTTTGGAGATATATTACGAAACTTTTAATATAACAATAGGAAATCATAAGTAGCATCGAATTTTGTTCTGTTTACACGTGTTGTTGATAACGATTTCTTAAGTGGAAAGCACAGGTTGCATTAAGAATGTTTATTTTTTGATTTAATAATTTATTTTTAATAAAATGTTGTTTTTGATTGCGGATATCTTATACTATATATATTATAAATGATAAAGTTTGTATGTTTGGATGTTTGATAATCAATCACGTAAAAAATGGCTGTACCAATTTGAATTTGGACTCGGATATAAGATGACCTGGAATAGCTCATAGAATACTTTTATCCTAATGCAGAGATCTGCAGCTAGTCTCGTATAAATTTTAAGTGACTGTTTATACGTACGAGTTGTTTTATTTGCATACTAACTGTTACCCGCGGCTTTGCTCGCGCATATTTACTTTAGAACTTATTTAACCTTTCTTTATTTTATTAAAAATCTCTATATTGCCGGGTGGGCCGCTAGTACGTTAAAAATAATATTTACATATTCATCTTAATTATTAATATATGACATTTTTGTTATTAAAATGTAAGTAAAAAACGTAAGACCTGAACTTCCTATAACTTCTAAGTTTTCTATACCTAATATCATAACTAACTATACCTCAAACTAAAAATACCTATTAGTAACACAACTATCGAAAAAACTAACGTAATCATAAAAGAAATTTATAATTAACAGGAAATATCTAATCTAAAATTACCTTTGGCAATAATGTTATATGTACTAAACTATACTCCAAACTAAATATACGTATCTATTAGGATTTCTGTGTATGTAAGACACCTATGTAACCAACTAATGTAACTATATTAAAAAAATCTGTGAGCTGGTTGACCCTACAGGCCACCTGAAACTTCCCGCTAAATTTAGATATTTTAACCTCAAAGAAAAAAACTATGTCTTAGCATAGACTATTGAATTAAAAAAGTTTAAAAATCCAAAGTTTTTTTAAATGATACTTAGTTATTCAGTATTTGAAAAGATGTATATTTTTTCAAAATCATCAACGAGTTTGATCTTCCGAATAATATTAAACACAATTATTTAGCTCTAAATTGTTTTATTGGAATTTTTTATACGAGGGTCAATAAAATTTTCAGAAGCCGACATCGCATTAGCAACTAACCTATTGTGTTTCAAATGTCTATGGGCAGTATTCGCTCGTACAGATACTATAACTAAACAAATGTTCGTTTACATAATACTGCAAAAAAAAGGAAAAACTGAAATTTAATTCAAAACGAGAATTCTACGAAAAGCTAAACTTATTTCTAGGAAATTAATGCGTTTTTTTACTATGTTGTCGATACATTACATAATAAGTCTGAAAAAAAATCGTGTCTGTTATCATGTAAGAATCTATGAACTTTATAACGTAGTCATAGTCACTATTGCAGTAAATTTCCTATTTCAGTATATTCTAAATCTATTAGACTATGCAAACTAAATGTATCAATATCAAGCGTCAAATACTACATGGCTATAAACCCACAGTTTGCCTATATGTGTAGGTTCTGTGTAATAGAACCAATAACCTATAACGTTTGAAATATAAATAAATTATTTTAATGGTCATTATTTGTTTTATTGATATATAAATACTCTACGCAAAAACAGATTTTCGACAAGATTTTTTTTAATGTAAATTTTACAAACCCTTAAAATACTACCTCAATGCATAAAAATATTTATATTCGACTCCACATGTGCCTTGTCCTACCGGCTAATTTAAGTCAAAAATTTTATTGCTTTTTGTACATTGTTTTTTAAAAATGACTTTAAATCTTACGTTTAAGGTTGAATATGCAAAAACACGTTTGTGCCATAACTATAAACTTTTTAGACTGAATTAGCGACAGTTTTGAGTGTCAGTTTTGTTCGGAACTGTGTATCTTGGGTATTTTATATCAATGTGTATATATAATTATAATTATACACCTATATAAATAGAATTTACATGTGAATTCAAAGTTTGGAAAAAGACGTCCAAAACATTCACTAGGTACATTAAAATGGTTAAGAGAGAACAGTTTCATACCAAATCGAACAAGGTAACGGGAGTGCTCCATTTGAACTGCCCTTGTAATACGGAACCCCGCTGAGAGTTTCCTTTGATCGGTCTGGCTTCCCTCCCCACATCAGGCGAAACTCCGTCTATAGCCGATATCTTACTCCCTACATCAATATTATTCTGTTCATATGTTAACAAGGAATCTAGTAACTAAAATTTGTTGTGTCGGTGGATCTAATATCAGCAGTTGATTAAATAATTTATCATTAAATTAAAAGAAAACAATTGAATTAAAAAAAAAATTCATTATGCCGGTTCCTTGTGTGAAAAGTAGATTTAACCGACGGTCTTAGATAGACTTTCTAATTAATCGCGGTTTACCGGTTCGTCCGGTGGCGAGAAGGATGGTGATACCATCGCCATATTTTACAAACCTGATAAAAGTTACAGCTTATTCCTCGTGGTAACTGGGACCGACAGCTTTAGGTATGTGCTCATCCAATCTTCAAGCTGCTACCACAGATCACTAAATAGTTACTTCATCTGCTACTGAGATTGGAAACAGCCGGGGATCGATCCACATGATCTGAGTCGTGATTTATCAATGAATTTTTATTTAGCTGTATAATCCATTCATGTGACCACAGGAACTCCGACCGATCTAGTTTGGGCTCATTTGTTCTGTTTTTACCAACACCCTAATGCTAGGCAATTTTCAGGGTTTCATGATGGAGATAGGAGATCATGGAAACTTTGGAATGAAATGGCGCAATACCATTGACGTTGGGGTCGTTTGATTCGTTCCTTTAAGGACTTTGGAGCAAAATGACTTCCAGAGCCTAATGATAGAAGTTGAAGGAGTTCATAAGAACTCCTAAGCTAAACCAAATAATCCCATCGAGTGTGGGTTAGTTCGGTTTGTTTTGGCAAGCTTTTTAGTGCTGGATGATTTCTAGGATCCGATGATGGAACTGGAGGTGGTTATGGGAACTTTTAAACAAAACAAAATAAACCCATTGAGTTTGGACTCGTTTGTTCTGTTTTGACAAAAACCCTAGTACTAGATGATTTCCAGGGTCTTATGATAGAGCTGGAAGAAGTCCATGAGAACCCCAAAGCTAAACCAAATAAACCCATCGAAAGTAGGACAATTCAATTTGCTTTGGCATACACTTTGGTGATGAATGTTTCTAGAATCTGATGATGAAACTGGAAGGTTGTTATGGAAACATTTAACCTAAAAAGATAAACCCATCGAGTTTGGACTCATTTGTTTTCTTTTGAAAAATATCCTGGTGCTGGATGATTCCCAGGGTCTTATGATGAAGCAAAAATAATGTCATGGGAGTTTTAAATGAAAATTGAGCAACCCCATATACAGGGTATAACAAAAATAAGCACTAATACTGAAGGAGCGTTCAGGATGTGTGGTTAGCTCTTTAATTATACATTTTTAATAAATAAAAACTATGAAATTTCTGAGAAAATGAATGTCAAAGTTTTTTTTCAAAATGATCTGTGGCAGCCCTGAAGTATAGCACACAGTAACGTACGCGCACGGTTTACGCAGCTATGAAAGGTCACAATCATATGATAGATGTCAATGAACTGCTAGACGCACAACAAAGTACTAATTACTTGACAGAGTAAATAATGTAGATATTATTTAAAGAGTTTTTTTATATTTTTTTCTACCAGGACTGATGTTGGAATAAACCCATGAGGGTCCTTAGTTTGATTACCAGGCTGGACAATTTGATTCATAGGTAACTTAACTGGGTTTTGATAGCCATAATTATTACATTATGTTAAAAAAAACACTGTCCGACTATTGGTGTCACTCGATAGCATATTACGATCATATTAAAATAATTATTAATTACTATACTCATATTCAATAAAAAAAATCTCATAAAATTTTATTAATCGTAAATACCTACCTAGTAGTCTCATACCTAGTTTACGTAAGGCAAACCTGCGGCTATTAGGCATTTCATGCAGGAAAATCTCCCGCCTGGCAACAAAATTATATCAGCTGTGTACCTAAAATTTATTGTGACCTGGATTATTATTTCTAACTCTGAGTGAAACTATTAGTTTGGTACATACATTCTAAAACAATCGTGGCAAATAATCCAATATAACTAATTAAGGTATCTTTTTGTTATGAAAACACATTACATAAATTACTTCATCACACAATATCCACCTTCAAAGTCAACTATTCACATGTGTTTTCAGTGTAGGTACCTAAATCTATTCCGTGATTCATAGGCATTTTACAATGTATTATCTGGCATGGTTTCAACTTACAAACTGTTTTAATGGCATAATACTTACCTCTAGTACCTACCCTGTTTGCTTCTAACTTCACATAACAAGGTGTCTAAATAGGTAATTAGTTTTTGAGCAGGTAAATCATAGCTATTATCACTTTTTTTACACACAATTCTAAAAACTTAGTAAAACTTTCTCGTTGATAACACGACACTTCGCAAAATAAATATGCATTATCATTAAGAATTAAGACACAACACAACCTTTTATAAGCATTTTTGACAAATAAACCTACGCATTGATTAGCCTAGAAGTCCTTTGATTTGAAGTATTACCGACATCGCGCTAGGCGTCTCAACGCGGCGCAACGCGGTCTCAACCAAGCGCCCGACTTAAGGCCTTGCTCACACACACTACTGAATATTTTCCGCGGGAATTTTAATTGCGCAAATTAATTTTCGTTACATATGAAATTTGACATGGCTAGCACTGCTAAAAAAATGTCAAGAATCGGAATGTTCCCGGTGAGTTGATAGGCTCGTTTGTCACTATCACTACATGGCTGATGGAACTTAGTACCTACCTAAAGTTTGTTTTAGGTGCGCCTCTTCTTACCTTTTTTTATGTTATTGAGATAGGCAAACTAGCAGACGTGCCACCTGATGGTAAGTGGTCGACGTCGCTAATGAACAAAAATGGGATACCTGGGCTGGAACTAGCCCAGGTATTCCATTCATGTGTTAGAGACATAAGATGTTAAGATCCTGAGACATAAGATGTTAAGTCTCGGTGCCAGTAATTACAGTGCCTGTCTTGCCCTTCTCTCCGAAACACAGCAAAGCTGTTTCACGGGAGAAATTGGCAAGACCTTTCTAAGTAGTAGTTATTTCAGGAAAAAGATAATTTTTGACTACGTTTTTTTGATTACATTTTAGATCAAAGATTTTATAAAATACTAGCCGTTGCTCGCGGCTTCGCACGCGTGGTTAGAGTTTTTTGTGAATGTCAAAAATAAACCACGCAAGCGAAACCAACGAAAACTATTGCTAATTTTAGCGATTGCCGGGATTACATATCAACTTGTTCATTCATTCAGAAAAATTAATCTTTTTCATCAAAATATTGTTTATCATACTGGAAATGTAAAAGTATTAAGTTAACTTTAAAGCCGCCGCCGGTCGTTTGTACAGGCCTTTAGAACTTACACGTGTTTTGCGGCTTATACAAAGTGCAACGAAACGCTTTGATTGGCGAAAAGACCACTTTCGGAAAGAGACAAGACACTCCCTTTTTTCTGCCATTTTGTTTTTATGTAAAATCATACTAATATGTAGTTCCGTATAGTTTTAGTCAACATTTTTGTCACTTTTATGATAAGAGTGATGCCGGTTTAGGCGTTTCTTCGTAAGGTACTGGGTTCGATTCTCAGTTCGCCTGGTAGAATGGAGGGTAATTCTTCTTAAGGCACTCAAACTAACACGGGAAATGATTTTTTTTTATTTATGGTGCAAGGGGTCCCACCACCACCTTCGGGACCCAAGACAACCTGACTGCTGTACAATGAAAGAGGTCCTGGCACCGGCTTCCTCCAGAGAGGTTCGGAGGTTAGACGACAGTCGCTACGGCAAACTCAAACTCGTTCCTAGCGCAAGCGTGGAGAATAACCGGAATAAACTCTAAGATGAAGAAGATTATTTTTAAATTTGTTTCACTGAACCCTAATTAGTTCGGAAAAGTACCTAGATAATTGTAAAGGAATTTTTATTTTTTTATTCAGTTGCCGTTTGTCTTTGGAGAGCGTAACTATTGCTATTATTGCCGATTTTTTATGAATCTTACTTAATACCCATTGATTGGAAATCGCGATTTTAAAAATGCCACGTAGAAATAATAATGACCGTCACCTTTACACTAATAGTGAATTTTACGAAATGATGCTATGTGTTGGTGCTGCTAGGAATGGTAGCATTAATGAAGCGAGGGAGATTTACCGACAACGGTTTATTGATGGAAGGCCACCAGCAGAACAACGTCATTTACCTCCGTACTCAGTATTCCGTAACATGTGTTTACGACTTCAGCGTACTGGTTCCTTCCACCGCGAACGAAACGTTGGACGTCCTAATTCAAGAGTAGGTACTGCTATTGAGACTCGGATTCTAAATCATTTTGACGAGAATCCTCGGACCAGCACACGCCGATGCAGTGCTATGTTAAATGTAAACCATATGGTGGTGTGGCGTACTCTGCAGGATGATGGACGACATCCCTACCATTTTTCAAGGACTCAGGAGATAGGACTTGCAGACCATATGCCCAGAATGGACTTTTGTAGGTGGTACCAGAACCGTGCTGAAGCAAATCCCGAATTTGCTTTTAATATTTTATGGACAGATGAGGCTTCTTTCACAAGAAATGGTGTGCTCAATTTGCACAACGAGCATGTGTGGGCACATAATAACCCGCATGCCTCGAGTGAAAGTAGCTTTCAGCACCAGTGGAGAATTAATATCTGGGCAGGCATCGTTGGGGACTATGTTTTGGGGCCGACTATTTTACCTCAGGGTCTTAACGCTCAAAGGTACCTACAACACCTGAGAGAGGATTTAGAAGAACATCTGGAAAATCTTCCACTGAATGTATATCGTAATATAATTTTTCAGCACGATGGAGCACCCGCTCACTTTGCACGCCCTGTGCGTGATTATTTAAACGATCGATTTGCAGAGTGGATAGGTCGAAGTGGCCCGGTGCCTTGGCCACCTCGTTCTCCAGATCTCACGTGCCTAGACTACTTTTTATGGGGTTATGTGAAAAATAAAGTTTACTCTGTGGAATGTCATACACGTGAAGAGATGGAAGGTAAAATTAATGCAGCATTTAGGTCCATAACCCCACATATGTTGCATAATGTAAGGTTATCAATGTTACGCAGAACTGCTCTTTGCATTGAGAAGGGTGGTGGTCATTTTGAACCTTACTTATAAATTAATTTGAAGACAGTGTTGTTTTATTATTGCCTGTAAATAGTGAATTTGGATTAATGTATAATAATTAATCAGTGACGAAAGTGATATGTAAAAAATTGCTTATTAAATGTGTGTAAGTACAAGTACGCGGTATTCTTCATGTCTATGTGTGCGTCACGCTATTCATTCAACGTGTTGCTGACGTCACATCACTTCCATCTTCAAGGTAGGGGTGTGAAAATAAACTTTAATTTCTTATTTTACTAAATTTATATGAAACAAAAAATGTGTGCCTTTTGGTATAATATTTTACCAGGTGTTTGTTTAGTTCATGTACACGTATACCCTTGAAAGTTAGTGCTTATTTTTGTTATACCCTGTATATTGAGCATATTTAATTCGTTCTTTTAAGGACTTTGGAGCAGGATGGTTTTGAGTGTTTGTGCAGCTGAAAGAATTCCATGAGAATGCGTAAGCTAAACCATATAAACTCATCGAGTGAGGTAGTAAATTTAATTTGTTTGGAAAATACTTAGGTGCTGGAATTTTTTTTTAATCTGATGATGAAACTGGAAGGTAGCCATTCGAGCTTGAGCGGATATAATTGACCTTTATTGTTAGAAGATTCTCAAAGTTTCATATTGAACTAGGTGGTGGTCATAGAACTCCTAAACTAAACAAAATAAGCCCATCGAGTTTAACCTCATTTTTTATACTTTTGCAAACACTCTATATCAGAATTATTCCCAGGGTTACATGTTGGAGCTGAAAGGAAGCCATTGGAGGTTTACAATAAA
Organism: Apodemia mormo; assembly: GCA_036924255.1. Taxonomy (NCBI): domain Eukaryota; kingdom Metazoa; phylum Arthropoda; class Insecta; order Lepidoptera; family Riodinidae; genus Apodemia; species Apodemia mormo. Next base: position 21,555,631 of record JAUPFN010000026.1, read on the forward strand.
ACAACTCGAGCCTATTGAGTAAGGAACCGTGGTAACCTTAACCTGATGCTGCAAGATCCTCTTTCGAAGATCATCAACTTTTTTCACGTTTTGTTTGCTCTGAAAATGATGCATATGAATCAGAATGGTAGTTTGATGATAAAAAAATGCGTCGAGGGGTTTTTAATTTTTTTATTTAGAGTGATATTTATATTGGTTACATAATATGTGATATGACCATTAAACTGCCGAGTCCAACATGTACAGTCTTTCGCCGTTTAACCTGTATATGGGTATTTTAATAAGAAACTGTGTATGTATGAGAGAGTATGAGTATGTCTCATACTCTCTCATACATACAGTTTCTTATTCCATATTCATAACTCTTAATACAAACACGTCGGTTTCGTAATTTACAATAGCTAGGTACCTGATGAATTTGATCATAGTACGTAACTCCTGGTCTCCTTTGGATAGAGAAGATTCCTTATCTCATTTTTACACTGATACTTTTAAACTAATTTCTTTTTCTGTAGCATAGGGTAGCAAACAAGCAGATGGGTGAAGAATGACGACCATCGCCTACAGACACCAAAGATGTCAATGGTGTGCTGCTATGCGTGTGGGGGGATGGTAACGCCACATGCAGTTGCGTGGCTACCGGATGGCTAAACTGGGCAGTGCCCCCGGGCCCCCAAGTTCAGGGGGCCCTTCGGACTCTGATTGAACCAGGACGTGCCTTGCTACGCACAATAAAGATCCAATGATAAAGTAGCTTTGCAACTTTTACCTACATATTTATATTTTGACTCGTAATGATAAAATTTCAAAGATTTGTTCCGTAATCGCAGTGTTCCGAACTCGACGTATAGAGTCGTTCAAGAAACTGGTGTTATTGGTTTAAAAACATCGTAGCTACCCAAAGGATGCTCAACAGGATCATATTTATGTGCCTCCACTGTATGTGTATCTGTTGGGTACTTACTGTATTTTTAAACGGTAATATTTTATTTTCTATAGGTAATATTTATAAAATAGTAAGATCATTAAAATAAATTACAATTTGTGTTTGATTTTTAAATTTAATTTTTGAGTTGACTGTATCCGGAGAATGGATGAATCTAGAGTACCTACAACGTATTCGGATTACGACAGATCTGGAATATAGAATTCGGAACACAACGAATACGGAACAAACGATTTCAAAAAGTTAAGTAAAGGTCTGTTAATTCTATGCCCCAGGGCCTTTGGTTACCTAGCTACGCTACTTGCTATATGCCTAAGTTTACCGGTTACTTTACCCACGAAACGAAACACGACAGTAACAAATCACATATCACACACACACACGACTAAGTGATAATTTACATCACATTATTTTTGTACAGCTCTCATTTCGTCCGCTTTTTTTCGTACCTTTTCTGGCGTCTTTTTAATTGAAATTCTGTTTCGGAATATATTACTGTTTTTTATAGCATAAGATGGATAGCAATTCTCTTAGGGATACTCAATAGATGACTGCCCCTATTTACACTATTCTTCTCAACTCTTGTTATTTCAACTTGATTGCTGTTTTCGCAATGCGTAAACTGTACAAAGTAAGTTTTAATACACAATTCAAGAGGCTACATTTGATCTGCTGAATTCGTTTTATTGTTTATGTCGGATAAACAATAAAAATGAAATTTTGAATTTTATAAACTATTTTTTTATTACATAAATCGAACATATAATCGATTCTGAATAGCCTCTGAAAATTTGGCCGGTTTAAAAGTAACCCTTTATATTTTTATACCGCTAAATAGCATACGAGCAGATGGCCGCCCTGATGGGAGTAACCATTACCTATAGACACTAAGGATGTTATTGGTCTTAATGCCAGCATAAGTTTACCGGTTAGCCTTCCAAACCAAAATACGACAGTGACAAGCACTGAAGCTATTGCGGCAGGAATGGATAAAGTGGTGGCACCAGACCCGGGCGAGACAATGCTAACAGCTTTAGTAGTGACTCGATAGTCAAACGTTAGTATTGCTTGGCAGAACGGCAAATGGTCTTATCTTCAGAGGGAACCCGGAACAACATAAGGTAGAATTTCCCACATCATGGGTTTGTTTCCATTCAATAGAAAATTGTTTATATTAAACCAGTATACATACAACTTTTGAAATCGCATTACTTACTTCGTCATTCTTACCAGCGTCTTCGCTCTGAGTAAAAGTAAAACGGCAAATAGTACGAATTATGCTTTTATTTTCCGTAATAAGTCACTCATGGATATAAGAAACAAAATCAGGCCAAGGATAGAACCCTGTGGGACGCCTTTAGCTGCCCTTAGCGATAGACGGTCCAGTAGACCTTACAGATTTTTGGGAGGTTGGAATCCAACACTATTCCAAAATTATATTTTTGGTAGAAAAAGAGGATAAATAACGAACATATATGTAATTTTTTTGTAATTTCTTTATTTTTCACCATTTATCGTAAAACTTGCCTACGGCACACCGCGCGTCGCAGTCGCGCACCAATATTTCGCCTTGTGTATGTCGAGCTTTATAGTACATCTCACTCCTTTTCCAACACACTGCCACACTCGTCTCAATGGCACCATCTTCTCACAACACGACAATATTCTATCGCAACTCTTATATGAGCTGTATAACTTTTGTGCAATGTAGTATTATGTCCATAGTAATTTCGAGTTTATTGCAAAGCGATTAGAATTTTTAAGTCAAGTAATTCATAAAGAATACTGCTATAACTTACATAGTGTACGCCATGTAATCTACATATTTGGCTTTTGTGTAGACTCCCCGGCACACATACCTAATTTATCTCTACGAGTATAAAAATTACCAAAAGATCATATCAGCTAATTAAAATTGTTAAACAGTACCTAAGTTAAACGAAAGACTCGTGATTTGAAATTATATAAACTACGTCGGGGTCACCAATATTGGTTAACTAGGATTTTGATTGATCTATTGAAATACCATTAGTTACGATATAAAAAATCAATAGATGGTTTATAAAAAGCAATAACAAAATAGAAAAAAAACTATTACACTATATCTATGCATTCCAGCGTATGTCTAAAAGATGCGTATTAGTTTCTTTTTCTATAAATAATTATTCGGTGCATTTTTCTCCTGTATTGTTGGAAATATATAAGTATTAGAAATATCTTCATTCTACTAAAAGGGATTTATTTTAATAACAATATCTAGCAAAGCACAAGAATCACATGATATACGTCGCAATATGTATAGCCTTTACTCGTCTTTTTATTTTTGGAAACGGAAATTTAGTGAAAGGTATCAAAAAAAACAAAATAACAAAAAAGTATTAAAAATAAGTTACAACTTTAGCAGAAACATTGAGAAAGAAAACTGTCGTGTTATGATTACAATCTTAGAAAGAATATCAAAGGTTTAGTACAACGTTTGTTTTAAATACAAAAATAAATAAGCGTAAAAGATTTACAAATTTAGATTACAATTACAAATAGATAATATATCCTTCGTAAGTACAACAAGCACCACAGCTGCAGTTTCACTGCTTCCCTTACTCATACGATAACCTCGCTCTGGCATGGCGGTTGCATGCTTTGCATTTCACACTACCATACAAATTTTAAACCTTGCATGGACGACCGACCAACTTCATTATTCGAAAAAGATATGTCATCGTGAAAAGCTTAAAATCTTTTAAATAAAAATTAAAGTAAAATATGTCGCTGTTCTTTTACAACTTCCGCCACTAGAATGTCACGAAGGAAGACGAATCGGTCGTCTAAGCTAGATTTTTTAATTGAGCCCATTACAATCTCCACAATATATAAATAAAACTTTAATATGAGATCCCTAGCAGATGAATGATCTAATCGTGTTTTGGAACTTTTTAAATATAATATTTTGTTCACTTGGCTAATATGAATTATATAACGATAGATTCGTCCGCCTGAGACCTAAATGTGCACACATACAAGAACTGTTTAAATTATGATATTTTATTGAAATTGACGTTTCAACATCTCGTTTCGATTCTATCATATTGTATACAACTTTTGCTGTGCTTAGTAATTAATAATTAATACAGTAGTTATAAAATATTTCATATGACTCGTTCAATAGCCAAACTTTGATAATTACATCAATTTTTCCAAAATTCGTTTAGGAGATCGGTAAAATGTCAAAAAAAGAGAAAATAACTATACTATAAATATATATGTCCATAAACCTACAGGAAGTAAACATCATATCTTACAATCTTTGGATACAAAATCTAATTTGCGTTCTCACTGTGTAATGAGAAATATAACTGTACGGTGGTTTTCTTAGAGATTGCAGGGTAGATAGACAATCTCATTTATTATATTATATGTCATTTATTGAAAAGTTTATTAACATCAATGTTTAATTGTGTCATTATTTAAATAATTGCTTCAAATATGAATGTAAACTAGAAGACTTCTTTAAAATTTGAGGACCAAATAAACATTACTCATTGCACAGAGAGAACGCCTAAACGAGTATACCATACCTAGACATTGGAAGTTCCTAGAAGACTTGTGTTGGATAAATTATAACTGGACATTAGACAAATTCTATTAGTCGCTTACAGCCATAGGCATATATAAGCCGTACACTGTGACATTAAACACAATACATCTTAGAAAATGCATGAAATTGCATATTATCCCAAACGAAATTTAAAGTGCCGCCTAGTAATCTCCCAATATCTAGCTTTGGACCTCGCGTCCTATCAAACAAAACCAGTCTCAATACAAACGAGCCGTGTCACACACGAAGAAATTTTGAAACGATAATTTAAAAAAGGTCCAAAATATTTAAACTCATCACATGAGCCATTTCAGTCCCACAGTTACATTTTATTACTAACTGCATATTGGGCATCTTAATAATCGCTTAAAGCAAATTATCTTTAATGAAAAATTGCTCTTCATACACAACGCCCAATATGCCAACATCATTCCTTACACAAATTATATTGCAATCTATTTTTTTTTTACAACTTAGCTCGTCACGAACACTGTCCGCGCTTAATTTTAGCAGCGGCCATTTCACGTCACGGATTATCGTCCACCAAAATGGCGACGGCAGCGGGACGGGCGCGAGACGTGAAATAGTCGCAGCATAATGTGCAAACCTATCTATTCATCGCCCTGTCGCTCGGTACACTACAGAACACAGTTTGTATCCCTTTCTTGCCCTAAGGAAAACATTTACATGTCGCCCGATTATGTCCAAAATGAAACGGTGTCACCATAAACTTTTTTAAACATAAACGGGCAACGGTATACGCATACTATACATAAAATATGAAATATTTAGGACATAATATTTCGAAATTGTTTACCCCTACAAATCATTATCCATTATTCAATATAAACTACAAACGATTGGCAGTATTCGTTCATCTTCCCCACTTCTATGATATATTAGCGTATCACTCATGACATAAACCGAGTTAATTTAGCAACTCGTCTAACTCATGCGATATTTTTGCCTCAGAGTAGGAACGTACGTTCGGAACGCACTAAGGCAAAAATATCGCCATATCATCGGAACACGCTGTCAGCCTTATACCTACAAAGCAATTTACATTTTAAATTGATGTTACATATGTCAATCACCTCCTGGACATCTTACAAAGTGACGTTATCCAACGTTACAACAGAAAATTGAAATGATCCAAAAGCAATCACCTTGCATGTGATCCCTTCAACCATTATTATCTGTACCTGTCAGACGTTATGTTTGCATCACTAATCCCACAAGTTTTAAGACCGGCCAATCAAATTAAAGTTAAACTATCCAATACAAATAATCCTTGAAATACAGCTGCGAAATCCAGTGTGCTCAAACACCGCTCTGAAATCCAGTTACCGTCCACGGTGTCCGTTCTATTATAACTTTCAATTTTCAGGTACTGGTATTGCTTAAATGTACAAATTAATTTTGAGGTTATTTTTCTAACAGAACCGCTATGGTTCTATATGACTGGTCATTTAACCGAAGGCTTACATTACTTTAAAATTGTAAGTGATTTAACAAATATTGTTCATGTTAAGATCTTGTTGATGGCAAGAAACGAACTGCCCACAAAAAGGAATCTCAGAGCTATTTAGTATTCGATCGAACATTTTATAATTTCAACGGATACATTTGACCAATCCTATTTTCCAAGTACAAGTACTCAAGAAACCTATTTTTATGACTTTGGTGAGCAATTTCGCTTTTTGCCTTCCATACTATCGTGGGTGTTACGGGTAAACGCACAAATGCTTTTGCAGTGTATCAAACTGATAAAATTAACGGTGTTAAATAAAAACAAGATGGTGGAGGCTGCGACCGCAGAGCGAGCTCCACGCGACATCAAACGTAACGTACAGATAAATTATCTTTTAGCAAAACATCAATCAATATCAGAAATATAATTAAAACTAACGTACTATTATAACTTTGAATCTTTTTTTATTTTTTTATTTATTTTTATTTTTCCAGTTACCGTACAGTATCTATTAGGTGCCTATGTAAGTTATAACACAAATAGAGCGAAAGCGGTGTCTGTGCGAGTTGTCACACTACATTTAGAATTAACCCCTTATAGTAATTACTTCCGTTAATATGTGCTCAATTTAAATAGCTATTATATTGAGTACGTAATGTTTGAAAACAATTAAACCATGAGAAATATTTTTTCTGTAATTGAGGGTAGTATGACAACAACGCATGATACTAATAAATATTATAATAATTGACTATCACTCCAGCCTGCACGACACCTATCATCGGACCGCGGCATAATATACGAATAATAAAATGTATTTAACAATAATGGTGTTGTTCAAGCTATAGAAAATTGCAATACAATTTAAACGTTTGGAGATGAAAGATACATCTGAAGAAACATGGCAAAAAAGTTAGTATCAGTTGTCAAAAGAGTAATAAATTAATACTAGACATTGGGTTCGTTCTATTTGTTTAGGTTAATTGATTTACATTCATGTGATGTACTAATTAAAATTGTTTTTTTCTTGTATCGATAGGGAAGCGTTTGACCACGATCTCACCTGATGGTAAGCTAAGATGTGGCCTGAGATGGAACTCGCTTCCCTAGAAGGTACTCGTTCACTTTTCTTTTGAAAATCCCCAGATTGTACTTGTCGCGGAATATAGACTGAAGAAGTATGTTCCAGTCCCTCGCGGTTCGAATGAAGAATGTGGAGTCGAACCGCTTTGTCCGAGTACGTGGAACGTCGATCATATGGCGATATCTAGAATCTGTGCGCCTTAACGATCGATAGAAAAACGGGGATGGCGTATGTGTCATCATTAGCTTAATGTTGCTTTTTTTAGATGGAGACTTGTAATTGCAGTTTATTAGATGATGGGAAAAACTTGAATGTTAGTATTAAAAGAAACACGTCATAGAATACTTTACTAAACAATGAATATTACGTTTTATAGGTATAAGTGATCAGATGGAAATAATCTGATGGAAATCGAGCAAGAAATTTTAGATGGAAATATCTAGTGTATTCATTTACTTTTTTGTTTCGATATTTGTTCCGAGAAAATAGACCAAGAGAATTCGGAAAATTTTTGATTTATTAAATAAAGGAAATGAACATTGTTTTAACAGATGTTCGGGGAAAATAATTAATGTAATAAGTAGATACTTGTGTGCATTTAGGTTATGACTACGGTGGACATGTGACCCAGTTATAGATGTGACTTAGCATAAGAAATGTTCGTTTAAATTGTATTGCAATGACATTGGTGCCCAAAAAAGGAATGTCAGGCGCGCGAGGATATTTTTATTGTGTGTAATATCTCGCGCAAAAATTCGGCGAATTCTTGCAAATAACAATATATAAAACGTTTCTTTTATTTTTGTAGTATGACAAATTACTTTTATTATTATTTAAATTGGAAATATTGGAAAATCAGTGCACTGAAATCTTAACACTTGAATATGTAAATTACAATTTAGCAACTGTCTTCGTTGTTGGCACGTGATGCATCAAGTTAGGTACTAAGCCCTCTGAATTTCGTCATATATCCTAATTGCTTAGAGTATTTGCAAGAATTTTCCAGATGTAGTGGAGTGTGATTGCGTAGTGAGTAGAGGTGCAGGGGGTGGGGTGTGGGGGGTGCGTGTGGCGCGGGCGGGCGCGCGGTATCACAGGGCAGCTGCTGCACGCACCGCGCCGCCGCCAGGCCGCGGCGCTCGCTATACGGCTCAACCGACCACTACCGACATCACAACAACATACACATCTGCCGAAATGGACTCTCAAATGAGAGGATAAACATGGAACAATGGACATCACTTTATGTTTAAATTACAATAAAATAGACAACTATGACGAGAAAGCTTCATGGCCCATCCAGACTCACGGCGAGAATCCCGAGGACACCAGATAAGCGTGAATGTAAGGAGTTTCTCGCTTTCTCGTTCTCGCGCTCGCCTTTTTTCCGATTGTTGTCGGTAAATTTTGCCGATTCAAAGGATTTCTCGGGCGAGAAGCGAGAAGACCATCCAGACTCACTGCGAAAAACTCCAGGAACACCCGAAAAGCGTGAACATGAGGAGTTTCTCACCTTTTTGTTCTCGCGTTCGGCTACGTTCCGATCAGTTTCGGTAAATTTTGCCGCTTCAAAGGATTTCTCGGGATAGAAGAGAAAAGACTATCACACTCACACTTTGTCTCTGTCAATCAATGGGCGACGGAGAGTAGACGACACCCGTATAATGAGAATATAAAATAAACAAATTACCAATCTTGTTTTGTTTCGATGAATTTGCGTTACCCACCATCGTCATATTTTTTACCCTTATTTTTAATTACAACTTTAACAAAGTTATAATATACAATGAAACACAGAGCCAAACCGACTGCAGTTTTAATATTGTCTGTAAGTCCATACCGGATAGTATACAGAACACGAGTGAAAAAAAAGTATGGATAAATTGCTTGTTCGCGCTGGGACTTCTCGCCGTAATTCTGAATGGGCCTTAACACTCACGTTTTGTCTCAGTGTCGATTAGTGAGCGGCGGAGAGTAGACGTCACCCGTATTTTTTGTTTCGAAAATTTTGTTTCATTTTCAAAATGTGAACGATCTGGAATTACAATTTATTGAATACTTTCAATCTGAGGCTATTTTATGGGTTGCTAAACATAGATGTTACACAGATAAAAGTTTAAACCATCACGGAACAGACTCGGAGAATTAATGGAGATTGCAGTACCTGAACTCGGAGAAAAAAAACTCTTTTTGCGAGATACAGAAAATACAGGAAAATGGTAAAAGATTTCTCTAAATCAGGAGCTAGTGAAAACGAAATATACAAATCGACATGGTTTACATATGTCTGTTTTTAGTCTTAGTTTGAATATCGTCTGTAATGTCCATAACGGATAGGATCCAGAATACTAGTGAGAAAATTGAGTGGGATAAATTACTTGTTCTCGCGAGAAGTCTCAGCGAAAGGTCTCGACGTGAGTCTGGATGGGCCATCAAGATAACTGCAGATAAAATGGTGAGAAAATTTTGGAAAAACTAATCTAGATACGACTGGGCAGAAATTAGAAATTACAGACATTCGTCACATACGCTTAAGACTATTTAGAGCAATGAGATTAAGTCATTTAGAGAGAAAACGCAAAAATGAAATGATCTATTTAAAGATCTAATATACTTTGGGTTTCAGCACAATCTTTTAGACATTCAACTCGACTCTGTTTATCACAAAATATTGCAGGAATTGCTTAAAATGGTGGATAATGGTAACAGTATATCGACTCCATTGACGTCATTGGGTAAAAAAATATTAATAAAAAGGAATTATATGCTTATGCTTTTGCATTTACTTTAAATGTTTAGCACTGATAAAAATTTATAATTTTTTTCCAATATGCTTTTTTATTAATGCTTTGCGTCATAAAAATTATAAAACTATTAATTTTAAAAATGCCATTGTTCCAATATTCGTTCGTTCCTTATCCATTTACTGAAAAATCGTTATCCATAAAAAATGGATACATATAAGAATAAACGTGAACAGACATTTTCGTTGGCTCGAAGGACCAAAGTGGAAGCGCTCTTAGAAAGCCGATAGAAAAACCCCGCCGGCCCGGACAGAACAGAGAAGTTCCTTAAAATCAAATAATCTCATAGCTTCATCCACGACTCACACACTACTGCCTATTGCCGACGTAAACCACGCATTTACTAGCTTCGTAATATATAGACACTATGTTAATATTAACTTTATAACATCTTGTACATATAATATAATTATGATTGACCGATAAGAGTCGTTACTGAATATATTTTTTTTTATTTCTCTAAATATAAACTCTGTAAATCTTAATTGTCTATGGAACTAAAATTACATTTTGTACCATAAATTGTTGTTAAAATTAAGCCACGTGTCGCGAGGAGACGCACGGATTTGTAGCACGTTGATTAACTTTCTGCATATTTAAAATATTAATTATGGGAATATTTTAGCCCACAAATGTCAAATATTTTAAAATTTATTTACAAATTTCCGAGTGGTCGTTGGAGAAACATTATGAATTTACAAGAATTGTAAAGATGTTCGTGAATTCTCATAGAGTGAAAGAAATTGGGATTTTTTGTCTTACAAGAAAAACATCTTTAATTTTATACCAATTCTATCGTGAATGTAAATATTTAGAGAAAATGTTTTTTCCGAATACGTTTAGAAGCTGTAAAGGTGTCCATGCGTCTCCCGCGAGCCAACAGTAACAGACAAGCGATACGGAACACGGTCTAAGTTCGCGCTCGGCCCGCGCCACGCAAAACACACAGACAAAGGAACAAACACACGACATTTGTTGAATCGACTTCGGGGATTTTAAGAAGCATATAACGAAAATCCAATGCATTTTAAATGAGACTGGATAAATCCAAAAAATATTGTGTTTAAATTACAAATTTCTATTGAATGGTAAAGGATTCGCAGTTTATTTTTTGTCTAAATTTATTCAGTTTTCGAATTTTTCATACAATGCCGAATCTGATCTTCTGAAGATCTGAAAATTAAACTTTAATATTTCAGGGCAATAACTCTCATTTAAATTTCATTGATATGAGTAATATTTGTTATGCTCTCAAAAACCCTTCAGCAATTAAATGTCAAAAAGAAATACTAACCTAACTTACGTCGAGAAAACACCGCTCTCGCTCTGTATATATCTATTATATTCGTATAGAGAAGTGATTTAATATAGCTTTTCTATATGTTAAGTTTACCGGACGTCACCGAGTTATCCCGCTATTACTGAACAGGGAAATGTAATGAAAATAACCCTATTTAGCACTAATAGTCTGGCTGCACACTACAGACTTTTTATCGGAAAGAATTGTCAATTTAAAACTTTAAACTCGTACGGCATTCAATAATTTTTACATAGTTCCTATAGAATTCAACCGTTATTAAAATTTTATGGAATCAATTCATTGTTAGTACAAAGGTAATTGTGATATAATCAAGTAAAAAGTTAATAGCCGTTTGCAAAATGCGTTACGAGAATGTTTTTCATACGAATGTCTTTGAATTATAGATTTTTATTAAGAATATATAGCTGTGTTTATAATTGACAATTCGAACCATCCGACATTAAGTCTTTAGAGAATGGTCAAACTTTGGGCAGATTCACATGGTTAATTGCAGTACAGAATAAAAATATTCAGTCAATCATAGCATTGCAATACGATTGAACAAACGCGCTAGGCTGTTAGGTAATTCTGTTCAACAATGAACTTATGTGAATCTTAAGAATGCATCTATCATTCTGAGTTTGGTGTTACTTGATGCATGTCATACTGCTACTATTAAAGTCTTAATTACACTTACATATCCTACGAACATTTTGCCTAAACGACAGTAATTTCGCAGAATATGTTCTTTAAAACGCCTAAAATTTTACAATTTTCATACAATTTGTCAATAAAAATGTATTAATCGAGAATTAAAATTAATTCTTCATACATAACTTTACATAAAAAAACAGGCAACCCAATATGCATAAATTAGCTGCGAATAATGTCAAGTATGGTCAACAAAAAAATAACTATTTATTACGTAATTTGCAAACCTAAAAAATACATTTAAAATGTTCTCTCCTACAATCCCTGTCCTCAAAATTGCAAAGCTTTTTTTCTGCGTAAACATTTAGCACTTATTTAAAAAATTGTTATCACCCCAATCACTTCACAATATATTTTATCTTAAAACTAAAATATTAATTACATATTTAATAGATAGCAAGATCCCATAGCCTATGCAATATTCTACGGAATTACAAATAATATTCTTTATTTTTTTTTCAATGTGTTTCTTTTCGGTAGAATCTTAAATTAAAAAACAACAAAATTTAAAAAAAAAGAAATAATCGTTTTTATTTTCATTTGATACTACACATACTTTAACATCAATCCCTGAGTATAATATTTTTTTGTTGACCGTACCGACATTAAATCTATTTCGATGCTTATTAATTAGAACTATAGCTAGTAAAAGTTTACAGTTATTTTACAAACACCTGACCGTGTCATTAACAGGTATACCTAACCTAGTAGAGCCTGCCTATGTTCAATGTGATTCATGTAACTGGGATACAGCTCGAAAATGACATTTCGAATAGAAAAACCGTTTTTTATTCAAAATGTGTCCATGAGCTCTGCCAACTATTTACACGATTTAAGACCGTATGTGTTAAAATTTAAGGTCCAATTTCATAAATCTACAAGAAAGCGAGCAAAATAACATTACGATAAAATTATTACTTCAAAGTAACGCAATAACATAAAACAAGTTATTTCTACACGTGACTCGAGTTAACTACGTATCTACGTATCGACCCCTAATGGAGGAACTCTTTGTAAAGCAAAGACGAATAATTAAACATAGTTGTCAATTTTATTAACTGTCATATGTTTAGTATTGTTTTTTTACTTTAGGGTATTCAACCCTTACATACTTAGATGTAAACCTTCTTACACGTATTAATTTACATGAAAATAATATTTTTTTGTTCCTTATAGAGGTCGAATTATAATCATACTGTTCACACTTAACAGCCTAATTTTTTTGCTGTTTTTGTTTTTTTTTTTCATTAGGAGTACAAAAATTCGTCAAGCACACATAACAACTCATTCAGACAGCTTCACATAAGCTTGACATAAAAAATATGTCCGAGTGATGTACGTTAACTTGATTAAAAAAACTAAAATGCATAAATATATCGATAAAAAGAAGTTAGAAGGCACGCCAACACCCGCTGTAGCCATACAACACATACACACGCACACGTATGCACACACGCATACACACATGCGTGCACAATATATACATAACTAACACACACTGCTTCGATTTGTAGAAAGAATTTTACAATACCTAATAATTTTCTCTTGAAAGAATATTTATTTAATTTTTTTAGTTATTATTCCTTATTTTTACAAAACTTTTGAATTATGGACATAAAATTCTTGTTATTTATTGTTATCACGATACTTTCGCCGCGGTACGATCGTACCGCTCGTGGGCTAAGAGGTAAGACGTTTATTTGTTTTACTTAAAAATTATGTTGTAAATCAAGATTCAGATTTATACTTCAGAAGATTAATAATTAAGTTTTTTGACATGTTTTTAGTGATAAAATCTGGTTTTGCAAGCAAAACTTAAAATACAGAAAGTATGAAAAATTTTGCATGGATTATCAAACTATGAATATTAATAGATAAATCCGTCTACAAATCGCAGCTAGCCACACAGGGTGCTTACAACCCTTTAGATCCGGGGACACAGTGGCACCAGGCGGACCGAAACAATGTTATATACACACCTACATATACCAAACACTACGTAAAGCTCTACATGTCGACGCGATCGTTATCGCAAAGATATGATTACGGATAAAATGTAGTTTTGAAGAATCGTAAAGGCAGCCGATTTAAAGGCCGGTGGGTACGCACCTACTGGTTATTGAATGTAGATGACCAGATTATTGACAAATAATTAATTAATAACGCCTAGATAAATATACCTATTACGACTTTTTTTAACGCCTACGGCATTTTTGATTTCGTCCCAATTTTAAGTTTGACTTTAATTTTGAAACGCTTACAGTGTTTTAGATTTAATTCTAATGTTAAGTCTGACTTTAATTTTAAAACGCTTGCAGCATTTCTGATTTAACCCCAAAAATTGACTAATTTTGAAGCGCTTAGTGTTTTTGTAGATTTAATTCCAATGTTAAGTCTGACTTTAACTTTTAAACGCTTATGGCATTTTTGATTTCGTCCCAATTTTTAGGTTGACTTTAATTTTGAAACGCTCAGAGCGTTTTGGATTTAATCCCAATTTTGTTGACGTCAAACGTCTCGTCTACACGTATATAAATAAATATAAAAAATTTAAAATGGCCACGGTGTCCCCTTACCGCTAAATTTAAATCCAAGGGATTATCCCCTATGAGAATATCACAGCAGCGCACTATTACTATCTAGATTTTAGGATGTACCGTAACACAGCTATCGACAGATGTGTGGACCAAGCAATTTTGAAATGTATTAGAGATATAACAATTTCTAATATAACAATCATTAAAAGTTTGAAGCTAAGCTGGCTCTAAAATGATTAACCAAACATTAATTAATGACTGTAAAATAGGTTATAAATAAAATACGAATGAGCTACAGAATGGGAGTTGTTACTGAATTCAGAAGTGGGATCTAAACGATTAGGGTGAAAAAATGAAATCAACGCTACTCAAAACTGAATTGACTAAAATGGATTGTATTGACTTACTTTTCCATATTGTTTTGTCAATTATGTAAAGAAATAGAAAGATGATTTATTTATCATGCAGATTCTTTTTTTCATTGAGTTGGACACATCTATAGATAGCTGTGTTGCAGTCGGTGTATCACTCCATGTAAACACCCGGTGTCCAAGAACAATGGACGTGACTTTTACACAATTTTTATAACACTGGGCCGAAAGAAGCTTTCAATCCATCACTCCCGTGCCTTACACATTCACAAGTAAAACACAAATAAAAAAATACACCTACGTACTATAAAAGACCAATTATTATGATATTTCATATAGACCGAGTGATAAAAAAATTATACAGTTGATTCAATTATGTCATAATAAAAACATGTAGATACCATCACCCCGATAAAGTAACTAAATGTTTGATAGTGAAAAAACTCATGTTTTAAATAGGGTTCAAACATATTACTAGTGAAATTAATGATTTGATACAAATCAATATATTTCACTTGTTTTAAATTGTAATAGAGAAATGAATAGGCAGAATGTAATGAATAATTTTAAATATTTTTCGATCTAGTTCACTCCGTCCGCAACTTCCTTAGAATATTATGGATTAATTTCAATGTGAAGTCTCAGTGTAGCAACAAATTTGCTACACATTGACTTTAACTATTGACAAAACCCTTCAATCCTTGAATTTCAGAGATCTTAGCTTGTAATGCTAAAAATATTTGCAAAAGACCTAAGTAATAAGAAAGAAAATTGTTATGTAATGTGCACTAAACATAATCTGACGAGTTCTTTGGGGTATGTAGAAATATAAGGTTTCATGGTTTTGTTCAAATACAAATGATCGTCACATAATTGTAATGTGT
The DNA here is from genome assembly GCA_036924255.1 of Apodemia mormo. NCBI lineage: Eukaryota > Metazoa > Arthropoda > Insecta > Lepidoptera > Riodinidae > Apodemia > Apodemia mormo. The sequence goes on from JAUPFN010000026.1 coordinate 21,571,334, forward strand.
TCCTATTTTTTCCTACATTTAAACGTAAAATACGTCACAAATTGACAAATTACAATGAATTCACGAAAATTTTTTATTGCGTTTATTATATGTTATTATTTATATATATTATATATTTAATAGATGAAAATTAAAAAAGCGATTATTGGCGTTATCACATTCGGCAATATTTCTAAATTTTTCGAAGTATCATCAACAAAAAAAAATTGTGTGAAAGTGATGAAACTATTTTGTTTTTCCCTAACTCAGTGTTGTTATTATTGGCAATACTTCAGTATCAGAGGAGCAGTTAAGTAATAATTTCAATAAGGTATCAAAAAAAGATTAATATTGTATGAAAATCTTGAACTCAGCATGGTAAAATCCATGACTGACACAGCTTCGTTATTACTAGTATTAACAAATCATCGAGAACGGAAGAGTTGTGGCAATAGATTTTGACAGATTCTAGCTCTTAAGGACATTGCGTTCAAACGGATGTGTCACCTACTGGACAAAGTAATAATTCGAAAAATACTGCTTTCTTAACTTTAAACAAATGCCAATTTTGGTATGCTTTTTTTAAATAAAGGCGATATTCGATATCAATTTTTCGAGTTACTCTACCAATTTTTATTACAACATCTGATTATAATGCGGCTTGTAAAATTATTTACATAAAGTATGGTCGAAGCTCGTTAGACCGTCGGCATGGGGTCTAGTGCGGGGCGGGAGGGGTGGGGGAGGGATGGGGGGGTGAGATGGGAAGGGGGTGTGGGGCGGGGCGGGGCGGGGCTCAGTGCGGGCGCGCCGCGCATCACATCCGGCTCGGGACGCCGCCCGGGAAACTGTCCTGCAATACAACAAAACCATTTTATATCTCTCCTCACTACATCCTGTTTCAGAATATACACTGAGCCTCAAACAAAACAGTAGTATATGTGATGTGAGGAAATAAATCCTTTCCATGTGGGACCATATTTTCCTTTATACGCACATTTTATCAAGTCACTTCTGTAGGATGATGGGTGAGATATAAAATTACGACGAATAATAAATATTGTTTGGCGTAAGGCGCCAAAAACGGTAGGCGTATTACTACATTTCCCAAGTTATATACACAACATTGGTGTTGCTATTTATCACATCACATTGTTTATTAAATACTATTTAAAGAGTTACGATGACATCACAATTTTTTATCATTCTCACAAATTCTTGAACCGATTCATTACTATACTATAGACATTATCAATTATGTTTATGAAACCAATCCCACAATGAATTGAAATTAATAATTTAGGAAATTTACATTTTCTTTTAATCAATTTAGATTAAAAGAAAATGTAAATTTCCTAAATTCAACTTCTTAAAAAATCAATTATCAAAATAATAAAACTCTGATATATACAGGGTTACTTTTAAAGAATCAACCAAATTTTCACAGGCTGTTCAGAATATATAATACGTTCGATTTATGCAATAAAAAAAAAACATTTTTGTCCGACACAAAAACAACGTATAGACATAATAAGTAATTTAGTCATTCAGGTGATTCGGTATGCTCGGTGGTGAGTGGTGAGTGGTGAGTGATGTGTGGTGAGTGATGTGTGGTGAGTGGTGAGTGGTGAGTGGTGTGCGGCGCGCGGCAGCTCCTGCTACTTACATGCTAGTAAGTAGCATTTGCTCGAAACTAGCATACTTTCGTGCTACTACGTGGCATGTGTATTTCCGGTTCATTTTGGGTTGTGTGTGTGTGTATGTACTGACCATGTCTCGGTTGGGTTGTGTGTGTGTACTGACCATGTCGCGGTTGGATTGTGTGTGTACTGACCATGTCTCGGTTGGGTTGTGTGTGTGTGTGTGTGTGTGTGTGTGTGTGTGTGTGTGTGTGTGTGTACTGACCATGTCGCGGTTGGATTGTGTGTGTACTGACCATGTCGCGGTTGGGTTGTGTGTGTGTGTGTGTGTGTGTGTGTGTGTGTGTGTGTGTGTGTGTGTGTGTGTGTGTGTGTGTGTGTGTGTGTGTGTGTGTGTACTGACCATGTCACGGTTGGATTGTGTGTGTACTGACCATGTCTCGGTTGGGTTGTGTGTGTGTGTGTGTGTGTGTACTGACCATGTCAAGGTTTATATTGTGTGTGTACTGACCATGTCTCGGTTGGGTTGTGTGTGTGTGTGTACTGACCATGTCACGGTTGGATTGTGTGTGTACTGACCATATCTCGGTTGGGTTGTGTGTGTGTGTACTGACCATGTCACGGTTGGATTGTGTGTACTGACCATATCTCGGTTGGGTTGTGTGTGTGTGTACTGACCATATCTCGGTTGGGTTGTGTGTGTGTGTACTGACCATGTCACGGTTGGATTGTGTGTGTACTGACCATATCTCGGTTGGGTTGTGTGTGTGTGTACTGACCATGCCACGGTTGGATTGTGTGTGTACTGACCATATCTCGGTTGGGTTGTGTGTGTGTGTACTGACCATGTCACGGTTGGATTGTGTATGTACTGACCATATCTCGGTTGGGTTGTGTGTGTGTGTACTGACCATATCTCGGTTGGGTTGTGTGTGTGTGTACTGACCATGTCACGGTTGGATTGTGTGTGTACTGACCATATCTCGGTTGGGTTGTGTGTGTGTGTACTGACCATGTCACGGTTGGATTGTGTGTGTACTGACCATATCTCGGTTGGGTTGTGTGTGTGTGTACTGACCATGTCACGGTTGGGTTGCGCACTGCCAGCCCGGGGTCCCGCACTACTGCCGCCCTAAAAAAATATAGCATTTCTCAAACATACACGGAAACATTCTCGTTACTTTCGAGTAAAGAACACGCGAAGTATCGTATCTTATTCGTACAGAAAAACCAAAGCCATTGCCGACGCATTTTCAATTTAAAAAAAATGTATATAAATGCGTGCTCGAGTGTCATTTAGAAGCAAAAAATGAATTTTCGAATGGTTTTAGTCTGGTACATTAACAGAGAAAGGAAAAAAATGAATTTTAGAATGGTTGTATGGCACATTTATATAGGAAGGAAAAACTGAATTTTCTACTGGTTTGTCTGGAACATCAATAGAGAAAGGAAAAAATGAATTTTCTATTGGTTTTAGTCTGGCACATTGATAGAGAAATGAAAAAATGAATTTTCGACTGGTTTTAGTCTGGAACATCAATAAAGAAAGGAAAAAATGAATTTTCGAATGGTTTTAGTCTAGTACATTAACAGAGAAAGGTAAAAATGAATTTTCTACTGGTTTTAGTCTGGCACATTGATAGAGAAATGAAAAAATGAATTTTCGGTTGGTTTTCGTCTGGTACATCAATATAGAAAGGAAAAAATGAACTTTCAACTGGTTTTAGTCTGCCACGTTAATAGAGAAAAGAAAAAATGATTTTTTGACCGGTTTTAGTCTGGCACATCAATATAGAAAGGAAAAAAGGAATTTTCAACTGGTTTTAGTCTGCCACGTCAATAGAGAAAAGAAAAAATGAATTTTCGACCGGTTTTAGTCTGGCACATTAATAGAGAAAGGCAAAAATAAATTTTCTATAAGAAGAATAACAATAAACTAAATATCAAAATTTGCGTTTTTTTCTCTTTCAAATAGTTTTAGTCTGGCACATGAACAGGAAAGTTCCTGAAAAAAAATTGGACAAGTTACAGATCGCCAAACCAGTGAATTTTTTTTTAATACCAAGAAACCAATAAAGTCCATTTTTGTTCTTGAATGTACGTTTTACTTTTCAACCAAATTTTCATTAGTAAATTTAAACAACACTGAACTCATAAAAGCCAAGCAAGTAAATATTGCCAAATCATAGCAAGTAGGTTTAGCGAGTGTTAAAGTAATTGCCGTAGCAGTGGTGAGCACTGACCTGTCCGGGCTCTGGCGAGAGTTGCGCGCGCGCCATCTTGTCGCAGTAGTCCGCTAGTATGTCCCGGAACCGAACCCAGCACTTCTCCGGTACCGTGATGGCCGTGCGGAAATTACTCTTCACCTGGGGACCGGCACACTACTCATCACAATTATACAAACATCTTATCACTTGAACTGCCTCGACCGACATCGAGTGCTCGCTTATTACAATGTAATTGACATTTCATTTTTTAACACACATTTTTAAGTGAAACTAGACAGACAAAAAATACCTGTATTTTTTCGAAATTCATTCATTTTGATATTTATTTTAACTCTTAAAATTCTTCCTATTCTACATAGACGTAAGTGCCAAATGACGTCATTTATACGGCTGAATGTTGCTACGCCTTTGCCTTTTGTGATTCGACAAAAAGCATATGTCATCTATGACATTTATTAAAGTTTTCTCGTTTGCAGTAATAATATTGAGAAATATCAAATAAATCCAGGTGTTGATTACAAATAGTAATTTTCTATTAAACAAAATTTTCTATTAAAAAAAACAGTTAAGTGAAATATTGACATATCTGACATTATCGTATGATGACATTAAACTATATGTTTTAGCAAAGCAAAGTTAATCACCTTATTCTGTCGTTTAAGTGACGTCATAACATATCTTTTAATTATAATTTTTTTCTCCCGTATTGAGTAACGAAAAAAAATTAAAAAATATATATTACTAATCAGGATTGAAAAATAAAGAAACGGTATTTTTGTTTTGGCGACTTCATAATTTTGAAATGTCAATTATGGTTTCACGGGTTCATTTGCAGAATCGAGCAAAAAATGTTATTGGGGTATTAAATATTAATTCAACAGGTATTTATGACATAAGATGATAAACAAACAGATGCCTCTGATCGAAGATGTTAATGTTGCACTGTTACCCGTTTGCCAGGGATGTGAAATGTGTTTTATGATTGTGATATGATAAAACCCTTTTTTTTTAAATAAACTTTTTTTCTATCGCCCCAAAATTGTTAGTTCATCTATCGCATATCGCATTACAGCTATTATGAAGTAGAAAGGCGCACGGTAGAGCAGCCAAGGCCAATATGGCGGTGCCCGCAGCTCGCATCAGCTGACAGTGTAACATTTAAATTCTCACTTATTCGTACAAGTATTCCACGGTAAAAAGTTTTACTTGCACTGTTGTTTCATAAAACCACACAATTATTTTAGTTGTAATCCAAAATTTTCATCCTTCCACCCACCACCATTAACCTCACAAAATATTCACTGCAAATAATTTACATATTGACTGGTATAACACTGTACATATTAAAGGACAAGATGGTTAATGGTCATTTATAACCAATATTTAAAAAAAATCGCTTAATTACATAGTAAACCTCAAGGAAATTAAGTGTAGTGTGACGCCGCTGGCGGTTGTTAGTGGTGGTGATGGTCACGTCGGGGTCACCACTGTGGCGCCGCTGGTCAATACCGCTGAATATGGTCATAGTGATGGAACCAGCGGGCCAACTATCGTCAGGATGACGTCATAACTGTGGAGGTTGATGACGTCACACAAGTATTCAAAAAATATGATCATAGCACGAACCAACCGTTGCGGAGGAGTGTGGGGTGCGCGAGAAAAACGTCAACGGCAACGGCGACAAGATCGGTAAATCACTGTTTGTAAATAAATTCAATGTTTGTATCCCTATATAAAAAAATATGGGATGATTGGGTTCAATTTTAATTACCTATTTTTTACATATTCATTATGATGATTGAGTACTGAACACGCTCCTTTAATATGTATAATATTTCACCAGTCAGCCTCTATATGGCAGAACAACGTTTAACCGGTCAACTAATAAGTACACGGTGGCGCAAAAGTAATCACCTTATATAAGATGCTATAATTTTTGCAAATGACGTAAAATGTCGTTTCTGCTTTGACATGTGCCAAGAAAGAGATAAAAAAATACAGGTCAATAATACATTAATCACTATACTCCAGAAAAACGGGGATTTTTGTGGTTATTTGTACTAGCCGGCTGGATCGCCCGATTTAACCGTTAGAGATTTTTTATTGTGGGGTTTCTTAAAGACAAGTCATGTCGACAAGCCTCCGACTCTTGAAGCCCTCAAAAAGAATGTATCCATCTAACCTATCGCAAGAAGTCCCGGTATAAGTGATGGAAAATATCATAAATTGGGCCTGTGGTTATAAACTCTACGGCTACTTGGCCTATTCCTATATAATTTTTTACTTAATGCAAAAAAAATAGACTTCGAATAAGCTCAATTCAATAACAATTCTAAAGATTTTCATTTACTAAAAAAACTATAATAAAAGAATATCGCCCCGACATTTACCGCCACGTCGGTCGAGTGGTTAGCGACCCTGACTACGCAATCGACGGGGCTCGGGTTCAATCGCCGACGGGGACAAGCATTTGTGTGATGAGCATAAATATTTGTATTTCTGGGTTTAACTAACACCCATAACACAAGCAAATAATTTGCTTACTTTGGGGTTAGATCAGTGAGTGTAGTTTGTCCCGTGAATATTATTATATTATCGGGTGACAACTTTTACGCCACCTTTAACACAAGGTGCGCATGGGAGTACCGAGGGGAGAGGCGGGGGGGGGGGCAGATATCCCCTTATATATATAGCAGTGTCTAATAAACCCTGTCCGATCTTTAAAGGCATTATTTAGTAGCTTAATACAATACACAAAAAAAGTGTTTTTCAGTTTTCTGATAAACACAAAGTTGCCCGGGATTGGAAAGTGCCCGGTTGGCGATAGGCTTGCCACCTATTACATTGTGGGACCAAGTATCTTCGGCTAATCGTGGGTGCACTTGTTGTACCTCTGCCTACCCCTTCACGGATACGGGCGTGAAGATACTTCTACTTCATAATACAATCATATCTGTGTCATTATTTTATGGATATTGATACATAAATTTCCAAAATATTTGCTTGATTTAAGGGGAAGTTCCTCAAGTTTATTACTAAAACATTTGCTTGATTTAAGGGGAATTTTGGGGGCTGAATCACCTTCGTCCGTGAGAGAACACCCGGAATTCTGTATCCCTACACGTGGCCCCTGGGTGGTGCTAAACAGGTGATACGGTGGGAGACATATGTCGCGGCTATAAGGACCACCCATCAGCTAAGTCGTGGCGCCAAGCGTCCGTTTTCCGTCACGTTAACGCTGATGTAGCTTTAGTGAAGACGGGTCGAATCAGTTGCACCTATACAATCTAGACGATCTGATACACACTGACGTTGATGCATCTGGAGACTAGTCATGGAGGGTAGCGGGATCCCAGGCGCGGTGCACCACTGGCCGACCGCTAGTCAGTAGGGGGCCCAAGTAACGTGCTAGCCACATGTGAAAGGCTGCCCCGCCAACTAGCGAAAAATCCCAAAATGCGCCACAGTGCCGGTTGGCGACCGGACGAGAGGGCCCTGTGGACATTCCTGGGGGGGCTCAGGCGTCCCCGCAGTCTCCAGACTAGTCCCCAACAGTGTAACTTCGAGGTGTGTGTCTCAGGTCCGGAAGTATAGCGCCTCGATTCACTGCCGTCTTCACACCTACTTCACTCACTCTATTAAATGAAAAGAACAAGGTACAGGAATAACGTTGTACAGCGGCAGCACTCCCTCTCGATGAAAGTAGACCTCACCAACATGAGGTTTACATTCTAATCTCGCTGCAGTCCATTTCCACCTGGAGACTTATAAACCATGTATCTTGTTCCTCACGGAGACGCAGATAAGGTGCCCGTCTGATTTGGCGTACTTAACCTATCCCGGCTACACCCTGGAGCATAATTTTAAAGCTCGGTCAGGTGTGTGCGCGTACATCCGTGACGACATCTGCTTTCGGCGTCTCCGGTATCTAGAAGACCCCCGTTACTCCGTACTATGGACACTGGTGGACACAGGCCTAGAGAAGCTTCTCTATGCCTGTGTCTACCGAGCGCACAGCGGAGACCAGGAGACGATCGGTCTTACAGAGTACCTAAGTGAGGCGGCGGATGCTGCTCAACACAAATACCCTTCCGCTCAGCTAATGCTTCTGGGGGATTTCAATACCCACCATCAGGAGTGGCTATACCCATACCAGTGCACTGACCTCGCTGGGAGAGAGATGCGTAAACTCGCTGTAGCATTAAATCTCACCCAGCTGGTTCAAGGAGCGACGCGGGTTCCCGATGTTGAGAGCCATACAGCCAATTGCTTGGATCTTCTGCTGACTACGGATCCAGACCGTTACTCGGTGGCGATTTCCTCGCCCCTTGGCAGCTCCGATCACTGTCTGGTGAAATCTGTATCCGTCTACTCGCCGCCCGATCCCAGTCCCAGGGGCTCTCGGTGCGTGTGGCGATACAAGTCAGCAGACTGAGACGAGATGCGTTCCTTCTTTGCGTCTTATCCCTGGCGGCCTGTCTGCTTTTCTTCTGAAGACTCCTCGGCCTGCGCGGATGCTGTGACAGATGTGCTGCGGCAAGGAATGGAGTATTTTATTCCTTACTCCGACGTAGCCACCCCAGTAAAGCTCATCCCTAGTTCAGAGCCAATTGTAGACGCGCTGAGGCGCTAAAGCAAGAGGCATATCTGGCTTGGGTAGATGCTCGACACCGCAAGGCCAAGGACGTGTCGGAGAAGAAGAAAGCCTTCAACCGGGCCGCCAAGTCCTGCAAAAAGGCTCTACTGAAAGCTCCATTTGACCAAGTCAGCCGTATTGGGAACAAACTGGCTTCATACCCCTCAGGTAGTAAAGCCTTTTGGTCCCTGGCAAAGTCGGTTGAATCGAATTTCTGCCGCCCCTCACTCCCTCCACTGCTGAAACCGGATGGGACGCTGGCTCACACCGCCGTAGAGAAAGCGAACCTGTTCGCTACTCTATTCGCGGAACACTCACGTCTGGATCCCGCCAACGCGAAACCACCCAGTCTACCTGGGTGCGAAGTGAACATGCCGGAAATTCGCATCCGTCGGACTGAGGTTCTTAAAACGCTGCGGAATCTGGACGTGAACAAAGCCAGTGGCCCTGATGGGATTCCAGCCACAGTACTGAAAACCTGTGCGCCTGAACTTGCTCCTGTTTTGACACGCCTCTTTCGCCTTTCGGTGGCTACTGGAAAAGTGCCTAAATCATGGAAGCTTGCCAACGTGCAGCCTGTGCCCAAAAAAGGTAGTCGTGCCGACCCCTCCAACTATAGGCCAATTTCAGTCACGTCCATACTCTGCAAGACTATGGAACGTGTACTGAACAGCAGGCTAATGGCGCACCTAGAAGCGAACGAACTACTGAGTGACCGACAATACGGGTTTCGCCGAAATCGGTCTACTGGGGATCTTCTAGCGTATGCCACTTACATTTTGAGCTCGGCCATCGAGAAGCATGGTGAGGCACTAGCTGTCTCCCTTGATATCTCGAAGGCCTTTGACAGGGTCTGGCATGATAGTCTTCTTGGTAAGCTTCCATCGTATGGTCTGCCTACTGGTCTCTGCGCCTGGATCTCAGATTTTCTGAGTGGCCGGTCGATCAGAGTAGTCGTCGACGGCTGCTCATCCGACCAAATGACTATAAATGCCGGAGTCCCTCAGGGATCAGTTCGCTCCGCAACTCTATTCCAGCTACACATTAACAATCTGCTGAAGCCCGGTATCTATGGGTACGCAGATGATAGCACTGTTGTGGAGAGTAACGTATCCAATGCGCGGGCCAGTACGGCACAGATCCGGTCTCTCAGAGAGGCAATGGTCGATCGTATGAACCTGTCCTTACAGGCAGTCTCCGATTGGGGCGATGCTAATCTGGTCAGGTTTAATGCAACTAAGACCCAGGCGTGTCTATTCTCCGCTAAACGGAGTCCGCTCCATCTATCTCCGTCTTTCCAGGGTGTGGCCGTGCCGATAAATGACCACCTCGAGATCCTTGGTATCACGTTAACGCCTACTCTCAACTTTGGTTCGTACATCGAATCTAAAGCCCAAGTTGCCTCAAAAAAGCTTGGTATTCTGGCGAAGGTGAGACAGTAGTTCAGTCCGGGACAGTTGCTCAACCTTTATAAAGCACAAGTCCGTTCGTGCATGGAATACTGCTCTCACCTCTGGGATGGATCCGCTAAATACCAGCTGGAGACACTTGAGGCCATCGAGAGGCGTGCCAAGAGGCTCATAAACGACGATGATCTGGTAGGCAAAAAACTACAGAGCCTCGCTCATCGCCGCAGAGTGGCTAGTTTGTCGGTTTTTTATCGAATACACTTTGGAGAGTGCGCTGCGGAATTGTACGACTTAATTCCGCCATCCCCGTTTTTCTATCGATCGTCGAAGTGCACAGAATCTAGGCATCGTTATATGGTGGACGTTCCACGTACCCGGACAAAGCGGTTCGACTCAACATTCTTCTTCATTCGAACCACAAAGGACTGGAACATGCTTCCTGAGTCTGTGTTCCCGGACGAGTACAATCTGGAGATCTTCAAGAGAAGAGTGAACAGGTACCTTCTAGGGAAGCGCGTTCCATCTTGGGCCTCATCTTAGCTTACCATCAGGCGAGATCGAGGTCAAACGCTCACCTATCGATAATAATAAAAAAAGGGGAAGTTCCTCAAGTTTATTACTAAAATAAGGCACTTCAAAATACGATATTTTTATTTTAATAAAAAAATATATTTTTTGATAATCTCTTTGATCTGCCTATATATTTTGCCTTTCAGATCGGACAAGGCTTTTTACACTTTGTATAAGTTTACCTAATCTTTCAAGCCGAAACAAGTGTTTGTCTTAGCACTAAGTTTACAGCAGCGGCGATTTGTAAGACTGTGGTACCAAACCTAGCGGATATGTTGCAAAAGCCTACCACTGTAACAATGGTAGTGACCATGCACTACCTCATCCTGTGCTGGCCGTTTACGAATTGCTTGATAGATAGGCAAGTTCTTCAAAAGTGGCTCGAATCAACCTGATATATATAGTATTTTTAATACTCGTTTTATTATTAACTTATTTTATTTATTTATATAATTCCACAGGATAACAAACAAGCAGAGAGTTATCCTAATAGAAGGACATAACCATCGCCTATAAACACAAAAGATGTTAATGGTGCATAGCTAGTCATGTGGCGAGGTATGAATGTCAATATGCGCTGAAATTAACCGGCTACCTTACCCTCCAAACCGGAACACGACAATGACCAACTCCACGTGAATGCGGCAGGTATAGGTCACCAAAACCCGGTCCCACCTACCTAGTTAGTAGTCACGATGTTAGTAACACGTATTAGCCTTCTCGTATTTTACGAGATGCCTAGTAGTAAAGCGGTTGATCTTTTTATGAATAGGGGCCCAGATCAACACGGGAATTATATAAATATTTAAGTAAAAAATTTTTTTAGTGATGACGTCATAAAGTAGACTGAATGGTATAGATAGTTTGCCAGATGAAAAAAAATATTTTTATGAAATACTAGTTTTTTCCTGCGACTACATCCGCGTGGCAGTTGACATCAAACATAGAGGATACAACCAACACCGAACAAACTCAGAGGTTTTGTTTCAGGTTTTTAGGGTTCCGTACTTGAAAAATGAAAAACGGGACCCTTATAGGATCACTTCGTTGTCCGTCAGTCTGTCTGTCCGTCTGTCAAGACCTTTTTTCTCAAGAACATGTAGAGATATTAAGTTAAAATTTATATCAAATACTCTTAATCTTATTTATATCAAGTACATAAAAATTTCGTTTCAAACCAACTTTTTCTACATAGAAGAGTGCCAAAAATACTATATATACAGAATTTGATCCGATGTTAACATATATAGTCTGATGATAATGATAATGGCGATAATGACAATGATGGCAATGGAATCACAAAACAATATCTAATGCATGGTGTCATCACAATTACTTCCAACGAAGGTACCACCTCGCTGACTTTCATGTAGATGCCTCGGTTGTTCTGGCCGATGTCGAAATAGAAGTTCTTATTGTCCACGCGCAAATGTCTACCTTCTGGGAGCTCGCCTTTAAACCTGAAATACGTAATTACTCATATTATATATAAAAATATATTACATATACACTCTTACATACACCCATACATACTATTTGCACTAATATTAATAAAAAGAAAAATATTGTGAGTTTTTAAATTGGTTGAAAGGAAAAACCTTAAAAACAGCAAAGAAAAATATCGACACACGGGATTTGAACCTGCGACCATTTCCCTAAAGCCGGGACGCTCTTCCGCTGAGCTAGTGGGCTGGAGGCGGCGAAATTCTTCTTTGCTATATGATCGATTACTTTCGATTGGTTGGAAGGATAAACTAAGAACTATTTATTTTTTTTCGCTTCTGTGGTCTAGTGGTCCGGTGTCGGTGTTGATCATATGAGACCCTTAGGTCGATTCCCGGATAGGGCAATTCAATAATGTGTTTATTAAGTTTTCTGATAAAAACAACGTTGCCCGGAACGGGATTAAGTGCCCGGTTGACGATAGGCTTGCCACATATCCCATTGTGGGACTAAGTACAGTCCGCGCGCAAGCTCCGAGTAATTTTGCGGAATGTTGATGTACAGTGATTTAGTCGATATTACACAGAGCACACCTACTCCTACCTCGGTCCCAGATTCCTAGGCTAATCATGGGTACACTTATTGTACCTTTGCCTACCTTTTCGGGGATACGGGCGTGAAGATACTTTTTTAAAGTGAAACTTTAGCCGCGTTAGATGATTTTTGGCAGGGGAAATTCACTTGGTTTCGCGTCAGCAACATGCTTTTGCGTTGGTCCAGCGACTACAAAAGTTTCGTATAAAATAAATGGGGTTAGGGATCAATTCCTAACGGGTGTAAGAATTTTTAATGATGTATAATTTTAGTACTTATTTATTATATTTTTCAGTATTTATTTACTTTCGTGAGTTTTATTATAATGTAGTATTCAATATTATATTATAGTTAGTATAATAATTAATATAAAATATTCGTTAAAAAGTGCCATCTGCCGATGTAAAAGAAAAAAACTTAGGTCATCGATACTGTCGTACTTGTGCATAAGTTTACCGGGTACCTTACTCTTCAAACCGGAAAACGACAATGACAAGCACTGACGCTATTCCGATATGAATAGTTGAGGCGGTGGTACCAGATCCGGGCGAGACAATACAGAACTCCAACATCTAGTAATTTTGCAATTTTGTTGGGATTGTTTTAAAAATGGGTAAATTATTTTATTATTTTATTTTTTTAAAAGGCTCCAAGTATTATCTTCTCGCAAAAGCCCACGAATACATGTATTCTGAGTAGTGTAGGACAAAAAGTGTCTCGAGTTATATATTATAGCAATATTTAGAATTTCCAGCCACCAAGATGATAAGGATAAAACCTATGGTTTATGGAAGCAATGTTTTATAATAATAATACATGTGTGTTGTGGACTATGTGGTGTGTGTAGGTGTGTGTATGTGTGTGCGTCTCACCCGCCGTCGTCGGTGCCGAAGTCGTCGAGCAGGTCAGTGAGCGCGTCGCGGAACTCGATCATGCCCTGCGCGGGCAGCGCCACCTGCGAGCGCGGCCCGCCGCGGGTGATGGTCTGCGACACGCGCAGGAACCGGCCCCGGGAGTTCTCCTTCAGGTCCAGGTAGTAGCGCCGGTTGTCCTGCACACACCTCACGTCACACATACCACGCACCCCCAACTACACCACTACTTAATAATGACGAGTAATGGTGGTTAATATAACGCATAGCGTTATATATGTATACTCAACATAGTGTTATATATGTATACTCAACATAGCGTTATATATGTATACTCAACATAGCGTTATACTCAACGTATAGCATACGCTATTTAGATTCGCATTCGGCGCTATAACATAACGCCACGCTATATACGACGATACGAAGTTACGAACTACGCGATCTAACGAGTGACGTGCTAGATTGTAGACCCTAGATATTATAACATAGTTTATAGGGTTATAGCGCTCAGTCGCCGCGTGCTAACGCTCGCTGTATGACGTTGTATAGAGTCACGCGCTATCTCGGCCGACTCGCGCAATCAATGTTCCAGTTACACGTTACAATATAGCAAGAATTTATAACGTTATAATTTCAATATGTTTGCGTCGTCGTGATTGGTTATGATATATGGTATGACGTTGTCTTCTAGCGCTAGTTGGCGAAACAATCATGAAACAGCATGAAACGCGGCAAACCAATCACGTAACAGCAAACATATCGATATTAAAACATTTTAAATCCTTGCGATATAATCTATAACGTTACGCGCCAAAAAAATATAGTTTACAGTCTATAACGCGCTAACATAAAATAGTTTTGTTGAACAATACTAATGACGAGACATCCTACAAGTTTTTTGGACATTTGGTTACAGCTCGCGTTAAATAAAAAGAACGCTGAACAGGTGCAAGGTTATATTCGTATTTGCGCGCCACTCGAGCGCCGTATGACAATGGGCTCTCGTTCAGCTTGCACGACAATCTCGACCACGTCGCGCTCAAACATACTGCACCAACTAGGTACAAAATCTTCTCAAATGACAATCCCGTGCCGACTTTCACAACTCGGTCATAAAGCTGGGGCGCACAAAAAAATTCACGGTTCACGCGGTTATTAGTTTCAATTTTGCTTTCAGGCGGGTAGCTATGGCGATCTAGGTATATTTTTATACCTAAACCTGACTTTTATAAGGGAGTGAATCTTCTGTACGGTTCTACTATTAGGTATTCTGAAACGATAAGTGATGTAGGAATTCTGTTTATAGGTACAATCGCGTATATAACTCAGCACGCGAAGCAAATGACAACTGCCGCGCGCACAAACACCCTGCAACAGAGCGACCTCTCCCCGCAACCCTTCTAGACCAGACCAGTACATCGTCAACATTCTTTTTACTTCACAAGAGCTATATTAGATATTTATAGAGAGTTTTTACTTACGCCTCGTAGAAAATGTTACTACACGTAACCAAAAGAAGTCGTTTTAGGGCCCTAACTCACCGAGATGGCATGGCCATGGCCACGCGTCGTCGCCGACCACCGTATCCAAACAGTTTATATTGAAATATTTGGCGGCTTACTCACTAGGCGACGTAACCGATTCGTAAAATTTAATACAAATTGTTTGGATACGTGGCCGGCGACATCGAACTGGCGTCCCGGTGAGTTAGGGCCCTTACTGATATAGGAACCGGGTATTAGTTGCAATAAACGATTTTCACTTTGGTATCTGATGCATCCAAGTGTCAAAGTAGACTAACCTTAAGCATCATCTCGGATTTGAGTTTTCCGTCGTCTGGCACGTTGTCGGGGTTGGGCGGCCCCAACGATGAATAAAAATCACTAAAACTAGATAAGTGGTCGCGGAACTCCGCCGCCGTTGACATCGCCAAAAATATTTGACTGCGCCGTCCATCTGCGCCAATCTGAAAAATCAATGTAAAATCTAAAAAAACTTTAATGCAAGATTTGAAACCGGTGTGAAAACGGGGTAAAAGAGGCTTTTGCTGAGTTTCACTCGGAGCACATCTGAGATGAGAGCGCTTCTTAAACTTATATAAATCGGTATAAGCCAATCCCACAAATTATACGTAACACAAAGTGCAGGAAATAAAATTAAGAGTGGTGAACATCGAAAATATAATGGACCATCCAGACTCACGGCGAAAAACTGTGAAAACACCCGAGAATAGTGGTTTGTGTAGTGTGAGGAGTTTCTCGCATGTTCTCCGATCGGTGTCGATAAATTTTGCCGCTTCAAAGGATTTCTCAGGTGAGAAGTGAGAAGACTATAACACTCACAGTTTGTCTTTGTGTCAATCAGTGGGCGACGGAGAGTAGACGTCACCCATATAATGAGAATATGAAATAACAAATTACCAATCTTGTTCTGTTTCGATGAATTTGCGTTACCCACCATCGCCTATTTTTTTAAACTTTATTTTTAATTACAACGTTCACAAAATTATAATATGCAATGGCACACAGAGCCAAACCGGCTGCAGTTTTAATATCGTCTGTAATGTTCATACCGGATAGGATCCAGAACACGAGTGAGAAAAATGAGAGTGTGGATAAATTGCTTGTTCTCGCGAGAAGTCTCAGCGAAATTTCTCGCTGAGGCTTCTCGCCGTGAGTATGGATGGGCCTTAAATAAAACTATATCTACACTGGTTAACTGATTTAAATGCTTATAATTTTCCTAAATACAAAAATGGGTATTTTTTAGGTTAAGGTTTAGCTTAAAAACGCTCCTTATATACTTGCGCTGATTTAGGTTTAAAAATAAACCGGTTCACGAGTACTGCTGAAACCACATTTTATATATTCTTTCCTACGTCGGTCCGCATCCCTTTGAAGTATTATACCATTTTCCCCGTGTTGGTCCCGGGCTCCTTTGTACAATAGGTCAACTGCCGGTCTGCCAGGCCGGTCGTAAAAGACGACCAATTGGCTATGTGAGTCACTACCATCGTGGCTACTAGGTGGTAGAGTTCTGCATTGTCTCGCCCGGGTCAGGTACCACCACCTTACCTATTCCTGCCGCAATAGCGTCAATGGTTGTCACTGTCGTGTTCCGGTTTGGAGGGTAAGGTAGCCGGTAATGCATGTGGCATTAGACCTAGCCACAAGGTAGCAACGCACCATTAACATCTTTGATGTCTATGGCGATGGTTTACTCTTTCCATTAAGAGACCCATCTGCTTGTTTGCTATCTTATGATATAAAAAAAACCAGCATTTTTCTACCATACAGTTCCTAAATAGCGAGGGAGTTTTATAAGTCAGTGTTATTAACAAGATTTTTCCCCGGTTGATTCCACCGCCTCACCTATTCCTTTAGCAAAACAACATTGCTTTTTAGTGTTGTATAGTTAAATTGAACCCTGAATTTAGGAAGAAAAATAGGCTGTTAGTACCGCAATCACACAAACAATTGCACACATCGACGCACCATTAACCATGGTGATGACCATGACTTTCCATCAAAGGATGTTCTCCATTCCTCCTTGTATGTTTCATCACGTTTAAATACGTCATCTTGATGGCAAAAATGAACAGGCTGCTCTAGCGTGTTTAGTGTTTGTCTATCATAAACTTCAACCACATCGGCGCAAATCCGCCGTTAAATGGATCAGCAAAGCAAATTATGTCTTGACTATACTGATCGTGTCAAAACCCGATTTTGCATCGTAGAGTTATGGTTGCGGTTGTAGTTTAAACGGATTTTTTTACAGAAAAGTGGGAAAAGGTGAACCTGGTGGTAACTGATCACTACCGTTCATGGACATCAGCAATACCAGTGGTCTTGCGATTACCGACCTTTTTTAGAATAAGAAACCTCTTTTCTTGAAAGTCTCTAAGTCGTATTCGTTCAGAAACATCCCCGCTGGTAAAAACACAAAGTCACTAGCGACCGCCCCGTGGTTGAAATTTGATCATAGACTAAAAGATTAAAAAATCACTTTTATGTTGGCAAAAGAATTTAGTCGCAAAACGTGTAAATATTATTATGTAGGTATTTCATTGAATGTAGTGTGTATAATCTTTACTTTTATTAATTTAATATACAAGTAGGTATTTCTAAAGCCAATTATTAAAAAATATAACGTTTCTGCAGTCCTCCGCAATGTAAACTTTAACTGTGCCTTTCATACTCAACCGTTCGCGTAATTGTCTTAAAAAGGAGTCGAAATTTTTTGCTTCATGTATTAATACATAGATAGCAAAAATACAATATTATATTTTCGTAATGTTTAGCATACATCTTGTCATATATGAGACCCATCCACAGTACTAATATTATATTATTGTTATGAATAATCTAGAAACATGAAGAGTTGGAACTCTGGAGAAATCTAGAAAAAAAGAAAGAGATAGCTATTTTTATTGATAAACAATAGCCGCCGTTAACCGAATAGTTATGCCTTAATTGGCCTTATCGCTTAGGGCATAAGAGTGAAAATAGCGTGTACAGTAATTTATTTACATATAGAATTGCTTACGCAAAAAATAAAAAATTCGGAATTTTCATTTAGTGATTCAGCGTAGTTGGTTAAGAGGGTTAATATAATGAGTGTTACTGGTGTTTATCAGTGTATTTACGTATTGCATTGTGGTATTTTGTATATTTGTGTTGTAAATACACGGTTTTAGTATAAGTGGTGCTTTATTGCACAATTACGAACTCCAAGCTCGTAACATTATATTCACCAATAAAATTCTATCCATAACAATGACAAATACCACACCGAGTCGTTGCGTTTTTTCAGCATGATGTGTTTGCACACTAATAATAAGGTCGAGCAAATTATCCCCACAGTTGATTACCGCGATAAGTAACAGTTATCTCCGCTATCAGCTGATGTGGCTAACATACATCTCTGATGTAATAGATACGCCGCGATAAGGGTTATCAGTCACGGAATGTCATTTACCAGTTACATTTCACAATGACAATCGCACGTTTTTACATAATTACCAGTAGTTTTCACGAAATTTCTTACCATTTTATTGATTTTTTTTATGTCATAAGACAGCAAACAAGCAGACGGCTCTTCTGACGAAGACAGACAACTCTCGTAACAGCTAATATGTCTATGGGAACTGTGCGACATGACTTGGGATTATACGATATTTTAGTACTAAAAAAATTACGTCAAATTGTTTCAAAAATCAAAATCGAATCTAATTTTTAAAAATTACAGCTTTTTAAACATTAAAATTACATTGTTTTTTAGCAAACTTACTTTATATTTTTGAAATAACTTTCACGCTAATACACCGATTAACTTAAAAATCCTATCAGCAATTCTCCTTTAAATACTGCGTCAATGGTATCAAAATCGGTCAATTTGTTTGGGATTTATCAGTGACGAAAATTTTTTAAAATATGTTTTTTATTTTTAACATTGCTTCGAAATTTTTTAACCTATCGATTATTTAGCCAAAGCAATACTTAGGGCTTTTCAAAAATCAATATACAGCCTAAAAATGGCTGTATATTGATTTTTAAACAAAAAAGAGGTTCGAACTGAAAAAAATCTATGCTTATAGTTTTTACTCTTGAGCTTAATTTTTTTTATTTTAGTGGGAAGTTTTAGGGATGGCCTGTAGGGTCAACCGCTTACAGGTTTTTTTTTATTGTCATGTTGCAGGGTTGAAGGGAAAGTTAGTCGGTAAAATTATACACGTTACAATCCACCGCCATACAGTTAGCAACACACCATTACCATCTTCGGTGTCTATAGGCGGTGGTTGTCTCTTTCCATCAGGAGACCCATCTGCTTGTTTGCTATCTTATTAATCTATATCAATATTATAAATGCGAAAGTTTGGATGTTTGGATATTTGGATGGATGGATATTTTGTTTCTTTATCACGCAAAAACTTCTGAACGGATTTGAATGAAACTTGGCACACATGTAGATGATGACCTGGAATAGCACATAGGCTATTTTTATCCCGGAAAATTTATGTGATCCCGCGGGATTTGCCAAGAACTTTTATAATGCAGCGGGCTGCACGCTGCAGCTGGTTATGATATAAAAAACTGACCTCGGCGACTTTGATGAACCTCCCCCGTCTGTTCTGCTTCACGTCGAGGTAAAACCTCTTCGACTGTATCTGGAGCATCTTTGTCGCCAACTCCTGCTCCTGTGGCTGTTGACCTGGAATCAAAATCACCATCTATAGAATAACTAGTTTAAGGTAATTCCAAATCGAAGTTTATAATTGTTCAAAACAGTTTCGTTATGTTGTGATCAAAAGGTACTGTAAAGATTAATTGGAATAAAAAATGACTTTGACTTTGTGCAAGAATGTAATATAACTTTTGTTGATAAGAAATATATAAAATTTTTTCGCCGTGTTGGTCCCGGCCTCCTTTGAAGAATAGGCCAACTGCCGTTCTGCCAGGCAGGTCGTAAAAGGCGACCGATTGGCTAACGAGTCACTACCATCGTGGCTACCAGGTGGTAGAGTTCTGCATTGTCTCGCCCGGGTCTGGTACCACCGCCTTGCCTATTCCTGCCGCAATAGCGTCAGTGCTTGTCGCTGTCGTGTTCCGGTTTGGAGGGTAAGGTAGCCGGTAAACTTATGCATGTGGCATTAGACCTCGCCACAAGATAGCAACGCACCATTAACATCTTTGGTGTCTATAGGCGATGATTGACTCTTTCCATCAGGAGACCCATCTGCTTGTTTGCTATCTTATGATATAAAAAAAAAAAAAAAAATTACATCATAAGATAGCGAACAAGCAGATGGGTCTGCTGTTGGAAAGAGTCAAGCATCGCCTATAAACACCAATGATACGTTGCGATCTTAAGGCGAGGTCTAATGCTACATGCATAAGTTTACCGGCTACTTTACCTTCCAAACCAGAACACGACAGTGACAAGTACTGACGCTATTGCTGCAGGAAATTGTCAAATACATAAACAGTTTTAAACATTTAGAAACTTTCAATACCTGTTTATAACAATTTAAAACCCTTAGTTTTGAGTATTTTCTGTCGTGATATTTACTAAAACGGACATTTTAATGCAGCTGCATGTTGTTTGACATTGAATAAAAAAAAGACAATAAAATACGCTGACTTTATAGTTTACTAAGTCTAGTTTCTGAAACATCCATTTATTTATCGATTTAGTGCCGAACTTAAGATACAACAACGGGTTTATTCTGCGAATTCGACACAGAGCGCCATATCGAGAGTAAAGCACAACCCCGCTTTAGCGGAGGCGGGCAAAAAGTTGAATATGGGTACAGATTATTCTTGTTGCTATTAGTATAAATACACTATTTCGGAATACTGACCAACCCGTTGGTCGAGTACCATACGAATACGAATCGATGGGGATCGATTCCCGACAGTAGCAAACATTTATGTGATGAGCATTGATATTTGTATTTCTGGGTTTGAGTTTATTATATACTAGCTGTTGCCAGCGACTTCGTCCGTGCGAAGTTCGTTTACTCCGCACAGCCCCTCACCCGTAGGTAATAGCTTGATAATATGTAGCCTATATGTTGACCCGACCTGTTAGCAATATTCATACAAAATTTGAAGTAAATCCATTCAGTACTTTTTGAGTTTACCCCGGACATACATACAGACAAACAGACAAAAATTCAAAAAACTATATTTTTGGCTCTGATATCGATTGTAGGTCACGCCCCAAGTATTCTTTTAAAAAATATTCAATGTACAGTTTTGACTTTCCTACGATTTTATTATATGTATAGATGTAATGGAATATTTTTCTATGTATTTCAATTTACATATTAATATCGTTGACTAACACACATAATACAAGCAAAATATCTGCCTTTTGTCAATTTTTGTAATTTGTCCAGTTACTATTATTATATTATTGTGGAATATTAATTGATCCCAATCTTCTGTGAAAATTACCGACGGGTGTTTCCGAACGGATACGACTTAGGGACCATCAAGAAAAAGCGTACTCATTCTTAAAAATCCGGCAACGCAGATGCAAGACCCGCGATGCTGTGGCTGTCCATGGGCGGTGGTAATCACTTACCATCAGGTGAGCCTTCTGCTCGTTTGCCCCTTTTTTCTAATAAAAAATATATGGAGTTTAGAATACCATTGATACAAGTTACCCACCTACCTTTCCCTCCATACCTCAAACCAATAATAACAAGTATTGTAATACCACACGCATACGTATACCACCTTATCCTCTATACCAGAACACAACAATGACAAGCATTGACGTTACTATATCGAGATAAGTAAAGGAATAAGTCAGAAACAGTGGTATATCCCGACGAGATTTTACGGGACTCTACCGCCTAGTAGTCACGATGGTAGTGACCATTTTAGTCAATCGTTCACCTTTACGAACTGTTTGGCAGAATGACAAATGATCAATTCTTCAAAAATATGTTAAAACGAAAAAGATTGTGTATTTGCACACCGGCATTGCCGGTAGATTATGGCGATCTGGAAAAATGTAAGACCTATTTATTGTAACCCATATTCATGCAAATAAAATATATTCTATTCTATTCTATTCTAGACCGGAGGAGTTGCCACCACACATTGTTTTTAACAATGTGTGGCGGCAAGTTCCGCAGCCTCTTCCCGGTCCCTGTGTTGTTCCCCAAGTTGGCTATATGAGTCACTACCATCATGAATACTAGGTGGTAGAGTTCTGCGTCTCCTCCGGGTCTGATACCACTACCATACCTATTCTTATCGTAACAGGTTTTAAGGGAAAGGTAGTCTGTAAGCTTATGCACGAGGTATTACCATCCTCCGTCACAAGGATAGCATTGTTTGGTTCAAACTGGTCACTGTCGTGTTCCAGACTGGAGGGTAAGGTAACCGGTAGACTTATTCATGTGGCATTCCCATCTCAACACACGGATAGTAAACGCATCATTTATATATTTAGTGTCTATAGGTGATGGATGTCTTTTCCATCGGTGGAATCATCTGCTTGTTCGCTACCTTATGATTTAAACATTAACGAACACAACACAGGTCAGTGCAAACATTTCATAATTACGAATGTATATCGGTAGGTCAGTGATCGGTGTCGAAACCGCACACTAGAATGGCGTGCATTTAGAAATCGCAATTATTACACGCCGGCACATCACGCTTCACTAAACCCCACAGCGGCGGACTGGCTTAGAGCATTTGTTATTCTAGAGCTCGTCAAGTCTACACCTTTTTGAAGTTCGTTTCATAAGATAACAAACAAGCAGATGGCTCTCCTGATGGAAAGAGACAACCATCGTCAAAGATGTTTTAGTGTGTTGCTATCTTTGTCGCGGTGTCTTAAAGCTAAATGCATAAGTTTACCCACTACCTTACCTTACAAATCGGAATAAGACAATGACTAGCACTGACGCTATTTCGGCAGGAAAAGGTAAGACGATAGAATCCGACCCGGGCGAGACAATGCAGAACCACCTAGTAGCCACGTTGGTAGTGAATCGAATAGCTCTTCGTTTAGCCTCTTATGAACTTCCTGGCAGAAGGGTCGATGGTATATTATTTAAAGGGCCTTGGACCAACACGGGGAACGTCAGGGAAAAAGTTAATTAACACTATGCGAACAACGACACGAAAGGGCATAGCCGGATTAATATGGGAATTCTGCCCCCATGGCTTTTTTGACTCATACTTAGGGGGTCGATTTGGTGTAGAATGAAAATAATTCACACCAATTTTTAGCTCTTTAACTCAAACGGTATTCGAGAATTTCAAAAAAAACTGTTTTTTTCAAAACTATTTTTAATTTTATAGTAAAATTCGGGATTGATTAATGATGATTTTTTGCCTAATTCTTACGAGTCCAAAACATGAAAAAATCATATGATCATGATTCTCACATAGAAAACCGATTTTTAACAGAGAAAAGATTTTTTTTTCAGCCTTTTTGAAATATGTCACTCACCAAAATTCGTCAGAAAATGTCTTTTATACTCCTCTATACTCACGAATTTTTTTGAATTTTTAGAAATGGTGGAACAATTCAAAAAAAAAATCTCATTTTTTTAAAAAAAGTCTTGCGTTTTAACAAACTTACATTTTTTTTAGTACACATAAATACGTGTCACAGTCGATTACAAAGATTTTCTACGTATTTATGTGTACTAAAAAAATGTAAGTTTGTTGAAACGCAAGATTAAAAAAAAATGAGTTTTTAATTTTTTTTGAATTGTTCCACCATTTCTAAAAATTCAAAAAAATTCGTGAATATAGAGGAGTATAAAAGACATTTTCTGACGAATTTTGGTGAATGACATATTTCAAAAAGGCTGAAAAAAAAAATTCTTTTCTCTGTTAAAAATCGGTTTTCTATGTGAGAATCATGATCATATGACTTTTTCATGTTTTGGACTCGTAAGAATTAGGAAAAAATCATTATTAATCAATTCCGAATTTTACTATAAAAATAAAAATATTTTTGAAAAAAACAGGTTTTTTTTGAAATTCTCGAATACCGTTTGAGTTAAAGAGCTAAAAATTGGTGTGAATTATTTTCATTCGACACCAAATCGACCCCCTAAGTATGAGTCAAAAAAGCCATGGGGGCAGAATTCCCATATTAATCCTTTTACTTGTTTTTCCTCCAATGAAATAAAATAAAAATATCTGTAAGCTGGTTGATCCTGCGGGCCATCCCTGAAACTTTCGGCGAAATCGATCGTATTTTAAGGTCAAAGAAACAAAAACTAAATCTAAGCACAAATTTTTCTAAAGTTCAAAAATCTAAATTTTGTTATAAATGACAATAATTTAATTTTTGAAAAGCTGTATAGTTTGGAAACGATGATAGATATTGATATTTCGAATGGCATTTAACGCCATGTTTGAGCTCTATCATGTTTTCTTAGCTACATAATCTATAGACTAAAAAATGTCGAAGTAATATCAAACAACTTTTTTTCGAAAATTTTGGTTTTCCATAAATTTCAAATAAATGACCCGATTTTGATCCAACTTACGGTATTTAACGCAGTTTTTTGAAAACAAAAGGTGATCAGATTTTTAAATCAATTGGAATATTAACCTGAAAGTAAAAAATGATTGGTTAAAAAATCTCGATATAATATCCTGGACCGAATTGGTTGAAACTTTTAGCAAATCAAGTTGAGCGGAATCCAATTAAATGCCATCAACTGCATTTCGAGCTGTCAAGCCGGATTTTCCGTTAAAAACAAAACTGTTAAAATTTACTTTATTAACCTTGGCAGGTAATATGTACCCTTGTCTTTTACTTTTTCACTTGCTGCTTGCTCCTTTGCTTAATGCTTATCAATGTCGTGTTCCGCTTTGGAAGGTATCCGACAAACTTATGCAAGTGGCAATAACACCTCGCCACATCGATAGCAATGCGCCATCTTTGGTATCTATAGGCGATATTTATTTATTTTAATTTTATATCATAAGATAGCAAACAAGCAGATGGGTCTCCTGATGGAACCACCCATCGCCTATAAACACCAAAGGTGTTAATGGTGCGTTGCTATCTTGTGGCGAGGTCTAATGTCACATGCATAAGTTTACAGGTTATCTTACTCTCCAAACCGGAACACGACAGGGACAAGCACTGACCTTATGCGGCAGGAATAGGTAAGGCGGTGGTACCAGACCCGGGCGAAACAATGCAGAACTCAACCACCTAGTAGCCACGATGGTACTGACTAGAATAGCCAATCGGTCGCCTTTTACGACCTTCCTGGCAGAACAGCAGTTGGCCTATTCTTCAAAGGATCCCGGGACCAATACGGGAAAATCATGCTGGAAATGTGGTTATCTGTTTTCACCATGCGAACTATCTACTTGGTTGCTATGAAAATATAATAATCATAAAAAGTATTTTTCATAACCTCAATGAATTACCTTAGTAGGTACTTCATTGAGTGTTAGTACACTCACGCGTGCATGCGCAATCAAATGTCAAATTACAGAAACAATGAAACATGCAAACTAACAAGCCCCAATCACTCGTGCTTTCCCGCTTTATTTTAACACACCAAATATAAGTTAATTTAGCCGTAGAATATTCGGCCATCCGGCCTGAAGTTTGGCCGAATATCCGTTATCCGGTATCCGGCCAAACAGTTATCCGACTAAACAGCTATTTCATCTCTAGTCATAATTGAATTAATTAATAATTATGAATTTCCAGCACGTAATTCTTTGAATGCACGCGCACAAGAATACAAAATTTGCTTCATAAAAATTAGTGCACACTAACAAAAATCTATAAATAATTTAGCATATGGTCAAGCAGTCACCTGGCGTCTATGACTGCGATGCGAGCGCTCTATAGTAATTGTAAACTACGGTTTAATAGAGATAGTCTCATTCCTTATATTGTTAACATTGGGATCCCGCTGGGCGCGACCGTAACGTTTTCTAAATAGAATTGCTAATTAAACGGTTATCACGTAAATTTACATCATTTTTTATACCATAAATTAGCCAGTACACTGAGTTCGACACTGCGAAAATTGTGTATTTTAGTTAGTTTCAGGGCGTTATATCACATGGATTGTTTTCCGGGGAAATTAAGTTGATATAAATTGAATTTTTATATTACAAAAAAGCTGTAAAAGGGCTATTAAGAATCTTAGTCTAATAGTTTTCCTAACAGAAAAATTCAATAGAAATTAATATTTTAATGTATATTCGTAAAATTATTTGTTCATTTAAGAAAAAATGTGATATACATAATTTAAATACACGTAACAAAAACAATATTACTCTGCATGTATCACGTCTCCATAGAATAAGTCACCCTCTTATAGGGCAGTCCTTTGAGTATATAAGGGCAGTCTACACGCTTTTACAATAAACTTCCAAATGCTATAAAAGTTCTACCAATACACAAATTTAAAAATGTATAAAATCAAAACTCTGTAAAAAGGTTATTATAAAATATCTGAATATTTGGAAAATAGTAAACTATGGGATTAATTGCTCCTCATGCCAATCTCTTATAGGAACTAATAAATTAGTAATAAATTATTATTGTACATAATATATTATTTTAAAATATCTGAAAAGGGTTGACCCTGCAGGCCATCCCTGAAACTTCCCGCTAAATAAGGTATTTTAAGTTCAAAAGAGTAAAAACTATAAACATAGATTTTTTTCAGTTCAAACATCTATTTTTTTAAAAATGACAGTATATTGATTTTTTAAGAGCTGTATATTTCGAAAACGATGGTTGATTTTTATCTTTCGAATAGCATTCGACTCAATTTTTGAGATTCAAAATATGACTTAAGCTAAATAATCGATACGTTGAAAAATTTCGAAGCAGTGTCAAAAAACCATTTTTTTTAAATGTTTGTCACAGATAAATTCCAAACAAATTGATCTATTTTGATCCAATTAACGGTATTTGACGCAATTTTTAAAGGAGAAAACCTGATAAGATGTTTAAGTCAACCGGTGTATTAGCCTGAAAGTTATTTAAAAAAATAAGTTTGCTAAAAACAATGAAATTTTAATATTTAAAAAGCTGTAACTTGTTAAAATTAGATTCGATTGATTTTTGAAACGGCTTTCGACGTAGTATGTTTAGTACTAAAATATCACACAATACTAAAATATTATTGGTTGAAAAATTTCGAAGTTATGTCGAAAAAACACTTTTTCATCAACGATTTTTTATCAACGATTACTCCCAAACGGATAAACCGATATTGATGCAATTTATGCAATAGACGTAGTTTTTTGAGGAATAGAGCTAATTAGTTTTTGTACTCAATCGGTACATTAATCTGGAAGTTACATTAAAAAAAAATATTGATTCGGCAGACATCTTTCAAAATTTCTCAAAATCTCCTGGGCCGACTTGGTTCAAATTTTCAGGAAGTCTTAGTTGAGTGGAATCCTATCGAATGTCATCAGTTACGATTTCATCGGTCAAGTCGTTCAAAACTTATGAGATGTTTACATACACATATACTGACGTCATTGTGAAAAAGAAGTATCTTCACGCCCATATCCCCGAAGGGGTAGGCAGAGGTACAACAAGTGCACACACGATTAGCCGAAGATACTTGGTCCCACAAATGTGATAGGTGGCAAGCGGGCACTTTCAAATCTCGGGCAACTTTGTGTTTCTAAGAAAACTGAAAAAACACTTTTCTTATGTGCCAACCCGGGAATCGAACCCGGGACCTCATGTGGTCAACGCCAACGCTGGAACACGAGACCACAGAGGCGACTAATGTCATCGTGAAAATAGTCGAATAGGTTCCTAGGACTTCAAAACGTGGAGATCTGGTGAATACTCGATTTTCGAAAATCGGGGCAAAATCAGTAACTTCCTAAAATCTACATACGTAGCGGGAACTTAATATAAAAAATCTAAAATGCACAATCCCGAGCAAAACTGACACTCAAAACTGTCACTAATTTTACACAAGCGGTTGTAGATGTGGCAAAAACATATGTTTTTGCATACACAAACTTAAGAGCAAGATTTTTAGTTGTTTTTACAAAGCAACGTACAAAAAATAATAAAACTGACAGTGTCGCCACTGACTCGATTACATGAAATGAGCGCACAATTTAAAATTTTGTGCTCATTTTTAAAGACGTTTTTGAGACACTGATTTTTAATATCAATGATGTATATGCACAAAAAAACCAAGCTCTCAGCTTGTGACCGCGTTTTCGATCCGGTAGTAACTTAAACAGTTTTGACATTATCCTTCAAATTATTGAATATTTTTTTTAACTTTAACTTGGACATAAGATGCAAACAAGCAGATGGCTCTTCTGATGGTAAGAGACAACGATCACCCATACACACCAGATGTTGATGGGGCGTTGCTATATAAAAACACACATCCAATCACATAAACATACAAACTTTCACATTTGTTTTTTTACATAAGCAGGTATGTATATCGATTTAAAGTGGATAAATATAAGAAAGGGTTATCGTCTGTCTCCTGCTTTTGTAAGGCAAATTATTTAACTCGAAAAGAGCAGATAGATACTGCCTCAAAAAAACTTAACCTTCCTTCTAGCGCGATAGAGTAAAAATTATATAGCTTCTTCACTCTCGCAATTAAGACGCATCCAATTAATGAAATAAATGGCATAGGCATTTAAAAAGTAATGATTAATGATAACAATAAACTTCTTTCAGATCGCGTAATCCGTTATGCAGCATTAGAAAGTTCGATTTCCGCGCTAGTAAGTTCAGAACATTTACTCATTACGCAGGATGTCGTTGCAAATTTTAAATATATGTTGTACCGGGCCCCCTTTGAAGAATAGACCATCTGCCGTTCTGCCAGGCAGGTCGTAAGAGGCGAAAGATTGGCTACACGAGTCACTACTATGTGGTCGAGTTACGTCGTCTCGATTGAGTATTTGGTACCACCGCCTTACTTATTCCTGCCGCGATAGCGTGAATGCTTGTCATTATCGTGTTCCGGTTTGGTAAGGTAGGCTGTAAACTTATGCATGTGGCATTAAAATCCCGCAACAAGACGGGCAACGCACCATTAACATCTCTGGTGTCTATTGGGGATGGTTATTTCTTTCCATCAGACGAGCCATCTCCTCGTTTGAAATTTTATGATATAAAAAAATTTCCGATCGTCGTTATTATTTATGATTATATTATATATATATATATATATATATATATATATATATATATATATATATATATATATATATATATATATATATATATATATATATATATATATATATATATATATATAATCTTAAAATATAACTATGACATCACAAAATTTTAATTTTGACCAAAAAATGAAAACAGTGGGAGGACATGTCTTTGATGTCGTAGCCGCCCATTGACCCAATGCCTATAGGTATGATAATAATGGGATGGCCCGCATGCATTAGTATGTCGTCTACATTACTCTCCAAACCGTAACACGATAGTAACAAACAATGGTGCTATTACGGCAGGAATAGGTAAGGCGGTAGTACAGACCCAGGCGAGACAATGCAGAACTCTACTACCTAGTAGTCACGATGGTAGTGACTCGCATAGCCAATTGGTCGCCTTTTACGACCTGCCTGGCACAATGGCAGTTATTAAACACTAATTATTTTAATTGATGGCAACAACAATAGTTTAAGAAATTTTAATTAAGAAAAAAAAATGCTACTAAAATAATTTTCTATGGACACACTGTCTGAAATAAAGTTATTTATTATTATTATTATGATAAACAATAAAATGTCATTTAAGTTTGAAAAATGACTTTAGCCGTGAAATAATATTCTACTCGTACATGTATGTGTGTATAATATCATGTATGGTAACGTTTATTTTAATACTAGCTGGTACCAGCGACTTCGTCCGCGCGAACTTCGTTTACTCCGCACTGCTACTCCCCCGTAGGTGATAGCTTGGTAATATGTAGCCTATATGTTGACCCGATCTGTTAGTAATATTCATGCAAAATTTGAAGTAAATCCATGCAGTACTTTTTGAATTTACCCCGGACATACATACAGACAAACAGACAAAAATTCTAAAAACCATATTTTTGGCTTCGATATCGATTTTAGATCACGCCCCAAGTATTCCTTTAAAAAAATATTCAATGTACAGTTTTGACTTTCCTACGATTTTATTATATGTATAGATAATGTATTTCTAACGCATTTTATTTAAAAGTATCAGGTTAATGCAGTCCCTCTCTACTGTTAACTTTAATTGTGCCAAATTGCTTACTCCACCATTCGCGCAATCATCTTAAAAAGGGGTCCAAAGCTTTTCCTTCACGTATTAATATCATGAAGCTGTATTATATCTGGAGGCAACACTTCTAATACCTATAATCTGAGGTCTTACCCTCTCTTTCTAACACAGCTGTATAAAAAGAGCCTAAAAAAAGAGACCACATAGACAGAGATTTTTTTTATATAGAAGAGGGCGCAAACGGACCGGATGCTCACCTGATGGTAAGTTATTACCGCCGCCCATAGAGAACTACACTACCAGTGGTCTTGTAATTGCGTTGCCGGCCTTTTAAAAATTAGTAAGCTCTATTCTTGAAGGTCCCTAAGTCGTATCCGTTCGGAAAAATTACTGCCGATAGCTGGTTCCACACAGAGGCAAAAAATGCCTCGAGAACCGTACGGTTGTGGATTTCCTTGTTGTTGAAATAGTCTGCTCGTCAACGATTCGAGCCGCTCTACGTTGAATGCCATCAAAAGGAAGGAGCTGGTACTGTGGAGCCCCTGCCCATTAATGTGAGCAGTACTAAGAACTCCCAGCTTTTTAGAGGCTAATTTAGCCTTGCCTTCCAAGTGACCGCGGAACTGAACGTCGCTCGATATGTCGATTCTAAGTATTTCAATACTAGCTGTGGCTTTCAGGAAAGTATTTTCAAAACGAGGTGATACGACAAAGGGTGATTTTTTAGCGGTAAACGCGCAAACTTGTGTCTTAATGGGGTTGAATTGGACCAAATTCAATCGACCCCACTCCGAAGCTATAGAAAAATGTGCTTCAATTTCTGACACTAGTTTGTTCCGGCACTGAAAGTATTGAACAATACTTAATAATTTAATTCAATACTTCAATAATTCTCGTTGAAGTATTCCCGAGAAATTCCACTGCGGCTAGAGTATAAAGCATCGCCTATACTGTCATCCGCTGAATGCTGCTGAATGAATGCTGCTCGATCGCAACATGTCATTAATATGCAGAAGAAACAGCGTAGGCGATAGCACACAACCTTGAGGAACACCGACATTGACGAGTTTAAGGTCAGAGCATGCGCCATCAACTACGACCTTGATACTCCGATCCGTCAGAAAACTGGTGATTCATTTGCAGAATTTCTCAGGAAGCCCATACGATGGAAGCTTGGAAAGAAGTACCTTGTGCCATGCCTGATCGAAGGCCTTCGCTATGTCTAAACTAACTGCCAATGCCTCCCCTTTATTCTCGACTGCCTCCGCCCATCGATGTGTTAAGTAAACCAAAAGATCACCAGCTGAGTGTTCGCGACGAAAACCGTACTGGCGGTCACTAATCAGCTGGTGCCCCTCTAGATACCTCAGAAGCTGGCAATTAATAATGGATTCCATTATTTTGGAGAATAAGGAGGTTATCGCTATAGGCCAATAGTTGGACGGAACCGATTGATCGCCTTTTTTAGGAATTGGATGCGCTAAAGCGGTCTTCCAATAAAAAGCAGAGCCTAGTAGGAGATATAGCGTGATTACATGTTTCAAGTGAATAATCCGAGTGCTAGCTCCACTTATACCTGATTAATATATAAATGACGCATAACTTTTCGTCGTATTAATTTTTTGTTATAAAATTATAATATTATTACTAGTACATTACTATCAAGGGTGCTTTATTATCGTTGCTATTGAACAGGACTGGATCGATGGCTGCAATAGGTAAAGTAATAAGACATGCCCATGGGAGTTTTCACAAATGATAGCTATTCAATATAGCTTTTCATATTATATCTGATGAACCTATTTCTTTTTTAATACTAGCTGACCCGGCAAACGTTGTTTTGCCATACATACATATTAGGAATCCATAGCGGACAAACAACGTGACTCGTAATTTATATAAGACTACGGGATTGTCCTTCCACGCAGCCACACACTTTATATGGTGGTTAAGTATTCTTAAATTTTCTAATTTTCCGCGCAATTTTCTTAATATTTTCTTTTATAAGAACCTTCTCCTTACAATTACAAATACAACAAAAAAAAAAAATATATATATATATATATATATATATATATATATATATATATATATATATATATATATATATACATATATATATATATATATATACATATATATATATACATTATAAGATAGCAAACAAGCAGATGGGTCTCCTGATGAAAAGAGAAACAATCGCCTACAGACACCATACATTAATGATGTGTTGCTATCCGTCGGCGTGATTATATTGCGAGATTATGCAAAATAAATAATTTTGAATTTTTGAATTTTGAGGGCTTCTCTGCCTCCAAACCGGAACACGACAACGACATGCACCAACGCTATTGCGGCAGGAATAGGTAAAGCGACTTTGTAAATACTTTCATTTTTTTTCCTTTTATATAAATAACATTTCGTTAAATATTTTACGTCTGCTGTCTGAATATTCGATAATCTAACTTTGGACGACCTGTTATAAATAAAACTTTATTCACTGCCATAGTAAAAAAGATATATGCTTGTTTGAAAGTAAAAAAACAAAACACAAGTTTTTTGATCGTTACTTCCGTAGTGTTTTTTTGTTTGAAAATGTATTTGAAATTGAATTGTGTCTGTTGAATACTCCTAATACAGGTTTGTTATGCATTCACTTTGATAATGTTGCTTCTGTTATATTCTTGTTTGATTTTGGACAGACTCCATCTCTCTACCGTAGTGACGAATTGTGTTGGGAAGCTGTCGAGACGATTTTTTGCAAAACAGACAAGTCTGCTAAAAGCATATAACAAAAAATATAAAAAGTATCTTCACGCCCATATCCCCGTAAAGTTAAGCAGAGGTACAACCAGTGCACCCACGTTTAGCCGAAGATACGTAGTCCCACAATGTGATAGGTGGCGAGCGGCAAACCTATCGCCAACCGAACACTTTTTCCAATCACGGACAACGTTGTTTTATTAGAAAACTGAAAAAAACACCATTTTGAATTGCCTGACCCGGGAATCGAACCCAGGACATCATGTGGTCAACGCCAACACCGAACCACCTGACCACAGAGGCGAACTTATTTTTTATATTAATATAAATATATGTATAATAATATAAATACAAAAAAATAAGTTATCACGCTAGCAATATGCATCAGAACACGTATGGCAACTCACGGATATGGAGTTTATTAAATTACCTTCTAGAAAAGAGCCTACTCATTCTTAAGAGGCCGGCAACTCAGCTGCAAGAACCCTGGTAGTGGTCTACGGGAGGCGGTAATCATTTACCATCAGGTGATCCTCTGGTCCGTTTGGGGTAAACTTTCTTCTGTAAAAACAAACTATAATAAATTAAGTTTAGTTTAAATAAATAAATAGAGTATCTTTACGCCCGCATCCCCGAAGAGGTGGGCAGAGATACAACACGTGCACCCACGATTAGCCGAAGATACTTGGTCCCACAATGTGATAGGTGGCAAGCCTATTGCCAACCGGGCAGTTTCCAATCCCGGGCAACGTTGTTTTTATCAGAAAACTGAAAAACACATTTTTGAATTGTCCGACCCAGGAATCGAACCCGGGACCTCATGTGGTCAACTCCGACTCCGGACCACTAGACCACAGAGGCGATTAAATAAATAAATCAATTAAGATTTAAAAAATATCAGTCAGCAAGAAATAAACCATCTTTAATATTGGCAAATCATCCACCTACATCAAGCGCAGCAGAAAAACACTGTTCCAGGGCTTATTATCAGCTTAAAACTTGACTGAGTTATAAGCTGACAGCAAGAGATTGGGGCTGGAAACAACATCAATACATAAGGTTGGCTAGTATAGAATAGAAAGCATTTAGGCGTTAAGTTAAATCTATGTACTTTTTATTTGTGCATAAATATAAATAAATAAATAAACGGCATTATCAATTTGGGCATTTGATAGAAAATAATTGATTCTGGAAACATTGCTGAGAACTATTTGATGTAAATTTGAAACTGGATGTAACAATAGTGACTGCCGGAATGTAACTTTAAATAGAGTCCCTTTTTCTAAAAATTGAAAAATATACAAATAGGAAAATTAAGTGTTGGCGATAGGCTTGCTACCTATCACATTTGTGGGACCAAGTATCTTTGGCTAATCGTGTGTGCACTTGTTGTACCTCTGCCTACCTCTTCGGGGATATGGGTGTGAAGACACTTTTTTAAAAATAACTATAAAATTGGAACTGTAATAGAATTTAAAATCTGAAGAATTCCAAACTATATATTCAGATAATTTACTTTGTAGGAATAAAAGTTTTAGGTTCGAAATAAGGCGTTACAAGTAACTTGTTTCAAGTAAGTAAGTGTTTTGTTTGCTTGTTTGTGTTTGTAAAATTTGTTTCGAATTGTAAAAAGCCCAAAAATTGGACGCCAGCAGTAACTATTGCAGTTATTGCTGGCGTCCAATTTTTGGGCTTTTTTCCACTTGAATTTATTTTATAGTGTATTCCAGACCCATATAAAATAATTTGTCAACGTCTGAAGCCGTTAGCAGAAAAAGTCAAATTTGATGATCTTTAGTTTATTAGCTTCATAAATTACGGGCGTTAAACTTTGGTCCTTTTTTGTACTGACATTACTTTTGGGAGTTGACTAGACACAAAAATATATAATTTGTTAATTGTCAACAACTGAAACCGTCAGAAAGAAAAGTCAAAATTTACGATCCCTAATTAATTGGCTTTATAAATTATGGTCGTTCAATTTTGGGACTTTTTAATATTTGACATTAATTTTGGGAGTTGACTAGACACAAAAACATATAATTTGTTAAATATCAACGTCTGTAGTCGTCAGCAGAAAAAGTCAAAATTGACGATCTTTAATTAATTGTCTTTATAAAAATCTATGTTCAAATTGTCGTGGTTCTGAAAAATGCGCCAACGTGGAAGAAAAGGCCTACGACTAAGGTAACAATTCAAATGAAACTGTGGACTGACTGGAAAAATTATTGGAGACGAAGATAATAGTCTTGTAGATTTCAAAGATCTAAAACAATATTTAAATCTAAAAATGAAGAAATGCCATCAAAGAGGCAAAACTAATGGATAAATTATGGATATAACCATAATTGACAAATAAATATTGAATAATAAAAAATTTAAAGTGTTTTATTAAAATGAATAAAGTATATTTCAAATAAAGTCGATTTTCTATGACATATATGTAGTTAGAATTAAATGTGTTTTCTTCAGTTTTCTGACAAAAATAACATTGTTTTTGGAACGAAGTTCCTTACGGCAGGCTTGGAGGGGATAGGGATTTTGCTGCGCGACCGAACTGAAAAAAAAATGATGTGGTGTCGCGGGACACCAGGTAGGAACGAACTTCCTTCGGCTAAACGGCACTACTCGCTTGTGTACGCGACTGTCGCGCCTGCGCACGTCACATTTAACGCTTTTATTCCACGCATTTTTCTTACGGTTTTACTATCACATTTTTTTCAGTTCGGTCGCGCAGCAAAATCCCTATCCCCTCCAAGCCTGCCGTAAGGAACTTCGTTCCAAAATGTGATAGTAAAACCGTAAGAAAAATGCGTGGAATAAAAGCGTTAAATGAGACGTGCGCAGGCGCGACAGTCGCGTACATAAGCGAGTAGTGCCGTTTAGCCGAAGGAAGTTCGTTCCTACCTGGTGTCCCGCGACACCACATAATTTTTTTTTCTTTATTTTCTATTTTCTGCGAAAATTTTCTATAGTATTGTATATTTTTTGATAGCATCAGAAAGTAGAGATTCCAAAGAAAAAAAAAATAATACCGATTTTTTAAAAACATCAGATATGTTGATGGGTGAATTTTTGATTGCAAATTATGATGTTTTTTTTATATTAAGTCAAAATAAGGAGAAAAAGTTAATATTTTAAATTCAAAAAAATACAGTACAATTTGGGATATAAAAAAGCAACTTTTTACTAAGTTTCGTGAAAAAAAAAAACTGTTTTTGTAGGAGGTAAAAATAAAAAAACCAAAAGTCTATTTTTCAAACTTTTCGCATAATTTTGAGGTTATATGAAAAAAGTGTGAAAACAAAAGTTGTACTATGCGTTCCAACTGAGAAAAGGACTGTCAGGGTGACATATTGCTCCGCATTTTGCAAAAACTGATGCATGATTTGCAAAAGTGATGAGTAAGAAGTGCAAAAAAAATCTAACAAAGAAATATTTAAAAAATATATTTTCATTCTAATTAGTATATTTTTTATCTAGATTCCCATCAGATCATGTTACCATGTATTAAAATAAGGCGTAAAATAACTAACACGACTTTTATGTCTACATATATATAGATGAACGGCTAGACTGATATATTTTACTATTTTTATTGATGAATTTAAATTGAAATGAAATTGAAATTATATTTTAACACCTTTTAGCCTATTCTGGACAAATACAACCCAAACCCACAAAAATCGCAACAAAATTGCCCCGTCGTTTTTGACTTTAAGTGGTGTAACTAACACGATTTTTTTTACATTTAAATAGATGAACAGCTACACTAGGGTTTTTTAATATTTTTTATTGATGAAAATAACATTATTAAAACAATTTCAATAAATCAGCAATATATATTTTTAAACAAATATTTTTTGCTGTTATTACTAATTTCACACTTGTGGTATAAAGTTCATAACGAGCGCGATCCTATTCTTAGTTGGAACGCATAGTAGATCTTCTTATTGCCGATAGGACTCGTAGTTTTGCCAAAAATGGCGATAAACCGTTTTTCCCTCTCACTTCTCGAGCTCAAACCATAATTTATTTTTCCTCTTATTTCCTCCTACTATTATTTCCTTTTTTTTTTAAATTAATTTCAGTGGGATCGGCTCCGATCTATTTCTAATAATAATGAATATAACTTTAACAGATATTTAAAGACAACAATGTGAGCGCTGCCGTGGATAGAAGCTAATATTATAATCAAAATCAAACCAGGATTTTAGTTATGAAACGCTAGCAATTAGCGACATCGACATAGATGCCATGTTATTATCTAAAACGGGAAACACCCTCACATAGCAGCGTGTCGTTGCGTGATCCATCCCTTCTGTATCCGCGTGGCGCGTACCAGTCGCAGCGGGAAGGCATTAGGAAATTACATGACGTGACCTATTTGTGAGTTAGCGACTTCGATATATATGCTGTTTTCACACAATCATATTAGCTCGTTGTCTGATGTCATAATACCCGGTTATAACTTTAAAAACTAAAAGAAACATATTGATTGACATGACTGAATTTAAACCAGCAACCTTGCGTAAAGCCAAGAAATGCTCTGTTCAACTGAGCTTCATGACGGTTGTTCAACGTAAAGAAATTCGGCTTTGTTTTGTGATCAGTTCCGTCGATTGTACTGATATGATCATAAAATATACACACGAATAATAGTTAAATTAGTTCATCGTTGTAGATGTCATTCACATTTATATATTGATCAAAACATTTGTGTACGAAATTTTTACTAATTATTTTTGTGTTATAGCACTTACCCCGTGCTTGGGAAAACTGGAAAAACTTTAAAAACAACAAAGAAAAATATCGACACGCAGGGATTGAACCTGCGACCATTTCCCTAAAGCCGGGACGCTCTCCCACTGAGGTAGTGTCGACAGGCTGGGCGTGGCGAATGAACGATGAACTCATTTAACTAGTTATAGGTATGTATATCTAGCGATCAGGGGGCCAAGTCTGCTATTTAAGTAAAATTACGATTCAACTGCCAGGCTATTACGACGCGATTATGATTGTGACAAATTTGGTATTCTGGGGGGTTACCATCAACTTTTAAAAAAACGCTCAATTCCCAGTCAGTTCAAAAGCAGGCCTGCTTTTGGCCTGCTAGAAATCATACTACGACGGCTTAAAAGGTGAACGTTTTTTGCGTCAAGGTGAACGGTTATGCTTATCTATGGCCTGCTATAATATCATTGCGTTTTATAACATCAGTTTAGAAATTTGAATCGTATATTTTTTTAGTTTATCGGTTTTCTGTTTATTAAGGTGAAAACATGACTTTGTTGGATATTTAATTTTTTTTAACTATAATTTATTTGCTATATTCACGTAACTGAAATACTAAGTAATAAAAATGTAAGTTCACCTTAATAAATAACTAGCCTCAAAGGTATAAAAATTTACTTGATTCTGAACGTGACACTGATAGATATCTTAACATTTTAGGCGCGTAAATTAAATGTCCTGTCTTTTTTTTATCTAAATTTCACCACTCAAAACTTTGGTCAAAACCGAAAACAATACATAGATACTCAAGTATTTCTTTTTATAAGCTTTTAGTAGGTACTTAATAGTGTGCTAAGCACACTGTGCTTAATAGTTTCTTTACATAAAGTGCACAAAGTACTTTATAAATAGGCTAATAAAGTGATATCTGACGATCGGACCCGGTCGTCTTAAAGAAATTGTTTTGTAATGAAATGTAAATGTATGTAATGTAAATGTAAATGTGGCATCTTTAATATATTTATGTCGGAAGTTATTGTTTATAAATAAAGCAAATAAGATATTATAATCACTACGTTTTAAGTAAAGTAACAAGTTTATAACATTCTGTTGAACAAATCCATTTCTTTTTCTTTTTTCATCCACGTCTTGTTGGTTGGATGTAATCAACTTCTTCATCCCAAGGAATTTCAAAACATCCATACTGATATTGCGGTTAAAGCAAATTGATTTAAGCTTGAGATTATTTCAGACAAATGTGGCAAATGTGTCATTTTTTTATGTATAAGATGTTCTATTCTGTATCCTATAACGGATTCCGGGTGAAAATTTATATTTAAGTAATAATATAATAATGATCTCAGTGTAAAGTTGTTATAAATTTAGTGTTTTGTAGCAACATATACCAAATAAGCAAATGATTTTTGTGACAATATTAGAATACCCTGGCCCATAAAGGTAAACTACACAAATTACTGCTGATTCCATTATATTGCTATTCTTGGAGCTGGGATGTTACACATTATGTGTATATTTACCATACGTCTTACTCCTAATCGATAAATGTTAATAGCAGTGGACACTGTAACTATAGTGTTCAAAGTCCAGATGCATAAAGCTTTGCTCACTACAATATGAAGCCAGGGCATCATAACAAGCTATGTTTGGAGGTCATCTCATGTAGTTTTTTTTCTTTGTTTTAAACTTGTCATACATCCTTTAATTAAATTATATAGTCTGACATTTCCTATTTTTTATAGCATGAGTGTTAGTAACTGCAATTCCTATTTTGCTTTTAGAATAGGATACTTGAAGTCCAATCACCTGATAAATAACAGTAGATAAAGGACAGCATTACATACTCTTTAAAGTACAGGAGTTGGATCTTATATTGACATAGAACTAAAAAAAATCAATTTGCTGTAGTAGATTTGATTGGTGTCCAAATTGACCTATTCGTATCACATACAATTTTAGTATACATTTATTTTGTTAAAACAGTTTATATGTATTTTCTGCCTTATTGATTTATTATTAGTGTCCATACTGAAGAACTAGAGTACAAGAACTGAGTAGTTCAAAAATAAAGTGTTCCGGTATAAAATATCAAGAAATCCTTAATACCGAGTAGTTCAAAAGTATTCTGGTATAAAATGTCAAGAAATCCTTAATAGCAACCAGGGTGTAGGTAGTCATAGCAAATTCTTAATCCCTTAAATATATTGACTACCTAGTACCTACTATATTTTTTTAGGAATTTCAAGAATATATTCCAAATCCCAGTAGTACATACCTTCAACACATATTCTAGTTGGAGCCTATTAATCTGGCAACTGAACCCAGTGAAGTAAGATATTTGCTAACAATATTGTGCATGGTTATACAACGTCAAATCTTTTGTGGGAAAATAATAGGGGTTACTGAAATAAGCTTAACAATTGTCAAAAGCAACTCATCTTGATTTTGTATGGGCTAAACCTGCCTACATAATATCTCCATTTGAAATAATTTGACTTATGTAATGAAAGAATTTTTCTAACAAGCACTTGTTAGAAAAATTCTTTCAAAGTCTAAGTTTTGGTCATTATCCTCCGCATATAAACAAACTTACAAAATCCACTGCTTTTTTACATGCATTGTGCTATTTCCAATTTTTTTTGTTATACAGCTTTAACCACGACTTATCATAAAAACTTTTACTTCTTTTGCTCAGTCAAGTAGCCAATGTGTTGATAGAATGATGTGTATAAATATTACCACACATTATTGGTTGATAGTGTTGCTTTCTATCCATTAAATTATTAAAAATGGATTTTGTAGTTTGGCTTTTATTAATTACAAGCAAATTTTACTTCAATGATTTATCTAGGTTGAAAAATCAGGCAAGGTTAGGTTAGGTTGAAAAATAATTTTATCATATAAATGTTAATTTATACAAGAAGTCAACAAAAAATATAAAGTCTGTCTTATTTTTGA
Organism: Apodemia mormo; assembly: GCA_036924255.1. Taxonomy (NCBI): domain Eukaryota; kingdom Metazoa; phylum Arthropoda; class Insecta; order Lepidoptera; family Riodinidae; genus Apodemia; species Apodemia mormo. Next base: position 21,611,924 of record JAUPFN010000026.1, read on the forward strand.
AGCAGATAGCTATCCTGATGACATTACTGCATAACCATAGGATGATAGATGTTAGGCTTCATGTGTTAAGATTACCAGAAACCTTACCTTCCAAGCTAAAATATGTCTATGCCAAACACTGACATTATAGACAGGATAAACAAAGCTTTATACGCAATAGGGTCGCATGGAGGAAGCCTTACCACAATGTTTTGATGTACATACCAATTAATGCCAGGGTGCACTGCAAATCAGGTTGATATTAGGGCACTAAGGGGAACTTGGTCAACCCCTTTTACCCAGTGTTAGGTTGTCAAATATAATACCCTTTAATGTACTTTTGAATATAGAGAAATATCAAAATACCCAAATAGTATTTATTATAGCTTTCTGTAGCATCCCAATTGCCTATTGGTTATGGTTACAAGTAAGCAGCTTCTACTATTTGGTGAAACAGATATACCATATTCACCAAGGTTTTTTTATATATATCACTAGCTGTTGCCAGCGACTTCGTCCGCGCGGACTTCGTTTACTCCGCACTGCTCCTCCCCCGTAAGTGATAATATGTAGCCTATATGTTGACCCAACCTGTTAGTAATATCCATGCAAAATTTGAAGTAAATCCGTGCAGTACTTTTTGAGTTTACCCTAGACATACATACAGACAAACAGACAAAAATTCTAAAAACTATATTTTTGGCTTCGATACCAATTGTAGATCACCCCCCTTGTATTCTTTTAAAATAATATTTAATGTATAGTTTTGACTTTCCTACGATTTTATTACATGTATAGATTTAGATAGCAAACAAGCAGATGGCAATGCCACCATGCCATGCTCCTGATAGAAAGAGAAACCATTACCTATAGATTGCTATTCTTGTGGTGGGATGGCAATTCCACATGCATAAGTCTACTGGCTATCTAACCCTCCAAACTGGAACATAACAATGACAAGCATTTATGCTGTTGTGGCAGAAATAGGTAAGGCAGTGGTAACAAATACCCGGGCAAGACTTTGCAATACTATACTACCTACTTATCACAATGGTAGTGACACATATAGCCAATTAGTCGCCTTTTATGACCTGCCTTGCAGAACAGTAGTTTGTCTATTCTTTAAAGGAGCTCCAGGTCAACACGGGAAAAAGGTTATAACACATAAAAATATTAAAAAACATTTAATTTTATACTAAATAAAATATTTATTAAAAATAACAAACTGAGAATATAATGACAAAACAGTATAATTTTATGTAAACAAAAACTTCATAATATTCTTTCTAGACTCCCTGACGCAACTGCCACAAGCATGTAACAAAGTTCTACTTATGAGCAATTCCAACTTGTACTTTATTCTTGGATCCAAATCCAAAATTAAAGGAAATGACTTAAGTTTCCCGTTGCATCTCAGTCGCTGAGTTCAGAGACATGAACTGGCTGCATTACAAATTTTATGAAGGGTATGTGCATAAGCCATTCAACCAGCTACATGTGGTTGGTAATACAGCATTCAAGGGCTGAGTAGATAACCTATGTCTAGCCTTTAAAACACTAATGAATCTTTGAATAACATTTTGGGCCTGGATATGTTTGGCCATATAATATGCTTCTGGAGAATCTAGTTCTGCTTTTCAAATTAGTGTTATCTTTGTTTTTCTGATTAGATTCTCAGAATCTCCTAGATTAAACATATAGTAAGATTTTATTTTCTATTTATTACTTTATGAATATTTATATGACACTCGTGTTCCGGGTTCGTAATGTCGAAGTGAGAGAGAGGTTAGGTTTGAAAGAAAGTGTCGGTGTAAAGATGAGAAATGGCATGCTCCGTTGGTTCGGACATGTAGAAAGATTGGTAGATGAAAGGTTAACAAAACAGATATACAATGTAAATGTGAAAGGACGTAGGTACCAGGCAAGAACAAGACTGACATACCACGATCAGAGAGTACTGTCCGAAGGTGGTGTCAAAAGTCTTCGCAACCGGCGTATGTGTATGAAGAGAGTGATGAATGTGGAGGAAGCGAGACAAGCCTGCAAGGATCGTGATGTATGGCACTCGGTTCTCTCTTCCTACCCCGTAAGGGAGGTGGCGTGAAGATATGTATGTATTTACCTAATCCTTTAAGAGGATGGATCCTAGCCATGCTGAGTAAAAGAGTAATACACATAGCACTAGACTCTAACAGAAGGGCAATTGTTGTTAAGGGATGTCCGTAAGGAGGAGTACTTTCGCCAACCATGTGGAACCTTGTCATAAATAGCCTTTTAGTAATCCTCAATAGTCAGGCCGGGGTACTAACGGTAGGATATGCCGCTGACCTGGCTGTACTAATAAGTGGAAGCAACGAAAACATTCTCTGTCAGATGATGGACAGTTGCCTAAAACTAACAGAGAATTGGTGTAACGAACAGGAACTCAGTGTAAATCCGCAAAAAACGGACCTAGTTCTATTTAGAAACAAACGTAAGGTAGAAAATTTAAAACTGCCATTACTGTTTGGATCCACTCTTACTTTAACTAACGAAGTCAAATATCTGGGAGTGACTTTAGATAACAAACTAAATTGGAGCAAACACCTTGACAGCAAGTTAACCTCATCCTGCATAGCCCTAGCACAATGCAGGAGGCTTTTGGGTAAAAAATGGGGATTGAAACCCCACATTACCCAATGGCTATACACCACTGTAATTAGAAGTACAGTTGCATATGGTGCCTTAGTGTGGTGGCCCAGAACCGAACTAAGCACAGTGAAAAGAAAACTTTAAAGCTTCCAAAGGAAGGGTTGCTTAGCAATCACTGGAAGCTTGAGTACCACACCGACTGCAGCAATGGAGGTTGTTTTAGGAATCGCCCCACTGCACCTGTACATCCAACAAGAAGCAACATTATCTTGTCTACGACTAAGGCTATCTGGAAAAATAACAGGTAATGTTTCTTCCCATATGACCATATTGGACAAAATTGCAAAAATAAACTCCTTAATACTAGCACCGTGCGACAGGGTGCCATTACTAGACAACAAATATAAAATTATTATTTCCGAAGAAAATAACGATACGTCAGGTATAAAAGAATTACGTATATACTTGGACAGCTCTAAAACCAAGATGGGGACAGGTGCTAGCGCCTGCTGTCCTGAATTAAATATTAATATAAAAACAAACCTAGGCAAATACAATTCCATTTTTCAAGCAGAATGTCTAGGACTAACCATGGCTGCAAAGGCTGTCATAAACAGAAAAATAACTGATACGGATTTAAGATTTCTAACTGACAGCCAAGCGGTGTTAAAATCACTCAATTCCAATTATTTAAGTAACAGCCTAGTAAAAGAATGCAGAGAACTGCTTCAACAACTGGGGACGTCATGCAAAGTCACTGTGCAATGGATTAAAGGACACAGTGGCTCGTTAGGGAACGACATTGCAGATGAATTGGCAAAAATGGGGTCTAGGATGGTAATTATAGGTCCCGAACCAATAATACCTCTACCCTTCAACCTGCTAAAAACCAAGATAAAAGAGATCACCAAGATAAAACACAAAAAACACTGGGAAATGCTCACTAGTTGTAGACAAACCAAACAAGCATTTCCTGAACTGAATCCGAAACTGACTAGAAAATTGCTTAAACTACCAAGGGTAGAATTAAGAAAAATATTTGGTCTGATAACGGGGCATTGCCCAATGAATAAACACATGCACACCATGGGGCTAACTGATAGTCCCTTATGCAGGCTGTGCTTAAACCATGAAGAAACTCCTCATCACGTGCTGTTTGAGTGCGAGGAATTGAAGTATTTAAGGGCCCAGTTTTTCAAAGGAGGCAGCACATATGGAGAGCTGTTTGAGCATCCCTCTAAGGTGCTGGATCTTTGGAATGAGCTGGGTTGGCAAGAATAGCCACTATACCTTTACACACAATGGCCCGTAGTGTGGCTAAGTGCAGTATAGCTCGCATTGATAGATAGATAGATGTATGTATTTTTAAATATTGAATATTTAAGTTCCTGAAAATTTCTAAATAATTAGTATTATATTCTACCTACATGATATGTGATTCTCTTCATTATATTCAAAATTGTGACTGTATATTTTTAATCGTTAAAACAATTAGAACTTGGATCTATGTATATCTTTTCTTAAAATAAATGTTCATTTGTTTGTTTAAACTATTACTGCCATTCCAGGAGCTCCATCCATTGTGTGTATGAAACCGAAATCCAAAATTGGCTTGTTTCATGTGTAATCATATGTAATCGTTTAATTGAAAAATGCTGTGGATTTGTTATTATTTAAAGTAAGTAAATAAATGCAAGTTGAAGACTAGCAACTCGATACCACTGTTACAAATCTTAAAATAAGTCAGGTATTATGTTAATATAGCTGATTATGTGCTTAGTTGTAATATGAAACAGAAATATGAAAATTTATGGATAACTTTAAAAAAATATAAAATGATGAATTAATATCATCATATTAGTCCTCTTGTAAGGTAGGCAGAGGGAAACATATGTCAATAGACAATGTCATATGTCAATTAAGTCATCCATTGTACTGTAATTGTGCATAAATTTAAACAAATAAATAGACTCTGGTTAACAAATTTGTCGGTTAGTGAGATAGATGGTGGTCCTATTACCACATTTTGCTTTATTTGTAGAGGTAAATTATGTGGAGTCACAAGCCCACTAGGCATGATATTTTAAAAATAAATATATAATAAAATGAATAAATTTTAATAAACATCTTTAATTTGCAGTAATTTGACCTTTTTTATTTTCCTAAAACTTCAGTAAATAATATATTTATTTTAATACTTTACCAATTGACATTTAAATAATGCAAAGAATGGTAGTTTTCCTACAATAATTTAGTTTTTTATGTTTAGTAGGTCTTATTCTGGTTGTATGAGTCCTATCAATAGAACCTTAATGCAAAATAACACACATGCCAAACTTTATATGATATTTTATATAAAGATATTTTAGATAAATATATAAAGATATTTTTAAATCCACACTAATATTATAAAATGCATGTTTACTGTCTTACACTTTCACAGCTAAATCTCAATTGATGTTAATAAAATTTGGCATGAAGATAATTGCAGATCCGGGATCATACACAGGCTAACTTTTTTTCAAAAATAAACCTTTAAGATGCTAAAATAGTGAATGAAAGATTTTAATAAAAACATATATAGTTTTTTTATGAACAGTGTGTTATAAAATTCATAGGCAAAGCTTGCAGGTCAGCTAGTTATTTATTTCACTGATATTTAACAACTTTAGAGACTGTACCCTAACTTATTAGCCTGTCACCCTGCTGCAGGATGTGGAATTTTATATATTTATGTCTAATTGCATATTATTCAAAGCAGAAATAACCTGTGCTAGTAATATTGGCTGTACAACTTTTTGATCTCTGATATGAGCTGTGTGCATTAACATAGATTGCTGTAAAACCTGCCAATGTGTAAATAGGAAGTTATGGGCTAATTTTCAAAACTTTGGTATTGCATAAACAATTTTGAAAAAACCCATATTAACCCTTTATATACATAAACTTAACTTTAGACTTCTGGGTATTTATTTTCATAACGGGTACCAAATCCTTGCACAAACTATAAAATAAATCCTTGAATAACCTTAAAGGTGTAGTTATAAATTGAAATGAAGTAGTTTTGTGGAAAATAAACAAATTTTTATGTTCATAGCTAAGTATCCATATTTATTTACAAATTCTCTTTTGTACAATTGAAAAGGGTCGTCCATCTCTTTAATTCGACGCCGTCGGTTTCTTTTTTTCTCGAAAAATTGATATTAGTCACATATCTACAAAAACAAAACGAATATATTTCACCCGCTTCACAACTTCATAAAAACAAACTTTTAAGTGGGTTTCATACATTAAAACATTATCACAAGTAACTATGCACTTTAAATTCCAAAATTTAATTTACGATCAAAGTCGATAGTGCTAGCAAACAGTTTATTTTGGTTTATTTAAAGACCTCTACAACAAAACAATTCAATAAAAGCTGCTCGAGAGTAACTTTTTAAGGATTGGTTTATCTGACATTAGAAACATTGTAAAAACGCTTTACTGCTGTCAAATAAAGTGTCATGGTACGGATAGTCTATATGAAAAAAAAGGTGAACGGTTTTCATAGACGTCAAGTAGCAGGCCTGCTATTGGCCTGTTAATAAGGTGTCATGGTACGAAAAAGCAAGGCAGTTCAAATTCTGTCCTGCTTTAAGAGCTCGTAGTTACCCACCTGCTAAATGTTAACCATAATCGTAATAGTATCACAATTGGATTGTAATAGCATCTCAATGACACTATTCTAAGTGTTGCTTACTAAAATCTACCATTACATTGAATTAATACATGAATGATTATTTTATTTTAAAACGACGACTTTTTTATTTTCTATGATCAAATTCGAAGTAATTATTATTATATTGAATGTCTAGTCAATAGAACATAACTATGGGTTATTTAAAAACACTTTATTTATAATACGTTGGCTGTATATAGTGATTATCCATGCCAAATCGAAAAATTGAAAAGTAAAAAGCCAATCGATCATCTGTTTTGGAAAGGTCAACCTAAGTAAATATTTAAAAACAATAAACTTAAATCATAGATTAAGATGTGTATTGCCTTAAAAGAATTATATTACAGCGTAATAATATATACTGCGTATATTTCCGTGACTGTTTTATATCATATAATGTACTTATACAAAATAGGCCTGTCAAGAATGAAACTGCACCGAAGAAAGATTACTAGAAATCGAATATAAAGTAATCTGCCTTTCATGATCTTCAAAAAGAAAAGCTCATAAGAATAGACATGAGAATCCTCGAACGACGATACCAACCAAAAACTAAAACGATTTCAAACGAACTTACTTAAATATGTATTATAGTATTATGCATACGATTCAAGTCAAATCACAGACACAGGGCTGCCTTCATCTTGAAAACAGAAAAAAATATTTAAAAAACCCATTCAAGTTACTCCACAAACAGACGAAGAAATTTCAAGATATCTAGAAATATCGTATGGCACAATCGCCAAAATACGGTTATCCACCAACACGATCAAGTTTCAGTCCAATTATAATTATGTAGTTTTGTTCTATCGAAAATAGCTTAAAATATAGCTGTAATACATAGGTAGATACTATAAAGGCAGCAAAGGAAATGCTACACTATTTCATAATGTGTGAAAAAATAACACGAATAAGAGACAAATGATGAAGTCCAATCTAGAGTAATGAAGAATGAATTTATTTTGTTGTACACATGAATTTGCATTTTAGTGAATAAAGTCTTGCTCAACGATGATTTGTGTATTTAATATATAGACATAAATGATTTGAAATTTATTAAATAATGTTTGAGTGAAAAATATTATATTTTTTAAGTGGAAGTGTATTCTTACTTCAAAATAAAAAAAGCTTTATTTATTTGTTTTTATGACTACTTCTTTAGGCATATTATAGTGAATCATTTTCTACAATAGAAATGAGTTTACTCTGAGTTTTAAGTTTTTTTGACTATTTGGGAGGACAGTTGAAGTTATTTATTAGTTTGTGCATGCGCATAAGTCATGCAATAAAATAAAATGTATTCAATACCCAAAATTAGTAAACAATCACCAAATAATAAGCAAATTTTTGTGTTATTACTACCCGGTACCCAAATATATCACTACTTTTGCTTTAAAATGTACTACCTGTCTGTTTAAAATGTGATTTCATAATTTTTGAAGACTGATTCTTCATTATAATTTTAAAATAATTATAATTAAACAAAGAGGACTGAGTATTAAAGTTTTTGAAGATTGATCCTTCATTAGGATTTTAAAATTACAAGAAAAGTCTTCCTTATTAAGTTTTAGGTTCATTTTTAAGTAACATGTTGACTGTTGAATTTATTAATAATTTGAAAAAGATTTAATAAATACTTGAATAATAATATTGTTTTAGTAGCCATTATTTTATTCAAAGCTCTAAGGTGGTGCGTGGTGCTCTAAGGTGTGCACTTAAGTAGAAACTTGAACTCCCTTGAAACTTGGTTTGAGATACATTATGAAATGCACTCTTGCCAACGGACATTTAGCAAGTGCCAGTTACCTAAAATGTTAACATAATTGCTTAGCATAGTAGTAATAGGCTTATGTTTAAACAATCACTAGATATAATTAAATAAAATGCCAAAAAAATCACTATAAACTACTAAAAATAGTAATTACCAGAATTTAATCCTCCTTTTAGTATGAAATTTTAACCAATAAATTTAAAGCCTGCTAACTTATATCCAAAATAATTCTGTATCTCCAAAGTAATTGCTGAACAACCCAGATATAGTAAACAATCACCAAAATATTACCGCATTATAATTTGAAAGTTTATCCAAGTATGTGACATATTTTTTATCCTACAAAAGAAAATAAAATCTACATTTAATGTAGATAAATAATTGTTTTCTCAAAAATTACAAATGATTTTCTAAAATTTAACTTATGGTACTGAAAATGTCTATTAAAGTCTGACCTTAGAGCTTTAAATAAAATAATGGCTACTATAACAATATTATTATTCAAGTATTTATTAAATCTTTTTCAAATTGTTAATAAATACAACAGTCAACATGTTATTTAAAAATGAACCTAAAACTTAATAAGGAAGACTTTTCTTGTAATTTTAAAATCCTAATGAAGGATCAATCTTCAAAAACTTTAATACTCAGTCCTCTTTGTTTAATTATAATTATTTTAAAATTATAATGAAGAATCAGTCTTCAAAAATTATGAAATCACATTTTAAACAGACAGGTAGTACATTTTAAAGCAAAAGTAGTGATATATTTGGGTACCGGGTAGTAATCACACAATGCTTATTATTTGGTGATTTTTTACTAATTTTGGGTATTGAATACATTTTGAAGCGCAGGCATGACTTAAATAGCTAGATAGATGTTATTTAAGGTATCTTATTTTTGGTACAGATTTAATTTTTTTGGTGAGGCATTTTATGGTTACAATTTTTTTTTGGTGGTCATTATATTTCATCTTAAGTAATAAGTATAATATTAGGTATCTGAAACGGAAAATCAACACAACAAAATCTGTTCAGAGTATCTTCTGAGTGGCAAAGATTATCAGAATAGATAGGGTATGATTTTGTCTTTCGATCCGAGTATAAATACTAACCTGCTGATATTCACACCATTGTGCAGATTTTAATTGAATTTTGGAATTGTTTGCTCTGGAAGTTCTTTTCCAAGTGGGAAACTTTACCAAAATGCTACTACAAGATTGTGAAAAGCATTTACATAAATTCACAATTTAACAATTACACCGTAGTTTTGGAATTAACCTATTTAGCTTATATCTTGAGTCCTTTTCTCGGGTCGGGCAAAATTAGTGTAAATGAGATATTTTTGGTAGCTCGGAGTCTGTTGGTGATGTGATAGCACCAGCGTGTTTTGGATGAGGCGATACTCCATTATTACGTTTATAAAAAAACAGCAATGAGGATCACCATTTATCTTGCTAGTTGCTAACAGGCGAACTGGTGAATCGTGGTGAACCGAAAATTTTATCGACCTTCTCTTTGCTTTCCACATTAGGGATCTTGCATGAATATGTGTGTGTGTGTGAATTATTCTGCAGTCTGCAAAGGAACTAGCTTGATAATACTTAATCCGAGGGAAGATTTACCTATCATGCTATTGAGCTAAAATCTACACCAGAGACCAGAATAAACCAACATAGGCTTAATATTAATGGACTCCTATAAGAATAATAACAATAATAATAATAAGCCATTTTTAATTCCTTAACACTAATAGAGTACATTTTTTTATAGGAAGATACATTATTGTTTATTTATGTTACTGCATTTTAAAGAATTTATTTTTCACTAGTTTTTAAAATTCTTCTAATTATTTAGGACCTCTAGACGAATATAGACCTTCTCCATCTCTCTCCACTTTACTCTGTCTTGAACAGGGGGGAGGGGCAGCCCATGTAATGATTTTTCTAGCCCATCTCTCTTTATTTTGACATGTTACGTGGCCAGCCCATTTCCATTTTAATTTCTTACAGTGGGTCAAAGCATCCATAATATTGGTCTTTTTTCTTATTTCACTATGTCGTTTTTTGTCTCTTAGTTTCAAATACTCCATGGCTCTCTGACATGTTACAATTTTTCTTCCCGTGTAATTATTATACATTCACATTTGGCTTGCATTACAGAGGCAAGGTAAGATACACAAGTCAGACTTTCTTTTTTATTGTTAAGGGTAAATCATATTTCAAGACCTCTTTGTTATGCCAAGACAAGAACTTATCTCCTCTTCAATTCGTCTGTGTCTGGATTTTGAAAAAGATGTTTGTTTACCTACCTAAGTTGCTAAGGTAGCTTCCTTTAATATTTATGCCTTTATTTGACCACTTAAATTGTTTCATGGTGATTTGCTGCACAGTTATAAATAATGTGGGCGATAACGGGTCTCCTTGTCTTATACCTCTAGAAATGTTTATTTCGGGGCCGGTTTTGTCTAATTTCACTTGGCTGACGTTTTTTTGTATATATCTTATGTTAATTCAATTGTTTCTAATTGCACATTACATTCTCTCATGTATTTTGCTAATAATTTCAAGAAAATTCAAAGAAACAATTCTAAAAAAGCTATTGTTGTTGAATTGTACTTCAATAGTAAGATTGTCACTGAGAGGCAATTGAAATAAATGTCAAACATACGTCAAATACAGAGCAGACTACCGTTTAGTGCGCGATCGAGGGACAACTGTAACGCGATTGAAAGGTAGAAATGGAGCAGAATAGCAATTTTTTCAATAGCGATTGAATCGTATTTGGATGGTGTGTCAATGAAACGCAATTGGTCTTAAATAATTAACAGAATACGAAATGTGTCAAATTATTCAAACACGACCCAATCGAGATGCTATTGATCCAATTTTTAATTAGCAGAATTGGGGCCCAGTACAATCGACGTAATCGATCATATAGCAAAGAAAATTTCGCCACGCCGAGCCTGTCGACACTAGCTCAGTGGGAGAGCGTCCCGGCTTTAGGGAAATGGGCGCAGGTTCAATCCCTGCGTGTCGATATTTTTCTTTGTTGTTTTTAAATAATTTTTTTCTGTATAAAATGTTTAGTTTCAAATCACGGGATGAGTGCTAAAACACATATATAATTACAAATTTGTATTTTTTCATATTATACTGTCCGTTCACAAAAAACGTGATGTACTTCGAACACAAAATTAATTGAAACAAGTTATATATATTATGCGTATAATAAAAAATAGATTAGTTGTTTTTCTGACCGGCAGCTACTAAGTAAAGACTAAGAATCCCAGACCTTGAAGCAGTGGCGTAGCTAGCATTAGTATCACCGGTGAGGCCATTAATGTCTCCCCTACTCTTTACTCAGTATGTCGTCTATGATAAACGCGTTGAAGAAGCGACGCGACAGTGGCAGAGTGGTAAACGCGTCTTTTAAATTCTTTTTTTTGTGTTGATTAAGGTAACTTACCGCTTACAACCCGTGCTTTGAAAAGCACATCAAGCATTTTTTCCTGGGCACTTTTTCAGAAGGTTTTTAAGTTTTGAATAAAAATTAATGCCGCGATTCGCGCCGAGAGCATTAAGAGTCGATAATTTTAGCGATCCCGTCCGTCTTCGGAAAATATCTCCTGTTTATTAAGAAAATTTTGCCGACTTTCGATCCTGAAAGCTTGTCTAAAGATTATACTTCTGATTTCTATCGTACTAATGAATGGTATAGTCGTTGGTTACCAGCCAATGTGGACAAGAGACATGACAGTGAAACAACTTATCAGGTTGAAAAAAGATATTATAATAATACTGAGACATTTGCATTTCATGGATTTAATGAAAAAATGAAATTATTTTTAATTTAATAATGTAGCAGTTAGTACAGATTAATTGTAAATTGTTATACCTTTTGTATACCATGAGGTCAAATATGTGAACAATGAAACAGCTTGATAACAGCTTAACATACCACACATATTGTACTTTATGTATTATCTGTGGATCATAGAATTCGTTATCTGTATTGGTCGTGTGAGTAGGTGGGGGCACGCGCCATTGTAAGTAAAGTATGGTTCGGTGTCGCAACTCGCAGTACGATTCGGACCGGCGGTAAGTGCACACGCGGGTATTGTGTTAGTGAGAATACCCTCAGGTATACCAGTGTACACTACACTACACATATGTATATGTTGCAATAAAACATTATTATAATGACGGTTATAATCAAATTTTTTTACGGTCGGACCGCACCCTTCAACAGACTACATTAACAGTGTTAATGTTTAAAGACAAAATTGTGGTATTTAATTTGCAAAACTTCTGCAAAATTTTATATGTAACTGCTGTGATGCAACTGAAGCAAATGACTCAAACGCTGTTTTACTCTTCATAGTGTGAAGTGCTATTCGACTCTTCTGAAGATGCTTCGGTTGCGAATTGAAAAGTGCATTGAGTACATAATTTGTGTGTTACTGCCTTTGCTACTGACGTGGGTAAAGTGTGGTGGATGTGGGTAGATTATTGTGGCGCTCAGGTCTCCCAGATCGTGTATAAGTTTGCTTAATTCCTTACACTATCTTTCGTTTCAGTTGCATCACAGTTGTTTCATATAAGATTTTGTGGAAATATTGAAAATTAAAAACCTCAATTTCACCTTTGAATTATGGATTTCCGCAAAGTGACGCCTGAATCTATAAAATATCTTAAAAATGTTGTTATTATTTTTTTCTACAGAGTTTAATGCACTACGTACTAGTACATAGAAGTCTACTTTTTTTCTTGTTAACGAGAGCTTCGAGGCTGGAGCTGGCTAGGCTAGAAGCTGTTGCTAGCCTCGAGGCTCAAGATTTATTTCTTACTTATGAGCAACAATGCTGTTATTAATGTCTTTTTGAAGAATAGCTACTTACTACTACTTACTGCTAGAGTAAGGCAGTTGATCTTTTCTTCATGTCGTAAAAGACGAAAGAAGGTCAACACGTGTCACCTATATCAAGACTACTAACTAGGTAGTAGAATTCTGCAACGTCTCGACTCGGTTTGGTAACCCCGCCTTTCATATTCCTGCCGCTATAGCGCCGATGCTATTCGCTGCCATATTCCAGTTTGGAGGGTAAGGTAACTGGTAAACTTATAAATGCGGCATTCCAACCCCGCTAAAGGGATATCAATTCATTATTAAGGTCCTTGGTCTACAGACGATGATAATCTCTTTCCATCAGGTTGCTATCCTAAAGGTACTCCCACACAACAGTTATATAACGTTATACCGTAACTAGCACGATAAAATTTTATAACTGTGAAATTTTTAGTTGTAACATGTGTTATGAACGCTCCCACACTGGTTTAACTCGTAGTATAACATTCTGTAACATTCAGTTTGAATCTGCCTTTCGAGGAAGTTGGTAGTGGTTGTAAACGGAGGAAGTGCGTCACCACTTCATCGAAGGATCTGACTGGAGCCGTGTACGTGACAGAATAGGTACACTGCAAATGTTCTCCCCGCGCCCTTTCTCTAACGTTGAGCTGTCGCTCGGATGACGTTATTCGGCAAAAGTTATAAGTAATTTGTAATATTAGTTGCATTACATTTTGTAAGTTTTTTATATCATAAGATAGGAAACAAGGAGATGGCTCTCCTAATAGACAGAGACAACCATCGCCTATAGACATCAAAGATGGTAATGGTGCGTTGCTATCCATATAATAAATAATCACGGAACAAATTACACTAACTGATCTAACCCCAAAGTAAGCAAATTATTTGCTTGTGTTATGGGTGTCAGTCAACGATACTAATACATAGAAATACATATATAAATACCAGAATATATTTAATAAACACCCAAACCCAGAAATACAAACATTTATGCTCATCACACAAATGCTTGTCCCCGTCGGGAATCGAACCCGAGCCCCGTTGACTGCGTAGTCAGGTTCGCTAACCACTTGACCAACGGGACGGTCATACGGCGAGTTGTTAATGCCACTTGCATAAGATTACCGGCTACCTTATCCTCCAAACCGGAACACGACAGTGACAAGCACCTGGAACAGGTAGGTAAAGATGTAGACCCAGACCCGAGCGAGAGACAATACAAAACTCTACCACTAAATAGCCATGATGTTAGTGACTCGTATAGCCAATCGTTTGCCTCCTACAGCAAATGGTCTGTTCTCCAAAGGAGCCCGTACCAAAACGGGGATCAACATGAAGTTGTATAACATCACTAACAATTTGTAACATCTGTTACAATTTGTTAAAAAAATTTGCAACAAATGTTATACAACATTCTCTAAATTTATATAAATCTGCTGTGCAGGAGCACCTTAAGAAATATATATATATATATATATATATATATATATATATATACATGGACATCCGCTATACCAGAGGTCTTGCAGTTGCATTGCCGGCCTTTTAAGAATGAGTGAGCTCTTTTCTTGAGGGCCTTCAAGTTGTATTCGTTTGGAAACATCCCTGCCGATGATTAATTCTACAACTGAATAGTGCGAGGCAAAAAGTGCCGAGAGAAACGCACAGTTATGAATTTCCAGACATCAAGATGGCGAGGGTGAAATTTCAAAAGAAATAGAGAATAATAAATGTATAAAAATATTTAAAAATAAACACTCACCGGAGTCAAAATTGTTCCCGCCTGCATCCATTCCCTGACCATGATATTCTGAAAACAATTTAGTGACTGTAAGTACATCATCGTTATAATAATTTACGTCATCGATCACAAAAAGTCTGGGGGTTTTTGTCACGTCAAGCGTACCAGGGGCCTAATTTATGTAATTAAATGGCAATCGAGTCAAGCGTTTGACTCTTACACATTTTCTTTCATATTATGCCACGTCGTACCACATCTCGACGTTCTATCGTGTTAATGTGTGTGAGAGCCCTAAACGCATTGACTTAATTACGTGAATTGGGGACAGGGTTTGGAAACCGGTTAATTTTAAAAATTAAAACAACGCAAGCACAGGAGAATTTTGTTAAATTTTCGCTCTACCTTAATCTCAAAAATACCGGTCCCTTATGGAGCAAAATTGTAACGGTTTAAATTAATAAACCGGTTTATACAAGTTTTTTGAAGCTTCGTTTTGCTTGCCACTCCAATTTTTTTCTGCACTTTGTGTTACCTACCATTTGTAGGTTTTGATTAAAACCGGTTTATTTAGATTTAAGAAGCGTTCTCATCTTAGATACGTTCCTCGCAAACCTTTAATAAAAGCCGCAAAAACCCTTTATTAACCGGTATTTTTAAACCGGTTTCAAGTCCTGAAGCATACACTATGGCTCAATATATGGAGCAGCGTTTACGTTGTAGTCTCTTTTTTATTGAAGTGAAAACTTCTTTAGGCGCGTTGAGCGTTTTGGTAGAGGGTAAAATCCTCGGCTCGCGTCACCGACATGCTAATGATAATAGTATATCTATAGCTATGGAGAGCCAGACTAGCGCACGCGCAGTAGCCTGTGTACACGTATACACTATTACATCGACTATTTCTGACTGTATTATGTGCGCGTTGGACGCTTTATATAGTTATATAGTTTTAATTACTCTCAACTTAATAGTTCCGTTTTCACTTCTATCGGCAGTCCCACGACTGCTACTGTTTTTTATTGTTAACTAGCTGTGCCCGCGACTTCATCCGCATGGAAAAAATCTAAAGATAGTGTCGAAGGTATACCCTCATAGTTACCGTTCCTCACAGATAAAAACTATCCTATGTCCTTTCTCGGGTCTCAAACTATCTATGTACCAAATTTCATCAAAATCGGTTCAGTGATTTAGACGTGAAGAGACACAGACAGAGTTAGAGTTACTTTCGCATTTATATATATTTAAGACTAGCTGACCCGCGCAGCTTCGCCCGCGAAAGCGCCCGCTATATGGACGACATGCTAGATTAACATGTCCATATAGTTTTTCGTGCAAACTTTCATCTATTTCAGTCTTTCAGGGGTGGATTTTTTAAAAAAAGTTAGCCTATGTTTAACCTCGGATCTTCAACTACCTTAATGCCAATTTTCATTAAATTCGGTTGTGGTTTAGCCATGAAAACATCACAGACATACAGACTTTCGTATTAATAATTTTAGTATGGATACAAGGCCATAAATATTGATAGCCTTATTTAGGAGCTAATTTTCAATTTTCCTAAAGCTCTGATTTATTTCAAGATTGTATCAAATTAAATCATGGCCTTATCGGTTATTAATTCAGTATGAAACCCACTGAAATGTTACGATTTGACTAAATAACAAACGTATATATACGTCGATAGGAAACAAGCTAACCCCTAGACCACGACGTATATGAAGAATCAGTTTTCATGGTCCAAGGGTTAAGGCTAGGCGTTTATATATCAGCCAGTGAGTCGGGACTTTTCTTTTTATATATATATATATATATATATATATATATATATATATATATATATATATATATATATATATATATATACAGATTTTAATATAGGTTCTGACCGGGATTTTATTCAGGGGGAGGTCAATCTTAGCTCATTTCACCAGTTTAATCTTCTAGAAAATGACATATCAATAAATTTAAGAATTGGTCGTAACTTAGGGGGGCAATGGGTACAATCCCCCCCCCTGGATCCACGTCTGTTCCGATACCAGCCAGATTAAGAGTATGTTGAAGATTTGTACAGTAACCTACAAAAAACTTACAGCTGTATCTTTTATAACATCAATAATAACACAACTAATATTTAAAAAATTGTTTCGCCAAATAAAATGCCTTAATAAATTTGATTTTTTTATTATAATTTAAAAAATACATTAATTATGTAGAATGTAATGTAATGGAACCAGTAATTTCAATAATCTGTTGTCTTATTTTAAATTGAGTATTATAATTTTAAAAAATACACTACTTATGTAGTCTGGATACCACCCGAACAATCTGATCATATTATGTTAGTTGGTCTTCCCCGGTACCTACACGCTCCATCTGCCATTCTGTCTTCTGAAACATAAGTATCTTGTTGCACTTTGCTCATTGAAGAAACATAATGATGTGAATGAATGTTTGCTAATAAATTAAAATGGTAAACTAAAGAATATCTTATGACGTTATTAAAGAAATCTTAATACAGATTAATATTTATTATTTCAAGAGTTTTCATTACCTGTAATAAATCTACGACAAATGTGTAAAACTACGTTCAGTGCTATGTTAAATTTCATAAAAGTGTATTTGTTGGGAAAAGGGGAACAAAGTCAGGAGGATGTCATTCCGCAGTTTAGGTATATTCGTCCGCGCGTGCCGTCCGGGCAGCCGACGTATGGCAATGGTTTGTCGCTCGGCTCGCACGACAGTCGCGGTCACGTCGGGCTCGCGCATACTATCCATACTAATATTATAAATGCGAAAGTAACTCTGTCTGTCTGTCTGTCTGTCTGTTACGCTTTCTCGGCCAAACCACTGAACCGATTTGGATAAAATTTGGTACAAATATAGTTTGAGACCCAAGAAAGGACATAGGATAGTTTTTATCCCGGAAATCCCACGGGAACGGGAACTATGCGGGTTTTTATTTTAGAATTTTTTCCACGCGAACGAAGTCGCGGGCACAGCTAGTAGGTATCAACTAAATACAAAAACTACTCGTGACAACTCTGTACTGACGTTCGCAGCTCGGTCATAAAACTGGGAACGCAAAGAAAATTCACGGTTCGCGCGCGGTTATAAGTTTCAATTAGGCATGGAAATTATTGTTAAATTAGATTAACTGCTAGTTGTTAAAGTTAATTAATATTTAACAGTTATTTATTTATGTTATATTATATCTGTAGCCTAAAACACGAAGCTACCAAAAAAATGTCCTCTAGAACAGTTTTAATAACTTTTAACAGTTATTATTATCACGTTCTCTCGAAATATTTTTAATAACAGTATTATCTTAAATCAAGTTAGCGAGCAAAACAAACGCTCCCTTAAATATTTTTAATAACATTATTATCATATAATATCAAGTTATTGGTAATTTTAGTGACGCATAAAAATTACTTTTAACAGTATTTGCTAATATAAATAACAGTTGTTAATTGTTAAAAAAATTAGTGCGAAATTTAATATGTTAACTGTTAAATGATCCATGCCTAGTTTCAATTTTGCTTGCAGGCGGGTCTAGATATATCTTTATACCTAAACCTGACTTTGTAAGGAAGTGAATCTTCTGTTCGGTACTACTATTACGTATAAAGTTTCACTTATACATGTACAATCCTAAAATGACGAGATTTATGTTGGCTTGCATCTAACTGTTTAAATACTTGTTAAGTATTTAACCACTACTAGGAACACAACTAGGAACCCTTATAGTTTCGCTATGTCCGTCCGTCCGTCTGCACGATAGCTCAGAGATCCTTATTAGTAGAAAGTTGTAATTTGGCACCAATATACATATTATTTACGTCAACAAAGTGGTAACATAAAATTTTGAATTTTAATTTTTTTTTCTCACGCACTCCATAGTGTAGGGTATTTATGGATAGGTTTTTAAAAATATTGTAGGTTTGTGAAAACAACTTTTCGATTAGGGATGAGTTTGTAAAATATTAAGCTTTTAAGTGCTAATTTTTGTTAGATTTTAGTGTGTGTGTCCCCCCCCCCTCAGCAGGCTAAACGGTTGGTTTTGGGGTGTGAAAAAACCGTGATAGTAGTAAATACAATGGAGTTAAAAGGAAAACTATCACGTTTTAAAAGGCTTTACAAGTTTTTGAGTATTAGTCGACCAACTTATAGAATTTACTTAAATTTTTATTGGCGGTGAACCTGTGGTGCGGATATATATATTTGTCATTAAATACACTATACTATGAATGTTCACAGTATGACACTACAAAAGCACTCTTCTTAGTCCGCATAATTGTGATGGTCAACTTCGGAACCCTACAATGCGCGTGGCACGACACGCACTTTACCAATTTTTTTTTATATCCAGTTAAAAAAGTATTTTTAAGGAAATTTTGTAATTTGTAACATGTGTAAACTTAGTAAAATAATTAGGGATGGGCTGAAATTCGCTTTAACCGAATTTGGCAGTTGGGGCCGAACTTGATATTCGACCGAAATTCTGTTTAAATTCCAAAAATTCGACAATAGAATAAAGTACTTACTTGCACTATTCTGACTAAAATCTACACAAACATATTGACAATATATTATAAAGAGCAAAGATTTGTATTTTAGCATCTTTATATGTATCGAATAAACTCAAACTGCTGAACCGATTTGAAAAATTCTTTCACCGTTAGGAAGATTACATCATCCCCGAGTAACATAGGCTATATTATATTTTCAAAAAAATCAGAGATCCTTACCTGAATTGGTACAATGTACCCCGAGGTATCAAAATTTTGGCGATAAGTCATTATTTTGCGTGCACTACGAAAACCATTACCGATATATAAAATAATTTAAGTAAATTCGTGAAAAGTGACGTCGTGTCGCTCTCAAGGAAGGGTACCAAAATTGAGCCGAAGTTTATTCGAATTTTTTATTTTGACCGAACGATAGGCCGAAGTTCGAATTTGGTTCAAACCACATTCGGCCCATCTCTAAAATTAATCGACCAAGCCATTATCAGACATTCATGATGTAGGCTTAATTTCGAGCCAAAAAGTCGCAGAAATAATCATGTATTAATAGCAAGAATTGTCACATTTCAGCTATATCATAATCGATTTAAACCGAGATTTAAATCGACTCATATCTCAAAAACTACCGAACCGATTTTGATAAAACTTTTACTGTTCCCTAAGTTGAAATATTCGTCTTAAATCAACCCAATATGGCTTTTAGTTCCCGAGAAATTCGTGAAGAAACATACAAATATAATATATACACTTGCGAAACGCCAAAATAGATCATCATACTCAAATAATATCCAATTTCAACAATATTACAATATATGCCAAACTGATAACCTCCGTTGTTTCGTCGTTTGAAAATAAAAACATTGTTTTCAGAGCAACACATTACGTATATTTTTACCAGTTCCTAATAACCTTGACGATTTGTCTTATATATACCTATATTTTTGACTGACTGAATGCAAATTGCTAGTTCAGGGTTTTTTGGGTCAAGGCATTTTCTAGCGGTTTTGTTTCAATTTTATACATTAATGCATATATCAGTGAAACAATTCGTTTATGTTACGAGTAGTGACAATTTCTGCGAGCCGTACGTTAAAAGTGTTCCTATGAATGTCAAACTACCAAATGTCCAAATAACTTGTAAAACGCCTCGTTTAATAACTAATCTGTATTAATAACTAGCTGACCCTGGAAACGTTGTTCTGCCTTTTTAACTGCTCTTTTTTTCTGTATATTTTTAAGATATGATTGGAATAGGCGTTTGTCTTCCATCGCACCTGGTGGAAAGTGTCGATGAAGACGAAGGTGGTACACGCCCATCCAAAAGAAACCTATTCACTCCACTCTTAAAGGTGCCATGACTATATTTGTCAGGAAAAATAAACGTAGGCAGTTCGTTCCAAGCCTTGGCGACTCGAACCAAAAAAGAGTTGTCGTACCGTTTTGTTCGATTTTTTGGTATATCAACAACGTACGGATGGAACTTTTGCCTGCGTCTAGTAGTCCGATAAAGGAATGGTGAGGGTCTAACAAGTTCGAAGAGAGCTTTCGCACATTCACCAAAGTGCATCCTGTAAAAAACTGATAGGCTAGCGACCTTGCGACGATGCTCAAGTGTTTGTATATTTCTATTTGCGAGCTTGTCGTCGTTTGTTAACCTAATGGCTTTTCGGTCTGCAGAATCTAAATCTTCTAGTTGATATTTGTCTGAACCCTCCAAAAGGTGACTGCAGTACTCCATACATGATCGAACTTCTGCTCAGAGCTGAAGTACCGCCCCATCCCTAGACTTCAACAATTAATTCAAAACCAAAATTAGCTAAATTCAGCCGTTCTCGAGGTTGAGCGAGACTAACGGACAGCAATTGATTTATATATATATATATATATATATATATATATATATATATATATATATATATATACATATATATATATATATATATATCGTCAAGGGTATGGTAGACTCAATCAAAACCTTACCTTAAATATAAATAACCTTAATTATAAACTGATTGAAAGAAGACACGCTGAATGAGTAATCTTGGCATTACTTGTTGATATTACGAATCACCTCAATATTTTTGAATCTCAAATTACAAGGCAAAGATTTAATTTCAAGAAAGATTTCAAGGCACTTCCGAGTGTTTAAGTTGAAAAACAGTTAAATTATATCTCTTTTCAATTAACCCAGGAAATATTGATATTTTCCCAAGCTAAAACATTTGAAAGAGAAATTCAATGTTGCTATTGTCAGTTGTTCTAAATACGAATCTAAAATTAGATTCTTATCAAAGTCGTTTGAAAAGAGATTTTAATACCATAAGCGTAAAAAAAATACATTTTTTTATAAATCCTTTCATTCTGTTTGAATGACTAAAATAGTTATCCGCTGAATTTTTAGTTAAACTTGGTTAACTACAAAAAATATTGTACGTTAGAAACTTGCCCACAAAGTGCCTTCGTAACCATAAAATTCTTCAAAGATTTTGTGGATTTCTGTAAATTGGGGTCTAGTCGTTTCGCATCGCGAGCGATTCGGACGGCCGCGGTGAGAATCGCCCAAGAGCTATTTTGGCATGGGTCATTTCGGACCGCAATGGTGGAGTAGTGCGAATCGCCCAATCACTTATTGTATTGCGTTGATTCACACCGCTGTGCCGTGAATAGATCTTTAAATTAATATAAGTAGAAATCGAACCAAGAAAAAAGCATTTGATCGTTTCGCCTCGTGATCCGAATCGACCCATTTCAAAAAATACCTTGGCCGATTTGCATCGCTCCATCACTGCGGTGCGAAATGACCCATGCCAAAAGAGCTCTTGGGCAATTCACACCGCGCACAGTATTCCGTCTAGTATAAGCCAGCGGAACAAAATCAAAGTCCTAATTTCCAGGACCTTATGTTAACAACTTATAGACAACCCCCCCCCCCCCCCCAGGTACCGAAAATACACAATAGATTACGCTAATCACCTAATAAAGGTACTTAATTGCGGGTGCTAGGTAAGCGATAAGGAAAGTTGTTTTGCATTTGCGAATCAGTTGCATATTACGCACACTTGTGATTACATCTCTCAAAATTATTTACAAAGTGAATCTAGTTTTTTGTGAGGGAACATTCTGTAGAAGGTATGTATGCTTATTTCAAGTACTTTTTTTACAAAAATACTTACCTTAAATTATTTGTGTGCTATGAGTTTGAATGTATGCAGAGAGATTTTGTAGATTTATTTATATTTTTAAAATTTAAAGGGATGCAGATTTTTGTTTCCTTATGTGTCTAGCTTAATTTTTAAGTATGCGAAAAACATTGTCTACAAGATGTTTATGATGAAATTTTAAGAAAACTTAAGATGAACATTTCTAGCCTGTCATCGAAATTAAATGAAAAATGGAATTCATCAAAATCTAACAACGAAATGTTTTTTATAAAACATAAAGACTGGTTGGAGGGATGTGGAATAGAAGAAGTTAGGGGGCGTCCATAAATTACGTGAGGTGTTTTTTTTTTAAATTTTTTGTCCCTCCCTTCCCTCCCCTGGTGAGATGTCGTGAGATTTTATTCAACTCCCTCCCCCATCCCCAAATCTCACGTGAGATTTTTCAAAATGTGGGTTGCTTAAATATGTAAACGCGTTGGATTGTTAATGTAAAAAGAAAAAAAAAATGCTTGGTGCTTTTATTTACGACTAGTCTTAACTGGTAATCAATATTGAAGTGTAATAAAAATTTAACAACACAATACTTAAACCGTAACTACTGCGATTAAAAAAAGAATATCTACTCTAATTCAGTCCATGGAGAATCATTCGCGGTCTCAAGAGAGACTATTGGAACCAACATGTCCGTATGATATTCAGTAAAATCATCTGCTTCTTCTGATCTAGCCATTCTAAGCCGTATTACGATTACGCTTAAGATTAAATCTTAAGCATGTACAATCTGGATAATGGACCAAAATAGTATATTTTTTTTTGTTTCAATCAGAAAGAAAATTGCGTGATATTTGCCGAGACCCCGTCTCTCCCCAACGTAAGATTAGATGAGATTTGACTCGACCCCCCCTTAAGCATCTCACGTAATTTGTGGACGCCCCCTTATGAAACCCAAGGAAACGGTCTCGAGTTGCCACGAATAAAGATCTTTTGAGAATGGTTACATATGATCCTGTAACTAACGCTTATAGAGAGTTGCCACGTAAAAAGATCACTGCTTTGCCTGTAACATGTAACACCTTATGTAGGCACTAACATAATCAATCGTCATCATCATTGTCGTCTAAGATTATTGTGTCCAAAAATAAAGCAGGGCGTCTCATAACGTCTTGGTGCCTAGCCCACCCCAAAAACCAAACTAGGCACATAACGTGGGCACAACTACCGATTGTTCGTCGTCCAGTAAAACATGAGCAGCAATAATGTTCAATGGAACCAAGCCCATGATTGATCTCGTTTATTAGACAAGCGAGATCCAGGGTCAGTCTCAGGAGCTAGAATAAGTAGGATAATATATTTTTTAACGAAAACCTCGTAAATGTTCAAAAAATAACAAAATAACAAAATATCAAAACTTAAAGCAGCTCACTAAAATTCATTAGATAAGACTTGTCACTACTTGTTTACATTCTTATTTATGTATTATTTCCGTTTTCCCTGTAATCAGATCATAGTTCCTATTACATGGGCTAAATAATTGGTGTGAGATGTCTAGAATTTATTTATTTATTTATAATTCCGTGGAACGATTTTTTTAATTATTTTTTTTTGATATCTAGTCATGTTATGAAACAAATAAAAGTGTTTCCATGCTTGGGCAGCGTTTGGTCCAAAACGGTCAATCTCCTTACATACATTATATTACCTAATAAAAATTAATTATTCCTTTCATTTATTCATATTTTTATTGTGTATATCCTAACGGCCGGTTTTCGAAACGCAAATTAATTTTAACAAGCAATTATCTGTGTTTAACAGAACAAATATTCTGTTGCTGCTGCCGGCTGCCACCATCTTTGCTGTGTTTCGGAGAGAAGGGCAAGACAGGCAGTGTAATTACTGACACCGAGACTTAACATCTTATGTCTCATGATAGGCAACACATAAATAAGTTACCTGGACTAGTTCTAAGTAAACTAGTTTGGGTTCATTGGCGACGTCGACCACTTACCATATTGGTGGCACGTCTGCCAGTTTATCTATTCAACTAACATAAAGAAGTATGTACCACCGCCCTACCTATCTAATGTGATTGCGTTAATGCTTGTCTTTTTCGTAACGGTTCGAAGAGTAAGGTAACCAGTAAAATGCATGTGGCGTGGCCATCCTGCCATACGATAGCAACACACCATTAATATTTGGTGTCTATAGGCAATCGTTTCTCTTTCCTTCGGGAGAGTCATACTCTTGTTTGTTATCTAAATATTAAAAAAACGTTCAGACAGCACTAGTCCGATTTCATCACGGTACGTCAGTCTTTCCTTTACCAACATCCAACACGTTATTATTTTTAAACCAGAATCCAATATAGCAGCATTTTCCACGTTTACATTTAGTATGAACCATCACCTATCTTCCAAGGAAAAATCTCAAGCCAATAGATACGGCGAATAACGTTTAGCGGTAGAAACAGTAAAAAAATATGTTCGAAGGCGCCGCAGATAGATAAGACAGATACCCCCCACACTAGATAAGACAACATCTTAACTGGCGCGCTAGTTCAGAAGCCGTTCTCGAAATTATGACATATTGCCATTATGATAACAGATAGTGATGTTTAGCGGTAAAATAATCGACGACTCACGATAAACGAATCAGATTTTTTTTACGGGTTTGTGTTAGTCCGAGCACCCTTTGAAAAAAAACCCTGCCAGGCATATGCCAGGCAGCTTGTAAAAGGCCAACCATTTGTTATACGTGTCATTGCCATCGTGACTACTAGGTGGTAGAGCTCCGGAACGTCGAGCCCAGGTATATGGTACCACCGTGTTACCTATTCCTGCCGCAATAGCGTCAATGCTTGTTATTGACATGTTCCGGTTTGGAGGGTACGGTAGCCAGTAAGTTTATATAGGTAGCATTGATACCCCGCCTCACGGATAGCAACGCACCATTAACATCTTTGGTGTCTATAGCCGATGGCTTCTCTTTCCATCAGGAGAGCAATCAGCTTGTTTGCTACCTTATTTGTTTTTTTTTTTTTAATTTTTATATTAAGTAAAAACAATTGTCATTATTACAAAGTAGGTATTAATATGGACAAAGTAAAAGCCGTGTATAAAATTAAATTTATTGTGTCGCCGCCACGTCTTTATATGTATTTTTTTAATATAATTTCATAGATACACAAGAAGACGTTTCTCCTGATGAAGAGATAACCATTAATAGACAAAGAAATATGTTAAAGCTACTATTATCACGGTAGGAACACCACATACATAACTTAACCAGCTGTCTTATCCTACAAACCGACGCTACCTGGAATAGCTAAGGCGGTGGTACCAAATATATTCTACACGTTCCATCGTAAAAACTTGGTGAAATTGCATTACTTTTAGACACAATTTATAAGTTTATTTAAGGGCAATGGGCCCACCTCTCGTTCACTGTAACTTCTGTAAACCAGAATCAACAGCGGCAACCGTCCTGATAACCTCTGAGTTACGAGCTCAGGGCGCCCTGGGGACGAGCTTAGCTGTCTTGGGACCCGCAACGAAATTAAATTAATTTATAAGTTTATGAAGTGAAATTAAAGTACAAGTGGATTATAAACTGTCTATAGGTGGTATCAAACTTGATCAAGACGTTGTAGAACGTTCTACCTACCCTCTAGTTCACACTCATTCACGATCACAAGATGACAAACAAGCAGATGGCTCTCCTGATGGAAAGAGACAAACATCGTCTAGGAGCCAAAGATGCTAATGGTGCGTTGCTATCCTTGTGGCGGGGACTTAATGCCACATGCATAAGTTTACCGGCTACATTACCCTCCAAACCGGAACACGACAGTACTAAAAACTGACGCTATTGCGGCAGAAATAGGTAAGGCGGTAGTACCACACCCGGGCGAGTCAATGCAGAACTCTATCATCAAGTAGTCACGATGGTAGTGACACATATAGCCAATCGGTCGCCTTTTACGACCTGCCTGGCAGAACAGCAGTTGTCTGTTCTTCAAAGGAGCCAGGACCAAACGTATTAGCCTTTTCTCGTCTTATACGAGATGTCCAGTAAGCCAGTCGATATGTTTCTCAAAAAGTTCCCGGAGATATCAAACGGCTCTTGATGGTTACAAACAACCTCATCATTCTTCAAGACAACAAAGAAGTCCTTGACACGCGGATACGTTACAGGGTCATAGCATCACATGCGTAAAATTACTCAGCTGTCTCCAAATTAGAACACGACAGCGACAAGCTTTGGCGTAATCGTGAGAGGAATAGGTAATGGAGCGGCTCCGTATGCTGATGAACTTTTGCGTTTGCAACACTCGGGACTCGCATTCACGTAGCTAAACATCAATCGAAACATTTAGGTCTCATACGTTATGCCGTCGTCGTAGCATGACAGGACGTTTTTTTATATCATTATTTAGAAAATAAGCAGATGGCTCTCCTGATGGAAAGAGAAATTATAGCTTATAGATACAACGATGTTAATGATGCATTGCTATCCGTATGGCAAGGTATTAGTGCCACTTGCATATGTTTACTGGCTACCTCACCTGCAAACTGGAACAAAAACCCAGGCGAAAACATGCAGAACTCTACCACCTAGTAGCCATGATGATAGTGACTCCTGTAGCCAATCGTCCGCCACTTGTGAACTGCCTGACAAAACTAAGTTCAGGTCTAGTCTTCGCTTTCATAAGCACTGATTGACAGAGACAGATATTTTATATATTGTTTAAGTTTTTACAATTTTGCTGTCTCGTGCCGAAAAGGATGGGGTAACTGGATATTTTCCTACTCCTATATACCTCCGATTTAATTCGTTGTGAGTTCTAAGACAGCTTAGCTTTTCCCAATGGCATCTATGAGCAAGCAACACAATGGACATCAGAACGTTGCTGCTGTTGACTCTGACTTACAGAAGTTATAGTGGTAGGAATAAGACTTGGACCCATTGCCATTGTAAAAAAGATGGTCTACTATCTAGATAGATACGGATTAACCTGCAAGAATCTTAGGTGTCAGAAATCAGAAATACTTTATTCAATAAAACTTTTTACAAGTTATTTTGACACGTCAACATATTTTTTTTAAAAACTACTACCGGATCGGAAACGCGGCCACAGACTGAGAAGATCCGGCGGAAGAAACTCAGCGGGCTTGTCTTTTTTTTATATCATTGATTTTTTTACAATATCACAATATTACAAAAAATATATATGAGATCGGTATGAGGAGCAATTAATCGCAGGTTTTTTTGTCTTCTAAATAATCTGAGATTTTATAATATCCTTTTTTACACAGTTTTGTTTTAACACATTTTTTAAATTTATTGACTGGTAGATCTCTTATAGTTTCGGGAAGTTTATTGTAAAAGTGTATACATTGCCCCATAAAATAGTTACTTATTCTGTGGAGACGAGATGCATGCACAACGAGATTGTTTTTGTTCCTTGTATTAAGTGAGTGTACGTCACGAGTGTGTAAAAAAAGCAAATATTTTTACGAACGTACATCAAGTTCTCAAATATATATTGGGATATAACAGTTAGAATATTGATTTCTTTGAATTTTTCTCTCAGGGAAACCCTCGGTGTGTGTTTTTTAGAAACAAGTTACAAACAAACCCGACGAAAATTTATCAATGTCTATACTTTTCGTCAATTTATTGTGCCATGTGCCCAAATAAATTAAAATTTGGAGTTTTAATCACTGTGGACCGTGTAGGAAATGTTCGAAAAAAATTATATTTACATCGTGTTCCGAATACCAAGGCGTCTATTAAAAGAAATGGTTCTAGGTCGCTATCATAAACGCACACGTAAAAAATCTGGTTCATGGTATCTCCTGTACGCTAAATATATCCTAGATGGAAGGAAGATATTGGCTTTGCATGACTACCGTATATAGTAGAGATATTAACTTTAGACAATTTTATACCCCTGACAATTTTTGGGTAGTAAAATAAATAATGAAAGTTTTTTTTAAAGGCAACCTCCTGAGTTGCAATCGAACCCAAAGGGAAAGGGAAAAGCCGTCTTGAAAATCACGAAGAAATAAATCAGAACTATACATCACTACATAGTATAAAACAAAGTCGCTTTCTCTGTCTGTCCCTATGTCCCTATGTATGCTTAAATCTTTAAAACTACGCAACGGATTTTGATGCGGTTTTTTTTAATAGATAGATTGATTCTTGAGGAAGGTTTAAGTGTATAAACCTTTCCGATATTCCCACGGGAACAAAAGCTGCGCGGGTGAAACCGCGGGCAGGTCGCTAGTATACTATATACCTAAGACTCCAGTCTTAGGTCTTTTTTTTATATCATAAGATAGCAGACAAGCAGATGGGTCTCCTGATGGAAAGCGTCAACCATCGCCTATAGACACCAAAGGTGTTAATGGTGCGTTGCTATCTTGTGGCGAGATCCAATGCCACATGCATAAGTTTACCGGCTACCTTACCCTCCAAACCGGAACACGACAGTGACAAACACTGACGCTATTGCGGTAGGAATAGATTAGGTGGTGGTACCAGACCCGGGCGAGACAATGCAGAACTCTACCACCTAGTGGCCACGATGATAGTGACTCACATAGCCAATCGGTCGCCTTTTACGACCTGCCTGGCAAAACGGCAGTTGGTCTATTCTTTAAAGGAGCCCGAAACCAACACGGGGAAAGCAACATAATTTTGATATTGGAAAAGCTGCAACTTTTGAAAACTTTATTCGATTTTGATTTTTGAGACGGAGTTAGGCATTATATGTAATTTTTCAAGTTATGAAGTATTGTAAAAAATCAAAAATTGGTTGGTATAATAATCTCGAAGTTATGTCAAAAAAAACCCACCTTTTTAAACATTTTTTCAATGATAATTTCCGAATGGATAAACCGATTTTGATGCAATTTGTGTTATTGAACGCGGTGTTTTAAAAAATAGATCTGATTAGATTTTGTAACCAAGCGGTACATTCATTTGGAAGTTATTATTAAAAAACACTGATTTTCTAAAAAATTAACAATATATACATACAAAGGGTTTTCTAAATATAGACGACATTGTAAAAATAGTTGAAAAAGATTCCTAAGACCTCAAAACATGGATATCTAATGAAAACTCAAATTTCGAAAATCGAGGTAAAATCAGGCACTTCCTTATCTACCACACGTAGCGGGAAGTTAAAAAATTTAGGTCGAGTTCAATAGCATACGTACATGCAGAATAATTTCTTGAAAAATTAAACGAAAGCTAAAATATTTATTCGCGAATATATATCGGTGCTACAAGTTATTTGTCCAAAGACATCAGCATTCTACAATTATAAATGCAAATATTTAAAAACTGCGAATCCCGCGGGATCACCTAATTTTTCTGGGATAAAATGTAGCCTTTATACTATTCCAAGTCATCATCTACCTGTGTGCCAAATTTCATTTAAATCCGTTCAGCAGTCTTTGTATTATTGAGTAACAAACATCCATCCATCCAAACTTTTGTAATTGCAATTGTAATATTAATATGGATCATATTTATGTAGGTTAAAAATCTATATAGACTATTTACACAACATTTCTTCATCATATTATTTATATTAATAACTAGCTGAGCCCGCGACTTCGTCCGCGTGGAAAAATTCGAAAAAAGTAGCAGTAGTAAGTTACTCCGTGTCACATCAGCTATCTGCCAGTGAAAGTCCCGTTAAAATCAGTCCAGCCGTTCCAGAGATTAGCCGGAACAAACAGACAGACAAAAATTGTAAAAAAATGTTATTTTGATATATGAACTGTGTGAACATCAATATGCATTTAGTAAAAAGCGGTTATTTTAATATTACAGACACTTCAATGTTATTTATTTTATAGATGTATAGATATCTAATTTTTATTATTTTTATTCGTATTCAAATATTGAGATTCATTTTTATTACTTTTTAGGGTTCCGTACACAATAATAAAATACGGAACCCTTATAAGATTACTTTGTCCGTCTGTCAACACCCTTTTTTCTGGAACGCGCAGAGGTATCAAGTTGAAATTTATATCAAATACTGGGATCTACGGTCCCTCTCAGCTGTGAATAAATCAAACTTTACTTACAAGTCGCGCTCAAAAGATATGATCATTTATGTCGATTATTTTGCAATTTTTTGCGATTTCAAAAGGGATATTTTGCGATATTTTGTGATTTCAGAAGGGAATCAAAACATATAGGCTACTTCCCGTTGATCTAGAATTACGAAATTTGGCAACAAGTATTTAATGTCTTACAACATGTGAAGGAAATCCGAAAACCGTAAATTTTTAGTTACATCACGAAAAAAACGCGATCAAAGATATGACCGTTTATGCCGCATATTTTGCGATTTCACAAAAATTTAACATATTTATACGTCTATTTATTTATTGGAACGAAGTTCCTTATCGCGCGTTGTGAAAGGGGGCTAGACGGAAAAAATTCTTACGAAAAGTTGTCACGACACTTTTTGCTATAGTAAGCTATTGTAAGCTGTGCGGCGTGCGCATGTTTCTCTGTCTGTCTCTCTCTCTCTCTCTTATAGAAAGCAAGGCAGATATTTTCATTTCAATTTCGCATTGAACAGTGTAGTGTCGCGACGATTATTTTTGTTGAGTGTATACAGGTTTTTTGTAAATAATAATAAAAGGAACTTCGTTCCATCCGGGTGTCCCTTGACACCTCTCAAGTTTTTTTATAACTCCTGTTAAAAACCTTCATGAAGATGTCAAGACGCCCGTTAAAAGCGTAGCTCTTAGGCTGGTTTTTGTGTCACGCTGACCGCAAGCAGACGGTCGGCGCTGATGTATGTAGCCTACGGTCGTCAGCGCAAATCAAAAACGCTACCTATGACTTCATACATACGGACCCATCAGCGCCGACCGTCAGCGTGCGGTCAGCGTTACACTAAAACCAACCTTAATATTAATATTAAAAGGTCGCGCATCACGAATTATTTATTCCCGTGTTATTTTTCTTACAAACTTTATCCGCTATTTCAGCCGCTTAGAGGTTGATATTTTTAAAAGTAGCCGATGTCTTACACATGGTCTTCAATTATCATTTTCATTAAAATCAGTTCAAAGTAAAACCATAACCCTCCTTTCCTCAGTCGGTTAAATCCCCCTCGCAGTCGGCGACGTGTAAAAACTAGTACCGTCGCGGCGTATAAAACAATTCACGTGTAACGTTAATTCGCAAACCGTATCTATCGAATAAGGCCGGCAAAGTGGCCGCGTCATTATGTAAACGGTTCAAGGCTGGTCGTTGGCTGACGGCGTATACAAATTCAACCACAGACGCGCACCAGACGGACAAAAAAGTGAAACTTTTTACATTAGGTATCTATGCTTGGAGTTTGGAGTCGCGGTCTTGCCTATGCGTCATTACAATTTAAACAAGAAATACAAATCATTTTGTTTACTTTATAGGTTTCGGTAGTTACTATACGGATATTTTACTGACAGGATTTTTTTATTCGGATAGGAAAGACGCGCTTGATGGGAACGGAAAACCATCGCCTATACACACCAAACATGTTTTTCTGTCATACGATATTAAGGGTTGAGGTACGTCAGCACGCTATCGCTTTTACCCAACGACCTATCTATCCCTTTTGCTCCCTTAGAACTGCCATTTGCTAGAGCGAAACAAAAAGCTATTAATAGAACTAATACTAATCAATAAAATTAAATAAAAATGTTATCGTATTTTAAAATTCTCCAGACTAGTAGTAAATGTTTTAATTGGTTTTAATCCAGTGGCTACCCAACATCATATACCTAGTGTTGGTCCCGGCCTCCTTTGAAGAATAGGCCAACTGCCGTTCTGCCAGGCAGGTCGTAAAAGGCGACCGATTGGCTATCGAGTCACTACCATCGTGGCTACTAGGTGGTAGAGTTCTGCATTGTTTCACCCGGGTCTGGTACCACCGCCATACCTATTCCTGCCGCAATAGCGTCAGTGCTTGTCGCTGTCGTGTTCCGGTTTGGAGGGTAAGGTAGCCGGTAAACTTATGCATGTGGCATTAGACCTCGCCACAAGATAGCAACGCACCATTAACATCTTTGGTGTCTATAGGCGATGGTTGACTCTTTCCATCAGCCCATCTGCTTGTTTGTTATCTTATGACATAAAAAAAAATTTCTTCTATCTAAGCGAGAGTAACACATTGTAACATTTGCACGCTACAAAAAGGGCAAAATAGGAATAAAGAACAACATATTGTTAAATAAGATCTCATTATGAACCCTATTTATTGCAAATAAAGAAATTATTATTATTATTAAATAAATAACGGGAATGCAACAGCACGCGACGGAATCTTCATTGATATGATATATAAGATTTTCTTTCATTATTTTAGTTATTTCACATTCGATCCCCGGATCGGGCAACGCTATTGAGGTTTTTCAAGGTTTTTCTCAAATATCCAAAATCTCAGTAGCAGCTCGGAGTCTGGCGGGTGGTGTGTTACCACTGCCGTGCCTCGGATAAGTAGATGAAGCAGTCGTCCAGGTAATCGCTATAAATAACCCATAATCGTTATCAAAATCACCACTCGTCTTGCCAACCGACAATCCGGTGAAACGTGGTGAACTGGAAAGTCTATATACACGTTCGGTTTACACTGCTTACCCCGCAAAGGAACTGGGCGAAATTATACTTTAATCCGACTTCCAAATGTGAGTCAAAACTTTGATATACAATTATACGAATCAACTTGTATGTGTGTGTAAGTCTTCGTTAATTATAAATACAAGTGAGCAACTGATCCCATCTTTTACGTCAAATTGGGCACGGATCAAAGTGAACACAATACCGTAAGTAACGTTTACGTAACGTTAGGCGCCAGTATAACTTGGAGAATTATTAATTAACTCATACGGGAGTCTTCGCCGTTACGTAATAACTAATTAGAGATTAATGTTTATTTACATATTGTACTATAAATAAATATATCACTACGCCGGTTTCTTTGTAGGGTCAACAGAGTAAACGTATATTTCTTGGAATCTTAAAATGAGAATTATTTTTAGATTTTGAAATCAATCGGTATATTGCTATTAATAAACTTATTTCAGATTTTTAAAATGACTATTCAACTAATAGTACGCGAACCAGCAAGAGATTTTCATGACCGAGTTCCTCTCGGGCAATATCTTCTAGAACGCTGCGGCTCAGGCGGTGGGTTCAGCAGCAGTGGCCTCTCATCCACGTTGAAAAAAAATTTAGTCATTTCCTCCCGATTCAACATTTGTCAAATTATAGCTTGTCCAATATCTTGAAAACAAAAAGTCAGCTGACTATATCGTGGTGGAAAATACGTCAGCTGGTCACGCCAACATGTAATTTTTTTCAGTCATATCTTCTCAATTGAAAATTTGCCAGATAACAGTTATCATGATATTGTAAATAAATAAAATACGTCTGTGGATTGTCAGCTGAGCCCTTAAAGGTGTAACTCAGGAGCCAGACAAGAGCGTATATCGCCTACTTAATTGCACCAGCTGACGAGTTTTCCCTCAGCAGTTGTTAGCTGATTTGTTTATTGCTTACAATAATTGTAACATGTAAAATAAATAAAGTAATTGAAAAAACTATAACTTTTAAAAACTTAATTTTTACTTTATATAGATTTTGATGGCATTCGGCGTATTTTTAAGCACTAAAATATTGTAGAAGCCAGAAGATCAAAAATCGATTAGTCGAAAATCTCTAAGTTATGCTGTCAAAGATAACTCCGAAACGGATAAACCGATTTTGATGCAATTTATGTCATTCAACGATGTTTTTCAAAGAATGGAGCTGATTAGATTTTGTAATCAATCGGCACATGAATCTGGAAGTAATTTAAAAAAACATTGTTTCGCCGAAATATTTTTTGCGGTTTTTTTTTTAATTTATCAAATTCTCCTGCAGCGAAAAACTTTAAATTTTAAGAAAATTATCTGAGTTTGACGAAACCCAAACAAATTCCATGAACCACCTTACGATCGGTCAATCCATTTAGTGGTTATCAAGGGTTAGGAAGCTTCCAGTCTAGCCGTTCATCTAAATATACGTATTGTTACGTACTCGGGTTCGTACTTGTAAGAAAACACCACTTATATTAAATCCGTGTATTTACACAACACAACGTAATACTAAAATACACTTTACACCCTAGTCACTCGCTGAACTATCACTGAACTTAAAACACTACACAATAAAACACTTCTCGCTTCGCACTGGTCACTTGATGTATCGCTCTCGATCGCTTGGTAAAAACTGCCTTGTGTTTGTCAACACCTCTGTATTTATAGGCAGGGGAAAGTCCTAGCTGGATCCAGAAAAATCTAAATGTATCGGGAAACAATGAATCACTTCTTATCGTAAACATGTTATGAATCATAAATCCTAGTACACGCTACTTTCAGCCTTATGCCATATCCCACAAAGTCCATAATGGCATAGCCCCGGTCAATTATTTGTTTGTCAATAGGAGTAGCTATCTCTTTCTTTTATTTCTAGATAGTTAGCGCGCGCGTTCCAACTCTACACGCTTCTAGATTATCCATTATAGATGGCTAATCGATCAACATGAACAATCTTCATGGTCCCTCTTGGTTGCTTCTGCACTCGGTAGGTTACGTCATTGATCCGTGTGATTACTTTGTATGGCCCATCCCAACGTCGCTGTAACTTAGGTGATTTTCCTTTTCGTCGAACCGGATTATGTAGCCAAACAAGAGATCCTTCCTGAAAACCTCGATGATTGGCGTTTCGGTCGTATCTGGTCTTCATCCACTGACTCGATTCCAATGCGTTTTCACTTATTAACGAGTGTATATCGCGTAACTTCTCACGAATGTCTTCAACATGTTCCGGTATACTTAATTGGGTCTCTGCATTCGGTGGCGGGCCTCCAGTCATTAAGTCTGCTGGTATACGTAACTGTCTGCCGAAGTTGGCATAGGCTGGCGTCACTTTTATGCTTTCGTGTTCCGCTGTTCGATAAGCCAGTAAGAACAGAGGTATGTATTTATCCCAGTCCTTTTGGTGATCTTCTACCAGCTTGGCTAAGTGTCTTTCCAAAGTTTGGTTAAATCGTTCGACCATTCCATCAGATTGCGGGTGATAAGGTGTAGTTCTTGTTTTGTACACTCCTAATAAATTACACATTTCGTGGAATACATTAGATTCAAATTTTATGCCTTGGTCTGAATGTATCTCCAGCGGAACGCCAAATCTGCATATCACCTCTTTGACTAATTTCTCAGCAACTGTCGTGGCTTCCTGATTAGGGATTGCGAACACCTCCGGCCATTTCGTGAAGTAATCCATCACGACCATAAAATACTTGTTTCCGTTATCTGTCTTAGGAAATGGCCCAGCCACGTCAATCGCTATCCTTTCCCAGGGGGCTCCCACGTTGTATAGTATAAGGTTGCCTCGGCTTCTGACCTGCGGACCTTTTACTGCTGAGCATGATGTACATTTTCGGCACCAATTCTCGACATCTTCTCGGCAATTCAGCCAGTAAAAACGCTCTCGCACCTTTACCAATGTTCGTCGTACTCCAAGATGTCCCCCAGAGACCCCATCATGCAACTCACGTAGTACGTCCTTGATAAAATTCCTTGGCACGACCAACTGTAGATGATGTTCTCTTCCTGATGGCTTTTCCCATTTGCGGTATAGTAAACCGTTTTGCAACACAAGACTTTCCCACTGTGCCCAATAACTTTTCATAATAGCGCTGAATGGAGCCAGCTCTTGCCATTCGGGTTTTCCCGTGTCTTGCTTCATCCAATCTATCAGAGGCCGAAATCTCTATCTTCATACTGGGCCTTACGCATCTCATCAGTTTCCCACCTGTCATCCACAGGCTTAGCTCGCAGTACTTGAATCATTTCCTTCGTCTCCATCCTTACACAATGTTTACAATCTTCCGTACAAGGTCGTCGTGATAATGCATCTGCATTCGAGTGAGACCTTCCACTACGCTGTACTGTATTCCTCGATCTCAGGTTACCATTGCTAGCCGCTTCTGATCGCACTACAGTTCCTGTGGCTCCGGTGTCCCGCGTTGAGCTGTAGTTCTTGCCATTAACCAATCCTTTAATTGATAAACTGTTGCGTTCGCTCACCTGAGGTACGACAGCTTTTGGGGTTGTTTCTCGTCCAGCCAGCACCTGCCGTTTGCTCCTGGCTGTTACTCGCTTCCCTGTTGGTTCAACAGGCTGTTTGACGTGCCTGCTCTCTTCAGCTGCTGAGATTCCTCCCGCTTGCTGTTGCCAATTCATTGAACCTGTAGGCATAGGTTTGGTTGGGCAGCTAACTCTAATGTGCCCACGTTCACCGCAGGCGTAGCACATGGGGCCCAGTCTCTTAGGTTCCGCTACCTTTGATCGAGCCACTACTTCTGTAACCTCACGTACTTTATGTGCTCGAGGTTCGTGGCGAACAGCTTCTACCTCCAGCGCATGAGCCAAAGCCTCCTTCATTGTCACGTGGTGCTGAAGGCGAACAGCAGCACGCACTTCCAGGTCTCTAATTCCTTCAATAAACGCCTGGACGATGGTGTTATTAACTGTGTTAGCGTCGGCTGAAGGATACGCCTTCTTTACAAGCTTCTCAATTTCCACGGCCCATTGTTGAAGTCCCTCGCCACTCCTCTGTACGCGGTCCTTTAATTGGGCACGGAACACATGCTCCAAGTGACGCTCACCGTAGCGAGCTTCTAATGCCTCCATCAAATCAGCGAACTGATACTCTTTAGGCATTGCATCCAACAGAGAGAGCGCCTGTCCCCGTAACGCCGTGCTCAGAGCTGTTAGGCAATGTTCATCTGTCCAACCACTGGCCTTCACTGCTATTTCAAACTGAGTGCGGTACGCACTCCATGACGTAAGACCGTCATAAGTGGGTACCTTTACCCGAGGACCCACCTGGTGAGAGCAGCTTGTAATGGCAGCACCCGACTTAACTCCCGTGATCTTCATTTTCATGACTTCCCTCTCCAGTTGGTCCACGTTTTCACTTATTTTGTCGCAGCTGGCCTCCAAGTGGTCAACTCTCTTCTCAACACCCTTCATGTCGCGCTTGACGAGTCCCACATCGCTTTTAAGCTTGTCTTGTTGCGCCAGGATAACCATCAATTTATCATCAAACCCAGATAAATGTTCCTTGATCTGTTCCCGTAGCTGCTGTTGTTGCTAAAGTTGTTCACGCAGCGTTTGTTGTTGCTGTTCCTGCTGAAGTTGTTCCCGCAGCGTTTGTTGTTGCTGTTCCTGTAGCTTTAGTTGTTGTTGTTCCTGAAGGTGTTGATGCTGCTGCAGTTGTTGAATAGCTGCCAGGATGACAGAAAGATCAGTAGGCGCTGCGCTCGACGATAGTGACGTGCTGGCAACACTTGCAGATTCATCACCAGCACGCATCTCAGTGTCCTCTGACACCCCCTGTGTCTCAGCCTGAGACCTGGTGTTAACACCTTCCTTCGGAATAAGTGGCATTTCACAATCTCACTTCCGACACCAGTTGTTACGTACTCGGGTTCGCAATTGTCGGAAAACACCACTTATATTAAATCCGTGTATTTACACAACACAACACAACACAACGTAATACTAAAATACACTTTACACCCTAGTCACTCGCTGAACTATCACTGAACTTAAAACACTACACAATAAAACACTTCTCGCTTCACACTGGTCACTTGATGTATCGCTCTCGATCGCTTGATAAAAACTGCCTTGTGTTTGTCAACACATCTGTATTTATAGGCAGGGGAAAGTCCTAGCTGGATCCAGAAAAATCTAAATGTATCGGGAAACAATGAATCACTTACTTACTAAACATGAACGTACTATGAATTCAAGTTTTTATTTTCTGGTTACTTTCTATGTGTTATTGGTTAAGTGTGTAACTCGATTGTTTCTTTTTTTTTCAGTCTTGTTATCTAGTATCTCAGTTTTATTATGGCTAACATAGATTTAGCATGTCAATTAGACAACATTCTGAATATCCCCTGTCATTATGTGAACAATCTGGAAGACAGTAGAAACATTTTAACAGACAAATATAACTTTAAAGTTCTTACATTTAATATTAGGAGTATTCATAGGAACTTCAATTCCTTTCTAGTGGTTCTGCACCGCCTTAACACTGAGTGCGATGTGATAATCCTTACAGAATGTTGGCTTAATGCAAATGCATCGGTAGGCAGCATTCCTGGTTACACATCATTTCACACTCGCAACAATGTAAATCAAAACGGGGGTGGTAGTATATGTTAGAGATAGCTGGAGTGCTTCTGTCACTGAACCATGTATTGAAGAGGCATGCTGCCTGGCTATCAAAATTCCTGTCAAAGACACAACAGTATTGGGTATTTATCGCTCCCCCTCTTTTGAAAATATAAATACTTTTATTGATTCTCTGAGTGGTTATCTAGGTTCTGTGAAAAACTGCTCTAATATCATCTTAGCGGGTGACATTAACATTAATATTTTGTCTTCTGATCAAAGAAAGTGTAGCCAAACCGATTACCTATGTATGACAGCAGAGCATGGTTTACTTCCTGCCATAAACCTTCCAACTAGACTTGAAACCTGCTTTGATCACATATTTGTAAAAACTTGTTCCCAAGCACTGGGTGCTGTTTGTGAGCTGGATATAACTGATCACAGGCTGGCCATTATGGGTCTGGTAGGCACAAAACATAAAAATAAACCGCAACATCTTAAAACTAAAATTGATTATGCAAAAGTGGCAGACGAATTAGCGAACATAAATTGGTCTCAAGTTCTAAACAAACATAAGGTCAATGAGGCTACTGAGTCATTCATAGAAATTTTATTTACTATCGTGCAAAAGTTCACCCAGGAAATAAAAGTCAGCAGATCTAAGTTAATTATTGAACCGTGGATTACGCCAGGTTTGCTTCGTTGCATTCGGCACAGAGATCGTTTGCACTTGCTTGCAAGGAAGCAACCAGATAATATCGTGATTAATACCACATATAATAGATACAGAAACTTCTGCAATAATCTGTTGCGTAAGCTAAAACGGGAGTACGAATCAAAAGAACTTGAAAAAAGTCGAAATAATACTAAAGCTTTGTGGAACACAATCAAAAAAATCTGCCATTTCAAGCAAAAAAATGTCGCTCCTACGGGACTCCTAGCTAATTCAGACGATCCTGAAGTTTCGATTAATATATGTAATGAATATTTTGCATCAGCTGGCCACAAACTAGCTACAAAAATATTAGAAAATTCAAATCAAACCGAGGAAAGTTTAACTGCGAAAATAACTACTGAGAACGGGCTGGCAAGCTCATTCTTTATGCATCCCACTGACTCCTTTGAAGTAGAAGCGTTAATTTCAAACTTAAATAATGATAGCGCTCCAGGCCTGGACGGTTTCTCAAACAGACTTATAAAAGCTGTAAAATCCCATATTGTTTCACCGCTGACACACATTTTTAATCTTAGTCTGGACTCGGGCTGCTTTCCTGACCTCTGGAAGGTAGCTTTGGTGATACCTATCTATAAAAACGGATCGAGGGATGCTCCGGAGAACTACAGGCCAATATCACTTTTAAGCGTGTTTTCTAAATTATTAGAAAAGATTGTCTATAAAAGACTATCGATATTTTTGGAAAGCTATAAGTTACTATCAGAGCGGCAATTCGGTTTCAGAAAACACAAGTCAACAGAAAACGCCACTCAAGGACTGGTAAACTATATAGTCAAACTTCTGGATGATGGCCTTTATTGTTACGGAGTATTTCTTGATCTCGCCAAAGCATTTGACACGGTATCTATCCTCATTCTCTTGCGAAAGCTGGAACTACTGGGAATTCGTGGCAAAGCGTTGGATTGGTTCGGGAGCTATCTTTCAGGCAGGAGGCAGCTGGTAAAGATTGACAATATGAAAAGTTCCCTTCTCCCTGTTGATTTTGGCGTCCCCCAGGGCAGCATTCTAGGGCCCCTGCTATTCATTATTTATTTGAATGATATTTGCAACTTAAATTTGGAATCGACAGAAATAGTATGTTATGCTGATGATACAGCAGTGTTATTTTATGGTAATAGTTGGGAAAATGTTAGGCT
This sequence comes from Apodemia mormo, assembly GCA_036924255.1. Taxonomy (NCBI): domain Eukaryota; kingdom Metazoa; phylum Arthropoda; class Insecta; order Lepidoptera; family Riodinidae; genus Apodemia; species Apodemia mormo. The sequence goes on from JAUPFN010000026.1 coordinate 21,652,447, forward strand.
CGCGGCAGAAAAAGGACTGCATTCCATAAACAATTGGCTAAATAGCAACCTTCTTTCTTTAAATGCTATTAAATCCAAATATATGTGTTTTTACAAAACTGCAAAATCACAGCCATTAAATATGCCAGATCTTATAATACACACATGTGTTAATGCTAACTCTTTAGCATGTGGCTGTGATACTATAAAACGTGCTAAAAATCTTAGATATCTGGGTTTGTATTTGGATGAGCTCTTAAGTTTTCAATCACATATCGAAACGTTGTCAGCTAGGGTACGCAAGGTTATAGGTATCATGAAATTATTGAGGAATTCAACCTGCAATCGAATCCGTAAACTTGTGTATACTGCTGTCTGTCAGTCGTTACTCACCTATTGCATTGGTGTTTGGGGTGGTGCAGCGAAAACCTCTATGCTTCCTATTGAAAGAGCTCAACGTGCCGTTTTAAAGGTCATGACGCGTAAGCCTCCTTGGTTTTCCACAAATGCGCTGTACGAGGAAACTGGAGTTTTGCGAGTGCGTCAGCTGTACATCCTGAGAGCATGTATCTCAACTCATAAAAATGTAATTACCTCTACCAATTACAAATCACTTTAAAAAAAAAAGATTATTTAGAGTAGAGTTGCCAATAGTAAGATCCTCATTTGCTAAACGATTTGAATCTTTTGCCCATAAAGATATTTATAATAAAGCTGTTAAGTTTTGTGACATTAAGAATTCCTCAGTTCAAGAATGTTCACGTAATATTAAAAGTTGGTTGCAATCGTTAGATTACGAAAAGACTGAAGCTATCGTAATGTCAACACTCTCATAGAAGAAAGTACACCAATGATGTTCTTGTTTTTTTTTTAACTTTATATTAATTTCTCAGTATTTAATTATAACCTCGAGTCTATTAATGTTTATAAATTAATGTTAAATAAATAGCACAATTTTATTTTGACATTTCAATGCTTATAATGTGAATCAATTATTATAACTTTATTTATTATTGTACACGTCCTTTATTGTTTTGAAATTCTTTTGTTTTTAATTAAGTATGGTATCCCAAAATACAGGCTCCGCCTAGTTTGGGAACCCCTGGTAATTCTAGAATGCACCTAATTATTGTTCTTAATTAGCGTAAGTCAGTGTAATTTTTTTGCAATCTTTGAAATGCTTGTTTTTTAAATAAACTATTATTATTATTATTATTACTTCTTATCGTAAACATGTTATGAGTCATAAATCCTAGTACACGCTACTTTCAGCCTTATGCCATATCCCACAAAGTCCATAATGGCATAGCCCAGGTCAACTATTTGTTTGTCAATAGGAGTAGCTATCTCTTTCTTTTATTTCTAGATAGTTAGCGCGCGCGCTCCAACTCTACACGCTTCTAGATTATTCGTAACAGTATATATAAAAGTCGTGTTAGTTAAAATAACTTTAATATATGGTTACATAATCTGATGGGAATCTAAATAAAAAATATACCAATTCTAATTGGTATATTTTATGATGAAATTAATTTTTTTAAAGTATTCCTTTGGTAGAATTTTTTTGCACACCTTACTCGTCACTTACATTACAAAGTATTTGCAAAATGCGGAGCAATATGTCATCCTAACAGTCCTATTCTTATTTGGAACATATAGTACTTTCATATCATTTCACGGACTCCTATACCGATTTTGACCAAACTTGCCAAGGAGACACTTGAAGACCTTGAAGAGCCTATGGTTGACCCAGGGTACAATTTTTTTCAAAAATCAACCTCTAAGGGGCTAATGACCTGTTACTCAACTTTTGAGCGAAGTTTTTTATATGATACTAGCAGTCACACGCTATTTCGTCCGCGTGATTAAAAAACATTACTTCCGTTTGCTCAATCGGGTAAAAAAGTAGCCCATGTCACTCCGGGATAATATAGTTTTCTAAAAACATATCGTATACTTCTGATTTGGATATTTTCTTCGATAATTATAATATGTATAGAAATGGACTCCTATCTCACTTTACTTGAGTTATAACAGTCTTTTTTATGTCATATCATCACAGCCTTTTACGTCATCCTATTAACTAAAATTGTGTAGAGTCTTAAGAATGTAGTGCATACTTATAATTTAAATACATACATAAGCAAATTGTTTTTAAATGACTCAAAGTGTAAGTGTTATATAGTATTTAGTTGTTAAGCCTTAAATAAATAAATAAAATAAAATAAATAAAAGTGAAAGGATTTTGAAAATCAGTCAAGTAGTTTTTGAGTTAAATCGTTACAAACAAACAAACAAATCTTTACTCTTTATTAGTATAGAAGAAGAAAATAGAAGAAGATAGATAGAAGAAAGCAAACAAGCAGATGGCTCTTGATTGAACGAGATAATCATCGTCTATAGACAACAAAGATGTTTAAGGTGCGTTGCTAATTTTATGGCGAGGTCTTAATAACATTCATAAGTTTACCAACTACCTTACCGTTTAAACCGGAACACGACAGTGACAAGCATTGACGCGCATTTTCCCCGTATTGTTCCTCTAGGGAACCAATTACCGGCAGGGGTTTTTCCAAGCGGATACGACTTAGGGACCTTCAAAAAAAGAGCCTCTTTCTTAAAAGGCTGGTAACGCAACTGCAAATCTTCTGATAGTGTGGTTGTCCATGGGCGGCGGAGATCACTTACCATCAGGTGAGCCCCCTGTCCGTTTGCCCACTTTTTCTATAAAAAAAAGAAATTTAAATGGCCCAAATTCAAATTCAAATTCAAATAATATTTATTCGACGTAGGTACATTTAAGAACACTTGTCGACGTCAAAAAAAAACATATCACAACAAAATATAAAAGACAATTTATACAATATTTGTAAAATACGATTCATAAAAATCACGTCAACCAGAGAGAATTTTGTTTTGCTTACAGAAATGACCAATTATTTAAAAAAAAAAAAATATTAAATTAAATATATATTTTAAAATTATAATTTTAAGCAAACATGAAGACGGACATTTATAAAATTAATAAAATATGTCAATTAAATGTCATAATTAGATTAGCCCGCGCGATTAGCCCGCGCTAGCAAGTTCTGAATTCCTATCAATTTAAAACTTTTTCCGATAAAATTATAAATTGATTTATTAATTGTTGAGTGATCTTGCATTAAATCTAATAAAAAATAAATAATTTTCATCTGTATATTAATACATGAAGGAAAAACTTTCGACCCTTTTTTTAAATGCGCGAACGGTGGAGTATAAAATTTGGCAGAGTTAACGTTTAAATTGCGGAGCACTGCAGAAACTTGATATTTTTTTATAAAATGCATTACAAATACATTAAACCAGCGTTTCCCATTTACCGGGTCGCGGCCCGGTACCGGGCCATCAAAAAAAAAATACCGGGTAGCAACATTACCGCCTTGCTTTTAAAATATTATCCACTAGATCGACGCAACGCGACGCGACACGACAAAAATTCGTAAGCGTTAAGTGATGACAAAGTAGGCGACATCAAAATATGTAGCATTAATTAGACCTTTTTACTATTATTAAATATGTATTATTTCACCTAATAGAACCAGCTTGGGTTTAAAAGTATTAAGTGGGTCACGAACGGGCAGTGTGAAAATTACCGGGCCATATCAAGACAATGTTTGGGAAACACTGCATTAAACTAATAAAAATAAACATTACACACACTACAGTCATATGACATACATGATAATATACACACATGTATACTATTTTCTTGACGGCTAAAGTCAGTTGTCAAACTTAAGAGATTTTTATTGTTTAGTCTATGGTCGAATTTCGACCGCAAGCGATCGCTAGAATACTTAATTGCACACTAACATACATAATTTCCAAAAGTAAATAACAATTTCTGATTAAAACAGAGTACAAATTGGCGCTCTTATCACCCAATAGTCTTCTCTAGTCTCTTCCATCCATGGAACATAAAAAAAGCTGTTTTCTTTGTTTCATGCTTCCATCCATATTTAAAATATTACAGGGATGGGCTTGTTGTACAAAAATAAATAGATATAAAGATTTTAAAGTGCTAACCAATTTAATTTTATTTCTTACTAGCTGCACCCGCAACTTCGCCCGCGTGGAAATTTTTTTATCTGCCAGTGAAAGTCCCGTCAAAATCAGTCCAGCCATTCCAGAAATTAGCCGGAATAAACAGACAGACAGACAAATAGATAAAAATGGTAAAAAATGTTATTTTGTTATATGTACCGTGTATACATCCATACGCATTTAGTAAAAAAACGGTTATTTTAATATCACAAACAGACACTCCAATTTTATTTATTTATATAGATGTATAGATAATATTTTCTTGTTATTGCGCCTGATTTGAGAGTAACTGAAATAGGAATTATCAGTGGCCCGCCGTCAATGTGTAAATCCTCCGTCTAGCCCGACTGTTAAAAAGGTTGAACGGCCTTGACCTAGAGTCACGGTTGGAGACATGTACACCCAATCATTCGTCTTTTAAAGAGAATTGGCATAATGGTAGATGGCGTATTCTTCAAAGGGGCTCGAACCAAATTTAATACACGCCCCCAATCTACAATATAATTAAGCAGTAATAGGTATTTGGTAATAATTTGCAAGTTAAATGTTTTAAGCACTATTGCTACACAGTATGATTTCGCATTATCTCGAGGTCAGCGCCTGGTGGTCGCGGAGGTGCAAAAAAGCTTTTAAATTAGTGCTAAATTTAAATATCTCCACGAATATGTCGTAATGCAATATTTATCACCTACAATTGTAGAAAACTAGGAGTGCGCCCACACATCCATCGAAATGGCATAGTTCACATCGCCCCGTGTTGGCCTAGGCTCCTTTTAAGAAAAGGCCAACTGCCGTTCTGCCAGGCTGGTCGTAAATGTCGACCTGGTTATGCGATTCAATACCATCGTGGCTACTAGGTGGTAGAGAACTAAATTATAACACCCGGGTCAGCTACCACCGCCTTACCTATTCCTGCCGCAATAGCGTCAGTGTTTATCACTGTCGTGTTTCGGTTTGGAGGGTAATGTAGGCCGGTAAGCTTACGCATATGGCATAAGACCTCGCCACAAGATAGCGAGGCACTATGACATCTTTGGTGTCTATAGGCGATGGTTGACTTTTCAGCTCTCTTCTCTTCTCATCAGGAGACCCATCTGCTTGTTTGCTATCTTATGATATAAAAATAAACCACGCCAAATTATTTGCTAGGTAGGCGGAAAGAAAAGAGAAATAGAAGTTTGAAGAATATAGATAATACATGTACCTACAAGGTGCGCTATTATCATGACCACTATGTGGTAGAGTTCTACAATATATAGCCCAGGTTTGGTACCACCGCTTTGTCTATTCTTGCCGTAATATCGTCAATGCTCTTTATTGTCGAGTTCCGTTTATAGGGTAAGGTAGCTGTTAAACTTGTACATAAGGCATTGCCATTAAGCCACATGGATAGCAACGCACTATTAATAAATTTTGCTCAAGTTTCGATTTGATTTGAACCTGTCACTAATATCTTGATTTGTGAAGAGAACGTCTCGTTTGCAGGACTGTTACATATTATAATTATTCTCTCGCTCTCTGGTCGAAATTCGACGAGATCGAAACAATAAAATCTCTCCTGAGTTTGACTACTGACTTTACCTATAAAAAGTAGAGTATCTACTACATGATAACCTATACCTGTGTACAACGTATGTATGTCAAATGAATGTAGTATGTGTAATGTTTATTTTCATTATTTTAGTATGGTGAAGAAATGTACAAAGCTAATATTTTTATTAGCTTTGCACATTTCTTCACCATGTAATCTTTAATAATGCCGAATTTCATACTCATCCGTTTGCGTAATTAGTGTAAAAAGGGGTAAAAAGTTTTTATTTCATGTATTTAATATAAAGATAGTGTAACTGATTAATAATGATAGTGGAAATTACTAAGACATTATTTATAATGCCTGGTTATTCTGAGTAATTACAAGTCAAATCTTATATATAATTACGTAACAGGTTGTCAGGAACGGTCTTTTCAAAATCAAAACCGAAGAGGACCATAATTATGAGTCGAAAACTGTTTGACATTTGTGTAAGATTTTTTCACGATTTTTTAACTCAACTTTATATAATTTGTTTTATTCGAATACTCTGATATTTTTAAGGAAATCCATAAAATAAGCAATGTATTAATGCCGCGCAACTTAAGAGGCTGGTTTAAGAATATAGCGAGCGTAGAGTCCGAGCAAAGTACGCTTTACATTGCGTGGCGTAAAAATTAACCTAAAAAAATAGTGGAAAATTTCTCACAAAAACGGGAATAGGAATTGCTATCATGACTATGTCGTGATCGGAAAAATGGCACGTTTTCTTGATTTTTCGTCCCTTATACGTTGACGTATCGACGCCCAGCCTCTTGGACTAAGGCTGAAAATTTTCGTATACTTATTTGGGATTTTTGGGAGCTTTAAAGTGGTTAGAAACTGCAGATGACATTTACAGTTGGAACTGCAAGAGGAACTGTGACTTTGAAAGTTCTCGATTTACTATTAAATTTTCATACATTTATTTATTAGTTTTTTAATCTAATCTTTTCGGTTTCCGAAAGCACACAATAAGCACTTAATTTGACAATAATAAAATCCCTGTTTTTCTTATTTTTTCAAAGGTCTGCTAGATATTAAAAGTATGGCGGGCTTATGTTTTTATGTCAATAGTCCCCAAACGGTTAGTGCACCTAATTTTTGATTTGTGCACCTAAATAGCACCTAAAAACCCATAATTTTGGCTTAAATTTCAACCAATTTTTTATAACTTGGGTTTGCCCACTTTACGAACCTTATTTTTTTAAATTATTATTATCGACAGGGAAGCGCTTGACCACGATCTCGCCTGATGGTAAGCTAAGATGCGGCCTAAGATGGAACACGCTTTCCTAGAAAATACCTGTTCACTCTTCTCTTGAAGATCCCCAGATTATACTCGTCCGGGAACACAGACTCAGGAAGCATGTTCCAGTCCCTTGCGGTTTAAATGAATAATGTCGAAATCGAGCTTTGTCCGGGTACGTGGAACGTCCACCATATGGCGATGCTTAGAATCGATAGAAAAACGGCGATGGCGGAATTAAGTCGTGCAATTCCGCAGCGCACTCTCCAAAGTGTATCCGATAAAAAACCGATAAACTAGCCACTCTGCGGTGATGAGCGAGGCTCTGGAGTTTTTTGCCTACCAGATCATTATCGTTTATAAGCCTCTTGGCACGCCTCTCTATCGCCTCAAGTGTCTCCAGCTGGTATTTGGCGAATCCATCCCAGAGGTGAAAGCAGTATTCCATACACAAACGGACTTGTGCGTGATTGTGACACGCCGCGCTCCAGATGTAGGTGGCATACGCTAGAAGATCCCCCGTGGAACGTCTGTAAAGCTAGAATGGTCAAATGGGCAGAATCACTAAAATTTTTGCTAAAAATTTAGTGCTTTTTAAGCGCTAATTTAGTGCTGCAAAATCAAATTTTACGCCCAAATAGGATGATCAAAAATTAGAAGACTGCTAGCTTATATGTAAGCTAGCATTGTACTCCCGGTTATGACGCTTCTGGTGTTGAGCAGAATTTCGCGTTAGCATTGATAATTTAGCGCTCATTGAGTGCTGACAATATATATAAAAGATTTGCGAAAAAAAAATTTTTTTCCGATTTCAGGAAATATTTTAGAATACTGCTAGCTTACAATTAAGCTAGCATTGTACTCCCGGCTATGACGCTTCTGGTGTTGAGCAGAATTTCGCGTTAGCATTAATAATTTAGCGCTCATTAAGTGCTGACAATATATATGAAAGAATTACAAAAAAAAATTTTTTTTCCGATTTTAGGAAATATTTTAAATGGTCAAATGGGCAGAATCACTAAAATTTTTGCTAAAAATTTAGTGCTTTTTAAGCGCTAATTTAGTGCTGCAAAATCAAATTTTACGCCCAAATAGGATGATCAAAAATTAGAAGACTGCTAGCTTATATGTAAGCTAGCATTGTACTCCCGGTTATGACGCTTCTGGTGTTGAGCAGAATTTCGCGTTAGCATTGATAATTTAGCGCTCATTGAGTGCTGACAATATATATAAAAGATTTGCGAAAAAAAAATTTTTTCCGATTTCAGGAAATATTTTAGAATACTGCTAGCTTACAATTAAGCTAGCATTGTACTCCCGGCTATGACGCTTCTGGTGTTGAGCAGAATTTCGCGTTAGCATTAATAATTTAGCGCTCATTAAGTGCTGACAATATATATGAAAGAATTACAAAAAAAATTTTTTTTTCCGATTTTAGGAAATATTTTAGAATACTGCTAGCTTATAATTAAGCTAGCATTTACTGCCAGTTATAACGCTCATAGAGCTAAGTAGGACTGAATGCCAGGAGTAATATTTTAGTGCTCATTGAGTGCTTCTCATATATGTAAGAGAAATAAAAAGAAAATTTTTTTTCGATTTTGAAATCGATTATAGAAAACTGCTAGCATATAATTATTCTACCAGTCTACTGCTAGCTGTTACACTAATAGTGCTAAGCAAAAATAGATATTAGCAGTAATATTTTAGTAACTCCCACCAGTAACTTTTTTTTTAATTATAGAAAACTGCTAGCTTATAATTAAGCTAGCATTGGTTTTCTGGTTATAACGCTCATAGTGCTAAATGAAAGCAAGTGTAAGCAGTAATAATTAAGTGCTCATTGAGTGCTTCAAATATATGCAAGAAAAATGAAAAGAAAATTTTTTTCGATTTTGGAATCGATTAGAGAAAACTGCTAGCATATAATTATTCTAACAGTCTACTGCTAGCTGTTATACTAATAGTGCTAAGCAGAAATAGATATTAGCAGTAATATTTTAGTAACTTTCAGTAGTAACTTTTTTTAATTATTGAAAACGGCTAGCTTATAATTAAGCTAGCATTGGTCTACTGGTGATAACGCTCAGAGTGCTAAGTGGAACCAAGTGTTAGCAGTAAATATTAAGTGCTCATTGAGTGCTTCTAATATATGGAAGAGAAATATAGAAAAAAAAAATTTTTTTAATTTGGAATCGATATTAAAAATCTGCCAGTCTAAAATTAAGGGGACTCCTTGGTCTAGCGGCCTAAAATTTAAGCTGGTTTAAAAATTTTATTTCCATCTGAAGGTAATGACTAATACTTTTAAATTTTAATTACACTTACTCTGTTACTAAATAACTACACGAGAATGAAAATCAAGACGATCAAAAAAATTTTTTTTTTGATTATAGAAAACTGCTAGCTTACAATGAAGCTAGCATTGGTCTGCTGGTTATAACGCTCATAGTGCTAAGTGGAACCAAGTGTTAGCAATAATAATTAAGTGCTCATTGAGTGCTTCTAATATATGGAAGAGAAATATAGAAGAAATTTTTTTTTTTGATTTTGGAATCGATTAGAAAAAACTGCTAGCATATAATTATTCTAACAGTCTACTGCTAGCTGTTACACTAATAGTGCTAAGCAAAAATAGATATTAGCAGTAATATTTTAGTAACTCCCAGCAGTAACTTTTTTTTTTGATCATAGAAAACTGCTAGCTTATAATTAAGCTAGCATTAGTCTACTGGTGATAACGCTCAGAGTGCTAAGTGAAACCAAGTGTTAGCAGTAATAATTAAGTGCTCATTGAGTGCTTCTAAAATATGGAAGAGAAATATAGAAAAAAAATTTTTTTAACTTCCCGCTAAAAATCTCAGATTTTCAAAAATCGGGAAGTTATTGTTTTCATCCCGTTTTGAAAAAATCGAGTTTTCATCAGATCTCGACGTTTTAAGGTCATAGGAAGCTTCCCTGACTACCCCCGCGGTGGTGTCTGTATGTATGTATGTATGTATGTATGTATGTGTGTGTGTGTGTGTGTGTGTGTGTGTGTGTGTGTGTGTGTGTGTGTGTGTGTGTGTGTGTGTGTGTGGATGTATGTGACCCTCTTATAACTTTTGAACGGCTTGACCGATTTGATCGCGGTTGGTGCCATTCGAAAGGGCTTGCCCAAACTTAGATTTCCTGAAAATTTGAACCGATTCGGACCGATAGATTTTGAGAAATCGTAAAAAAACTACAAAAAAATTATTACTAAAATATTACTGCTAATATCTATTTCTGCTTAGCACTATTAGTATAACAGCTAGCAGTAGACTGTTAGAATAATTATATGCTAGCAGTTTTCTCTAATCGATTCCAAAATCGAAAAAAAATTTTCTTTTCATTTTTCTTGCATATATTTGAAGCACTCAATGAGCACTTAATTATTACTGCTTACACTTGCTTTCATTTAGCACTATGAGCGTTATAACCAGAAAACCAATGCTAGCTTAATTATAAGCTAGCAGTTTTCTATAATTAAAAAAAAAGTTACTGGTGGGAGTTACTAAAATATTACTGCTAATATCTATTTTTGCTTAGCACTATTAGTGTAACAGCTAGCAGTAGACTGGTAGAATAATTATATGCTAGCAGTTTTCTATAATCGATTTCAAAATCGAAAAAAAATTTTCTTTTTATTTCTCTTACATATATGAGAAGCACTCAATGAGCACTAAAATATTACTCCTGGCATTCAGTCCTACTTAGCTCTATGAGCGTTATAACTGGCAGTAAATGCTAGCTTAATTATAAGCTAGCAGTATTCTAAAATATTTCCTAAAATCGGAAAAAAAAATTTTTTTTGTAATTCTTTCATATATATTGTCAGCACTTAATGAGCGCTAAATTATTAATGCTAACGCGAAATTCTGCTCAACACCAGAAGCGTCATAGCCGGGAGTACAATGCTAGCTTAATTGTAAGCTAGCAGTATTCTAAAATATTTCCTGAAATCGGAAAAAAATTTTTTTTTCGCAAATCTTTTATATATATTGTCAGCACTCAATGAGCGCTAAATTATCAATGCTAACGCGAAATTCTGCTCAACACCAGAAGCGTCATAACCGGGAGTACAATGCTAGCTTACATATAAGCTAGCAGTCTTCTAATTTTTGATCATCCTATTTGGGCGTAAAATTTGATTTTGCAGCACTAAATTAGCGCTTAAAAAGCACTAAATTTTTAGCAAAAATTTTAGTGATTCTGCCCATTTGACCATTTAAAATATTTCCTAAAATCGGAAAAAAAATTTTTTTTTGTAATTCTTTCATATATATTGTCAGCACTTAATGAGCGCTAAATTATTAATGCTAACGCGAAATTCTGCTCAACACCAGAAGCGTCATAGCCGGGAGTACAATGCTAGCTTAATTGTAAGCTAGCAGTATTCTAAAATATTTCCTGAAATCGGAAAAAAATTTTTTTTTCGCAAATCTTTTATATATATTGTCAGCACTCAATGAGCGCTAAATTATCAATGCTAACGCGAAATTCTGCTCAACACCAGAAGCGTCATAACCGGGAGTACAATGCTAGCTTACATATAAGCTAGCAGTCTTCTAATTTTTGATCATCCTATTTGGGCGTAAAATTTGATTTTGCAGCACTAAATTAGCGCTTAAAAAGCACTAAATTTTTAGCAAAAATTTTAGTGATTCTGCCCATTTGACCATTTAAAATATTTCCTAAAATCGGAAAAAAAATTTTTTTTTGTAATTCTTTCATATATATTGTCAGCACTTAATGAGCGCTAAATTATTAATGCTAACGCGAAATTCTGCTCAACACCAGAAGCGTCATAGCCGGGAGTACAATGCTAGCTTAATTGTAAGCTAGCAGTATTCTAAAATATTTCCTGAAAACGGAAAAAAATTTTTTTTTCGCAAATCTTTTATATATATTGTCAGCACTCAATGAGCGCTAAATTATCAATGCTAACGCGAAATTCTGCTCAACACCAGAAGCGTCATAACCGGGAGTACAATGCTAGCTTACATATAAGCTAGCAGTCTTCTAATTTTTGATCATCCTATTTGGGCGTAAAATTTGATTTTGCAGCACTAAATTAGCGCTTAAAAAGCACTAAATTTTTAGCAAAAATTTTAGTGATTCTGCCCATTTGACCATTCTAGCTTTACAGACGTCCCCGTGGACCGATTTTCGTGAAACCCGTATTGACGGTCACTGAGTAGATCGTTCGCTTCTAGGTGTGCCATTAGCCTGCTGTTCAGTACATGCTCCATAGTCTTGCAGAGTATGGACGTAACTGAAATTGACCTATAGTTGGAGGGGTTGGCACGACTGCCTTTTTTGGGTACAGGCTGCACGTTGGCAAGCTTCCATGATTTTGGTACCATCGTCGTCATCGAAAGGCGAAAGAGGCGTGTCAAAACAGGAGCGAGTTCAGGCGCACAGATTTAAGTACCATGGGTGGAATCCCATCAGGACCACTGGCTTTGTTCACATCCAGATTCCGCAGCGTTTTAAGAACCTCAGTCAGACAGGTGCGAATTTTCGGCATGTTCACCTCACATCCAGGTGGACTGGATGGTTTCGCGTTGGTGGGATCTAGACGCGAGTTTTCCCGCGAATAGAGTAGCGAAAAGGTTTACTTTCTCTACGACAGTGAGAGCCAGCGTCCCATCCGGTTTCAGCAGTGAAGGACGTGAGGGGGCGGCAGAAATTCGATTCAACCGACTTTGCTAAAATAGATGTTTGAAAAAAATATGCTTATAGTTTTTACTCCTTTGAGCTTAAATTACCTTAATTTAGCGGGAAGTTTCAGGGATGGTCTGCAGGGTCAACTGTTTACAGATGTTTTTGGAACAAATGGCACCGAGTTTATTGAACTCGTTGGTTGCTTTAAAAATCATTTTTCATTTTCATAAATCATAGTATTAAATACTAAACAAATATATTCCATAGAAAAATGTAAAATACAAGCATTAGGGTGGCCAGGTGCCCTGTATTTTACGGGTTACCTCGTTTTCCGCTTTACAAATATTTAGAAACCAGTAATTAGAAAAACTGAATACGGTTACCCTGTATTTTTACAAATTCTGCCTAGACTGGCAAGCTTGGCTGAACTTAATTTTTTTTTGTGACCCGCCGCGGCTTTTTGACTTTGAATTCGTATGTTTATATGTCAGAGGGGACGCAAGCGCAGTGTGTTGTGTTATCATAGACTTTTATACATTTGCATCGCAAAACGAAGATCTTTTAAAATCCGTTTCCCATGATAAGAAACAACGATTTTGTTATACAATAATACCGCTTTAGATTTCACCCGTAAAAAGTCTAAACCCCGTATTTTCGATGGTAGTAACCATTAAATCAAGAAGCGGTAGGTGGCAACCCTATAAGCATTCTACTGTATATAATTACTGTATGACAGGTCGTCTCTGTATATACGGATTGGCAGCTGCAGCTGCAGCTTTAGAATTCTAGCGGCTCCCCCCGGTCATCGCATTTTGTCCATATTTCCACCGCCTCGAGGATTCCGCCGCGTGCAATCGCATTCTGCTATTTTTCTCGTTCTAGCAAATAGCTGTTCTGAATGACAGAAAAGGATAAGGCGATGCAAAAGGCGATACTGTACAATCATGATGTAGGTAAACCCTTAAAATTCGTTAATATGAAGATTGACAATTTTAAATATTATTCTCTATCCATTCGTTTTAGATACTAACTCTCAATATCGGCTATATCCCCAAGGGGAATTACCCCTAGGTAAGCCATGTGCATTGGTACCGAACCTGGGGTAATTCGCCTAGCATTAATCGAACTGAAAATTTGCAAACAAATTGTTATTATAACGTGCGTGTCCACTAAGTTCTTTGAAAATTCAAACCCTACGCGGCCAAATTTCTTAAGCAAAGCTGCGAGCAGCAGCTAGTATAAGTATAATCCTACAATATTAGCTGAAACACGTCTCATAAGCCATCACGTCTATGTACAGATGCCATCCCTCCTGTTTTTCTAGGACATGTTATCCTGATTTTTGTAGTGTCCTGAGCTGTCCTGAATAAATTTTAAGCAGTGTCCTGGTTTTTAATTTTTAACTAATTTGTTTTAGCTTTGATCATTTTATTCAAACACAATTTTCATTTCCTTAATTTCATTTTCACCCTTTAAGTAAGTAATTAGAGTACTACTAAAAAAATAATAGCTAGTCAATAAACTACTGCTACTGTTGGTTTTATTCGTCCTGATTTTAAGCTGGAATGTCCTAGTTATTGCAACTTTATATCCTAGTTCTTGAAATATGGAGTTATCAGCCCTACGCCTGAGCGACCTTAAGCCGGAGCGCGGTAGACCACAACGCCCTGGCGTCGGCGGGTCGCTCACGTTATTAAAGGTGAAGTGGAACAGCTAATTTTAATAAGATGGCCAAATGCCTCGTATTTCGCGGGTAATACAAGTTTTTCGCGCTACAAAATTGTAGTGACCCGTAATTAGCAAATTTTTTATATCATTAGATAGTAAAAACGCAGTTGGCTCTTCTGACGGAAAGAGACAATCATCGCCTATAGACACCAAAGATGTTAATGATGCATTGCTAACCTTGTGGCGGAATCTTAGTGTCTCATACATTAGTTTACTGGTTATCTTATCTTCTAGTAGCTACGATGATCTTTACAACGACACTTTCTTTTAAGCTTAACCTCTCTCTCACTTCAACATGGCGAACCCGGTCTGCGAGTGTTACGCCACATATTTTCCGTAGCGATCTCGTCTCGACCGCGATGATTCTACATTCATGCCCTTTCTGATATACCCAATTCTCACTTCCAATAGCGTTGGGATAAGCACATAATTATGCAGGGCTAGACGGGCACCCTAACTTAAAACTGTGCTTTTAAATAATCTTCCTATCACTCCTTTCACTCAGTTCCTTGCACACACTCTTTTTTTGACGTCAACGGTGAACCTTCCATCACTGCTAAAAGCACATCCAATATATATAGAAACTCATCCACAAGTTGCACCTGAAATTTTGCATATAAACTGCTATTATAACGTGTATGTCTGCTAAGGAAAGATATTTGATAACTCAAACCTTAAAGGTATTATACCTGTTACCGCAGACTATCATAACTGACACAGGGATATTCGATCCGATCCGATACTTGTGTGGAGCCATACAAAGGAATACAATCCACTCATCGATCGATTTATATCGATACAATGACTTTCATTCCATTAGTGGATCGATCGATACATGTACAACAAGAATCGAATAAAAAAATGGAACCAATTTTTTTTTAAATAGTAGATGGGGCAAACAAGCAGGAGGTGCACCTGATGGTAAGTGATCAAAATCGCCCATGGACATTCGCAATACCAGAGATCTTGGAGTTGCGTTGCCGGCCTTTTAAGAATGAGTAAGCTCTTTTCTTGAAGGCCCTCAAGTCGTATCCGTTCGGAAACACCCCGGCCGGTAATTTGATTCCACAACAGAGTAGTGCGAGGCAAAAAGTGCCGAGAGAAACGTCCAGTTGTGGATTTCCAGACATTTTAAATTCTAAAAAAGATAAAACATTAATACCGTCTACCAAGTAACTACCAAGTATATATAGTCCACTACTGACTTCAACAAAATAGGTTTATATCACACTAACGGTAGACGGAAATAATATCGGTACTGATAAGGCGGGACTTCAAGTAAAATATAATTTTTAAGCGACTTCATATTCTTTAATAAACTTACTAATATTTTTTTAACAACAAAATATGGTCTACTACAATGAACAGGTTCCTATTACACTAAACAGTATTACTATGGCGGTAGATTTTGTGAAACCACGAGCATATTTGTTATTAAATTTGAATAAATAAGATGATCGTAAAAAACAAGATGGCTCTCGTGATGGAAAGAGACAACCATCGCTTATAAACATCAAAGAAGTTAATGGTGCGTTGCTAGCCGTGTAGCGGTATGACAATGCCACATGCATGTCTACCAGCTACCTTACCCTCCAAACCGGAACATGACAATGACAAATTGACGCTATTGTGGCTGGAATAGGTACGGCGTTGGTTTGAAAATGATTTCAGCTATCTTGAATTATCGCACGACAGTTCGTGCAAAATATCATTGCCACTAAATATATGACGACGGCTTTTATCGCGATAATTTTTTGACAAATCGTACAAAGCTTCGACGCATACTTCAGGACGATAGACGCAAATGCGGCCCCAGCATTATGCATACATTACAGGTGCAGTCCATCAACTGCATTTTACTGGAACATATGTGGCGTGGTGCATGTCTTACCTAGTACGTTATCTTTGTCTTTATCTGATCATCCAAAGAATAATCAAATTAATATAATCCTAAAATGTCCAACTTTTTATTACATCTGAATTTAATACTACAAATAAATATCAATACACTATTTTATAATCAATTTTAAGCATCCTGTGTACCACTGGAATATGTATAAAGGGCCGAAATTAGATTGTGAGAATGTCTTAATGTTCGCTGTGATTTATTAAGTTTATTATTTTACCAGTAAGGTAAAATAGCCAAATGTCGGCCCCTAAAGAAAAAATCACCTTTTGGATCTTACTAGGCTTAAACCATTATCGTAAATACATATTGATTTGCTTTTTCGTATTATATAATACTAGCGACCTGCCTGCGGTTTCACCCGCGCAGCTTTTGTTCCCGTGGGAATATCGGAAAGGTTTATACATTTAAACCTTCCTCAAGAAACAATCTATCTATTAAAAAAACCGCATCAAAATCCGTTGCGTAGTTTTAAAGATTTAAGCATACATAGGGACATAAGGACATAGGGACAGACAGAGAAAGCGACTTTGTTTTATACTATGTAATGATTTAAAGTTAATTAATGTTTTTGGTTAACTTCAATAACGAAATATAAACCTATCGCTATTGTCGACCAATGTTTGCTCTAATTTTGGCCTTCTTTTCCCGTAATTTAACATAAGTAAGAGTAAAGATTGAATACCAGGCAATAAATCTGCATAAAATTTTAATTAATCTTAAATTAAATATTTCTGATAAACTTTTTTTTTTATCATAAGATAGCAAACAAGCAGATGGGTCTCCTGATGGAAAGAGTCAACCACCGCCTATAGACACCAAAGATGTTAATGGTGCGTTGCTATCTTGTGGCGAGGTCTAATGCCACATGCATAAGTTTACCGGCTACCTTACCCTCCAAACCGGAACACAACAGCGACAAGCACCGACGCTATTGCGGCAGGAATAGGTAAGGCGGTGGTACCAGACCCGGGCGAGACAATGCAGAACTCTACCACCTAGTAGCCACGATGGTAGTGTCTTGATAGCCAATCGGTCGCATTTTACGACCTGCCTGGCAGAACGGCAGTTGGCCTATTCTTCAAAGGAGGCAGAGACCAACACGGCGGAAAGATTATAATTACATAAGACCCAGGCGTTTCCGTGCCGATAACTTCGAACTCCCTGGTATCACCTTAACACATATAAATACTCTCAACTTTGGTTCGTACATTAAATCGAAAGCCTAAGTTGCCTCGAAAAAGGTTGGTATTCTGGCCAAGGTGAGACAGTATTTCAGCCCGGGACAGTTGCTCAATCTTTATCAAGCAAAGCCAAATTCCAGCTGGAGACGCTTGAGGCGATAGAAAGGCGTGCCAAGAGGCTCATAAACGATGATGATCTGGTAGGCAAAAACTCCAGAGCCTCGCTCATCGCCGCAGAGTGGCTAGTCTATGGGTACACAGACGATAGCACTGTTGTGGAGAATTCCAGCGCGCGAGCCAGTGCGGCACAGATCCAGTCTCACAGAGAAGCAATGGTCGATCGTATGAACCTGTCCTTACAGGCAGTCTCCGATTGGAGCGATGCCAATCTAGTCAACTTTGATGCGGCTAAAACCCAGGCGTGTCTATTCTCCGCTAAACGGTATCCGTGTCGATAACTGACCACCTAGAACTCCTTGGTATCACCTTAACGCCTACTCTTAACTTTGGTTCGTACATCGAATCGAAAGCCCAAGTTGCCTCAAAAAAGCTTGGTATTCTGGCCAAAGTGAGACAGTATTTCAGCCCGGGACAGTTGCTCAATCTTTATCAAGCACAAGTCCGTTCTTGCATGGAATACTGTTTTCACTTCTGGGATGGATCCGCCAAATACCAGCTCAAGACGCTTAAGGCGATAGAGAGGTGTGCCAAGAGGCTCATAAACGACGATGATCTGGTAGGCAAAAAACTCCAGAGCGTCGCTCATCGCCGCAGAATGGCCAGTTTATCGGTCATTTATCGGATACATTTTGGAGAGTGCGCTGCAGAATTGCACGACTTAATTCCGCCATCCCCGTTTTTCTATCGATCGTCGAGGCGCACAGATATTTGGCATCGCCATATGGTAGACATTCCACGTACCCGAACAAAGCAGTTCGACTCTAGATTCTTGATCCGAACTGCAAGGGACTGGAATATGCTTCCTGAGTCTGTGTTCCCCGACGGTTACAACCTGGGGATCTTCAAGAGAAGAATGAACAGGTACCTACTAGAGAAGCGTGTTCGATCTTAGGCCGCATCTTAGCTTACCATCAGGTGAGATCATAGTCAAAAGCTTCCCTATTGGTAATATAAAAAAATGGAAGTCTTTTCAAATAGTATTGAGTATGTATTTCATTTATTTGTCATTTGTTTTAAGAGTTGATGGCAAATTGAAAATTGTCTGTCACGTCCTAATTTTTTAAATTTTGATGTCATTTAAGTTAACAAGAAAGTTATGAAAGACTTCGATTGGCCTTACACAGTGAAGCCTCATCTTGTTCCACTGTTTACAACAAGTTTTATAAGTTTAAATGTAGTCTAATCTCACAGATCACATGGTTGTGAAACTTGGTCACTTACTGATAAACATAGAGAAAGATTAAAAAATTGCCAAAGAGCAATGGAAAGAAGTATGTTAGGAGTCAGACTAAGTGGTAGAATCAGAAACACTGAGATAAGAAAAAAGACGAAAGTTACAGATATAATAACTCGTATAGAACATCTCAAATGGAGTTGGACAGGACACATGTTGAGATGCATAACCAACAAATGGAGCCAACAAGTAGCCCTGTGGTATCCAAGAGATGGAAGCAAAAAGCAAGGATGTCCAATAACAAGATGGAATGATGACATCCGCCTTACTGTAGGACCATATTGGACTAGAGTGGCAAAGGACAGAAAACAATGGAGAGAGCTGTAGGAGGCCTATGCCATGAGGCACACTGAGTTGCGGGACTTACTATCTATAAGTAAATTTTTGTGAATTGATAATGATGTAACCAAAACTTGGAATAAAAGGCTTTATTATAATCTCACCAATGACTTAAGTGTGGGATGGCCTTCTACAGCGATGAGTGAAGATAGTTAACATCAATGTCGTGCGGCGTATTATAGAGACTAATCAAAGAGTGACCAGTAGATTGGACAAGCTTCGGCATTGGTATGAGTCAAGTGCAAAAAATCCTAGCTCTATCAGGCTATCATGCCTAATACAGCAAAATTGAAAAAAATACATATCTTAACTAGCTGTTGCCAGCGACTTCGTCCATGCGGACTTCGTTTACTCCGCACTGCTCCTGCCCTGTAGGTGATAGGGTGATAATATGTAGCATATGTTGACCCGACATGTTAGTATTATTCATGCAAATTTTCAAGTAAATCCATGCAGTACTTTTTGAGTTTATCCCGGACATACATACAGACAAACACAAAAATTCTAAAAACTATATTTTTGGCTTCAATATCGATTGTAAATCACGCCCCAAGTATTCTTTTAAAAAAATATTCAATGTACAGTTTTGACTTTCCTACGATTTTATTATATGTATAGATTTGTAGCTAAATAGTTGCCAATATGTTGCCAAAATGATGGTTTTCTTGCATTTGTTGATCATGATCAAGAAATAGCCCATAATGCTTCCTTGATATAAAGGTAGCAGGGTAACTCATTAAATTACATACTTTTCATTTGGCAATGACAGAAGATTCAGTTGCTAATTTGTTAACTTGCTATGCCAAAACATTTGAAAATTATTTCTTTTTTGAATTTTTTGGCCAATGCTATCATGGTTTTTCCTCTGTATAAAAACTGTTTTTAGTTTGTTGCTTATCAGTAAGGTACTCAAATACTCTCAAAGAACTAGCAACGAAATAGTCAGAACTGATTCACCAATTTTTTAACTCATGTTTCCCATTTCTGCTATCTTAAAAGTGTTTTCTCCTCTGTATATAAACTGGTTTTAATTTATTGCTGATCTTGAGAGTATTCAAATACCCCCAAAGAATCAGCAATAAAATAGTCGAAACTAGATCCACCAATTTAAATGAAAAAAGGTTGAAACAAGTTTTTTGAAGGTATATTATTTTACAGCAAGGAAAATGTTTTAAGCCCGCCGAGGAAGCAGTAGCTACGTTTAAAAAGGGCGTCAAAAAGACACCTAAGGTAGTGAGTAAAGCATTTTTCTCAGTAGTTCTATCGGATGCAGCAATGTATTAATGTGAATGGGCACTATTTTAAAAAGATTTTCTAAGAACTTTCAGTTTCACTGTCGTATAGACTTACATCTTATAATTTTCAGTATTATTAAATTAGGTAATTAATAAATTAATCATAATTATATAAGAATTACTTTTATGGTCAGTAAAGGGTCACTTTTTTCAAAGCAGGTACGTAAACATTCAAATTGTGTTAGATCTGAATATGAAATACTCTTATTCTTGTACATTGTAAATAATAGAATTTTGGACTTAAAGTTACAGACTACCATATACACTGGAATCAATGATGATGTTATTGGGGCAGCAATATGCAAGACAGTGGCACTAAACCAGGCTGAGACATAGTATTCTACCACCTAGTTATATCGATGGTTGCGACACATTGGACCAATCATTTGACTCTTTCATTTATTTGCTTTATTTCTTTCTTGTCTAATTCTTCTTTTCTTAATGTAATTCCTTTTTTAAATTATTCTTTTTTCTGTCAACAACTTTTTTAAAATAATACAAACACAGAAAATTATTGAAGCAACTTCAATCAATGCATTCAAGAATCAATTTGATAAATGGCAAATTGGAAACACTGGCACATAGATATGGACGTATCAGCCAAGGGCTGCTTGTCCATTAAAAAATAATAATAATAGTAAATATATATATATATATATATATATATATATATATATATATTCATGGGACAAATTACACTGACTGATCTAACCCCAAAGTAAGCAAATTATTTGCTTGTGTTATGGGTGTTAAGTCAATGATACTAATACATAGAAATACATATATAAATACTTGTACATACATAATAAACACCCAAACCCAGAAATACAAACATTTATGCTCATCGCACAAATGCTTGTCCCCGTCGGGGATCGAACCCTAGCCCGTTGCTTGCGTAGTCAGGGTCACTAACCACTCGACCAACGGGGTGGTAAATAATAATAATAATAGTAATAAGGTGTAGACAGTTTGCCAAAGCTTTGGCCTTATTTGTCTATTTGACAAATAAGGCCAATACTAAATATGTGATACCATGCTCATGTCGATTTCTTGCGGCACATCAAAGGAGTAAAATAGGCAAATACGCAAACAAACCGTCCACACAATGGCCATTCTGAAGCGCACGCACTGTGGGCCTGTACGGACATACAGTATTTTTGTATCTGAGTTGTAAAAGAGAACTGGAACCTAAATTTGGTACAATTCCTGTAATTGTGCCAAATTTATTCATGCATATGGGACCCCCAAAATATGGCCCGAATGTTTGTGTGTTATGTGACTGCCACGTGTATGTATTTGCCTGTATTGACATGTTTGCCTGAATGTCATATATTTTTCCAAATATGACATACCCTCAATAGAGAACACAAATAGCCATGTGACGTGCCACCACCGCATGAATGTAGCGTGTGTAATGTATATTTTTATTAGTTTAATGTATTTGTAATGCATTTTATTTGAAAATATTATGTTTCTGCAGTCCTCCGCAATGTAACTGTTAACTGTGCCAAATTTCACACTCCACCGTTTGTGCTTTTGTCTTAAAAAGGAGTCTAAAGATTTCCCTTCAAGGATTAATATATAGAATGTTGTTCACTTATGTTTATTGTAATGACTTTTGGAAATAAGTTTTGTCAATGACTCTTACTCATTTGATCACATTTAAGCTATTTTAAACAAGACTATGGTGCTTAATAAGGTTATTAATTCAGGCAGAAGCACCCAAAGTAAATATTTAGCAATGTGATCTACATTATAACCTATGAACAAAGGAAATATACTCACTTCAGATGCCTAACTTAGCTCTGCAAACTTTTGTTGGTAAATATATAAGCATAAACCACCAACTGTTAGTTAACCTTAAATCCTTTTATCTTTTTATGGTTTTGTGTTCCTATTTATTATCTTTATTTATTAAAACTTGATAAATATAGTCTTTTGAAACCAAAATACAATGATGGAAGCAGAAATTAAATATACTGAATGCATGCAGTCACAAAGCTATTCAATAATATAGGCAAGCCTTACCAATTTTAACAGTTTTATCAACTTATAGTTGACAGCTTTTCAGAGTAATTTAACATGTCAACATAGTTATTTATACAATCTTTCATCTTCTTAGTAATTGATTTATTTAAAGCAGTTACTCCATGTATGACCCCAGATTTTCCACTATATCCACACTTAACTTCATCAACATCAGCTCAGCAGTTTAGCCAGGAAAGCTGTCTGATACAAAAGACAAACTTTCGCATTTATAATATTAGTAAATATGGATAATACAGTGGCATTCTTAGACAAAATTATAAAAGCAAAAGATTTAAAGTAACTGATATACAATTTCAGTTTTGAAACTGGATAAACTTAAATTTGGTAATTAAAAATGAATTACACAACATCTTGCAAAATATACATATTATGTATATATAATATACATATTATCTGTATGACAAACTCAATGTGAAATTAATCTATTGCCACACTGTTCCTACTACAGTTTCAATAATAACAAATCTATATATTTATTTAAAAAATGTATCTAGCAATAAAATTGATAGGTCTAATCAATTCATAGTTCGGTTCAGTAAGGTTGTTCATTGAAGTTTCACTGCACTAATTAGCTTAAAGATGTTAACTACTTACCTTTAAGATGTAACATTATTAGGAAATATTACATACAGACTTTCAGGCCAGCTTCTTTTCGTATTCTTGAAAACACAGTTTTATAAATATACAACTAAAAAACCACTAACAGTAGACAGAACACAATGAGATGGAATTCACCACTGAGATTTCACAGCTGGGCACATTCCTTTGTTTAACACTATCACTTTTTAATAATAAATCTTCAATTTCCATTAACACAGGAATATATTCTGATCATATAGCACTCAATATGTAACTTCAATATACAGCCTTGGTAACAATTAACACAAAGACACTTGAAGAGAACAAAGAGATTTGACGAAAGGCATTACCAAGGAGATACGCAATTTTGAATTTAGGGGTCAGGATTCAGATTGTGGATCATGGAAGACAAGTGGTGGAGGCGGTGGATAACAAAGTTGGTGCGGTTGGGCACTGACCTTCCATGGTGGTGGCGCGTCAGCCCCCGGCCGGGCGCGGGCAACGGCGGAGCCCGAGCGTGCAGGGGCCTCTCTTCGGACCAGACACCGGCCCTCCCGCCGACGGGAGGTCGCAGACAAAAAAATCGATAGGTCGTCAACCTCCGGCGCTGACACCGAGCCGGGCGAGTCGCCGCGCCGTCGCCCGCCACCGCACCACTGTCCCGCACCGGAAACCCACCTAGACCTCGACGCCAGACAAATAACAGCCCGAATTCGCCATTTTGAAACGGGAACAATGAGATATTTACTACTGGACGTTACGACCACCTGAACGTTGTTTTGCGAATGTTTACGGAATCGGCGCGAAACGATACGCGTTTTGGCCGCTACGCTTTTGTGAATTGATACGTACTCTGACTAGAAATCCCTTCGTCACCGCTGCCGATATCCGACATCTCAATCCACACCGAATTCTACAGGCGATCCACTGATCTTTTCGGATCCTATTGGACAAGTCAAATTGTCTATGATTTTTAAACTATCAAATTTTTTCTTCTCCTTCGTCTCACAGATAAAACATACTTGCCAAATTGCCATAGAGCTAAGAGAAGTTATTTTTAAAGTGTTCAGAACAACTGCTAACTAATCCATCTTAGTAAGATACTCGAGCCTGTCATAAAGTCAACAAAATGAGAAGAGAGGGAGAAAAACTGAGCATCTAAGTTAAGCCGGTAGGTATCGGCCTGGACACTTTCTATCTTTAACTGTCAACTTATAGAAAGGGAGTCAGAATTATAAATGGCGCTTTGACTTACAAAGTAAAATGATGCTATTGTGATGTGTCTTAGTATCAATTATCGATACTATCAGTAAAGTCTCCTGGCAAAATATTATTTAAGCAATGTAAAATCTTAGATAGAATTCTATGTTTAGCAGTTGTTAGACCAACACACCCAAAGTTGCCACACCAAATGTCTCGCTCCGAGGTCTTGCTTAACCAGTATAATATATTAGGTAAGTACCCAATTTGATGGCTGGCATGACATCGCTAGCTCGACATGTGCCATAATTAAGTACAGCCTTACGTAACTGATGCCTATAATGATCTCGAACCATACCGTGTCTGACGTGCTATTTGTCCTAAGTTTGAAAAACAGTAGCTGTACAAAAATATGACTCACTATGCTTGAATCGATTGCAAAAACCATAGCCGGCTTAAATTTTTTTCAACGGCAGCTCCCTATTATTCCATCAATGAGCGTGAATTGGATTTACCAATTATCTATAATTATTTTACGTTTTTATGATTTAGAGTATGAAAAATTAAGTTACAATGTGAAAATATTTTAAAAGATGTTAATAACGTGGTAATAACCACTATATGTGATTTCTGTGGTAATAACGTTCAATTTGACTAGTGAATGAGTATCTATGGTAACGCAATCCTTCTTGGCAAGTGGCAACCTGTTTTCCCTGCGTAGGGGAGCAATAACAACGTAAAATTAACAACGGAAATGAAAATACAAAAAAATCACAATTCAATCTAACATCTCATAATACGTCCGTAAGGAAGGTCATCATAATCAAATAAGAACCTGCTTTATGTAATTTTCTTCTATAATAATAAAATACTGAAGTGTGTTGTAATAACTCAAATTACTACTGGTATGTACATAACATATACTACACGTCTAGATTGATAATTAGGCTATAAAAAGTGTCCCCAGTAAAAGTCTACTAAAGAACACGGGCAAGACTTCATAAATCGTTTTTTTAGTTATTACCTTAAAGTTTAATATATTCCTTAAGATTCTATATCAACTCCTTAAGTTATTCGCATTTAATAAAATTTTTATAACTTGGGGAATAGTAGCTAAATAAACTTGGAATTAGTTAAGGTTAACGTAAACAATCAGTTCTCTCCTTAGTAGTCTGTGGTTAGGTATTTATCTTGTTATTGGGTGTCTTTAGTACAACTGCTAATCTCAAAAATCTAAGTTAGATTGACAGAATTCTGAGCTAAGATTTTGCAAAAAACACTTTATATGTACTTAAAATAACAAAAAATAAATTAGCATTAACTATTCTTTAATACAAAAACAGGCGGAATTTGTATTTGATACTTATAATGAAAATTATTATATATAAACTTATTACTGTTTTTATGAAAATGTAATTGAAGTTTTATAAAATAGTAACACTTAAATATGATGATAGAATTCGATCAAATTATAGTCTCAATTATTTTTAAATGATTGTTCCTAGCGCTATATTTTATTTAATTGATTTAAAAATCGTAGAAAATTATTGTAGTTTATCTAATATTCGTCACTCCAAAAGCCACGCAAGGATTGTACAAAATTAAAATGGTCTGTGTTCTTTGGTAAACTTGGGTGACACGTTAAATAGTGTCATTTTAACAATCATAGGAGAATGAGCTGAAGGAAATTTGTTAAAAAAAGCCGGTTTGTAACGACAAAATGTTGTCGCAATTATCTTGAAAAATCTTATAATAATAGCAAGAACACGTTTCTTGAGTAAGTTTTGCTCTACAATTACTATTATATATGAAAAAAAATGATTTTTTTAGTCCGATTGATCAGTACTGCCGATTTATTACTGGAATAATTTCCCAAAAAAATGGGAAACATATTTCATATAAGTACATCTTGGTAAATCATAATAAAATGGTACAATAACGTGTAGATAGATATATATGTATGATATTCTATCTAAATACCTAAAATAAAAATATGAAAATTTAAATTACTGATAAATAACCAAGTAGATAGCAATCCTAAAGGAAAGAAACATACATCGTCTATAGACACAAAATGTTGTTTATTGTTGTTGCATGTTTCTAGTGCGACGTTATCCGTATGATGGGGTAGGATGGTATTGCCTTACTTTCAAAACTGTAATACGAAAATAAAAAGCATTGACGCTTTTGCGCTATGAATCAATAGACAGCTCTTTTGTGGCAACTCGGGTGAGACAGAACTCTACCACCTAGACAGCCCCGTTGGTCGAGTGGTTAGCGACCCTGACTACGCAATCGACAGGGCTCGAATTCGATCCCCAACGGGGACAAACATTTATGTGATGAGCATTAATGTATTTATTTCCGGTTTTGGGTGTTTTTGTTAAATCTATTCCAGTCTTTATATATGTATTTCTATGTATTAGTATCTTTGACTAACACCATACACCATAACACAAGCAAAATAATTTGCTTACTTTGGGGTTAGATCAGTCAGTGTTATTTGTCCCGTGAATATTTATTTATTTATTTGACTAGTAATCTCGATGTTAGTGACATATGTTGAGCCCATCGTTCGCCTTTTAACCACCTTACATATTCCTGCCGCAATAGCGTCAGTGCTCGTCCCTGTCGTGTTTCGGTTTGGAGGGTAAGGTAGCCAGCACACCTTTGTGTCTATAGGCGATGGGTGACTCTTTCCATCAGGAGACCCATCTGCTTGTTTGCTATCTTATGATATAAAAGAAGTCAGGTGGACTCCACCGTGTTTTTAGGTATACCTCTAGATAAAGTTATCATAATAATAAATTTAATTCGGCAGGTTTTGCAGTTAAACAATTAATTGATGTCAATACTGTAAGAATTATATACTTTACTTAATACCACCGCACTATTTCATATATGAATTTTTCGGTGGCAAAATTCTGATGACTCTGCGTCTTCTATTGTATTTATCATGGGGAGTGTTCCGACGAGTTGTTTAGATTAATTCCTGCCGCCGAATTCCACCACCGGACATCGCGTCAAAATTTGAAGTTCCATCTTCACCATCTCGATGTCTGGAAATCCACAACCGTGCGTTTCTCCAGACACTTTTTATCAATCAATTACCGGCAGGGGTATTTCCGAACGGATACGACATAGGGACCTTCAAGAAAAGAGTTTACTCATTCTTAAAAGGCCGGCAACGCAACTGCAAGACCTCTGGTATTGCAGATGTCCATGGGCGGCGGTGATCACTTACCAGCAGGTGCAGTTTTGCTCTTTTGCCCCCTCTTCTATAAAAAAGCTATATTTGTTTTGCAGAAAAAGCTATAAGACGAACCAATAATCTTTACCCCAGGGCTTCCCTGAGAGAAAAATTAAAAGGAATTAATGTTGTAACTTGTATTTGAAAACTTAAAATAATATGTCTACAGTAAAAACATTTCTTAGTTTAAAAGAAGTGGTAGGTAATATATACTTAATATACAAAGAACGAAAACAATGTTGTGGAGCATGCATCTCGTCTACATAGATTATAGAATAAGTTACTTACTACAGCTGTTAAACTGCCGGACGGTATAAGAGATCTATTATGTACCAGTAAACAAATTAAAAAATATGTTGAAACAAAACTGTTTGGGAAAGGGTATTGTAAAATCTTAAATTATTAAGAAGGCAAGTATGTCTGTAATTACTTCACAAACCAAATTCTATACTTTAAACGAGTAATTCATAGATTTAATTGTTTCTCCAAAACAGCTCTATCGATTTTGATGAAATGTAATTAAATAGTCTTTTACTATTGTAATTGGTCGTGCTATGAAAAATTATCTATATCCATACATATAATAAAATCGTAGGAAAGTCAAAACTGTACATTGAATATTTTTTTAAAAGAATATTTGGGGCGTGATCTACAATCGATATCGAAGCCAAAAATAAAGTTTTTAGAATTTTTGTCTGTTTGTCTGTATGTATGTCCGGGGTAAACTCAAAAAGTACTGCATGGATTTACTTCAAATTTTGCATGAATATTACTAACAGGTCGGGTCAACATATAGGCTACATATTTTCACGCTAGCATCCCAGGGGATGGAGCTGTGCAGAGAAAACGAAGTCCGCGGACGAAGTCGCTGGCAATAGCTAGTATACTATAATATAGTAACATATAATAATAATAATATAAGACAAGGCAATCTCGAAGTTTTTTTCGCCGAAACAACTCAGTGTAGGGCCGCATTTCGATTTGGTAGTAATTCTATAAATGTCCACTCGTATAAAAGTTAATTTGCATAAATTAAAGATCGGTTTAAATCCTAAACAACCAAGACATCTACTTTCGCATGGAAATGAGCGCGATGTATTTATTTATTACCTACCTACCAATTTTTCGCATGTAAAATTTAATAACTAAATATTCACAAAACAAATTACACTTGCTCACTTGACAAATCATTTCCCAAAGTAAGCAAATTATTTGCTTGTGTTATGAGTGTTATTCAACGATACTAATACATAGAAATACATATATTAATACGCGCGTTCTTTGTAATTGTATCGAGGTACTTAAATTAAATACGGATGTATAATATTTACTTTAAACTTCACTTTTTTATTTTAAATTAAATACGGATGTATAATATTTACTTTAAACTTCAATTTTTATATTGAAAGCAGGGGTAACAAAAAATTAAGGTTTGGCACACCAACCACGCTAGTGTGCGTGTCTTGATTACTGTAAGTACGCAAGTGACACTCGTTAACATTTCATACAAGCAGATTTTTCTGAGGACATTTTTAATTGTCAATTGCTTAGGAATACTCTCTCTGGAGGTATATACTCAAAGGTAAATAACCTATTGTTAGTTTTTACTTGCAGCTTCCTAAGAAATGAAAATCTTCGGCAACGATGGCTTGAAGAAAAGCTCGGCCAACCCATAAAATGTGCTAGGAAGAGTTATTATAGGCGGTGAATCTGTGGGGCGGATAAATTCTTCATTGACTTTAAATAGGTTAAATGTAATGTAATATGAAAGAATATAAGCCCTCTTCTTAGCCCACATTATAAGAGGGACAATTTCGGAACCCTGCACTGCGCGTGGTCCGAGACGCAATTTACCAATTTATTTTAAATTTGTTTGGAATGAAATTATTGTCCTATCACTCAAATATTACATATCGACACCCGAGTAGAAAGAGACACACTCCACCGATGTCGTTGTCCTCTTCGGGACGATTTTGAAGCACGTGATACTACCTGGAATGGTAGTATTTAACTTCCTTGATTCATACCAAGTCAAAACGACTTGGGTTCCGAAAACTCTGAAGTAAACAAGGAAGCCTTATAGTTTCGCTATATGCGTCCGTCCGTCCGCAGTCTAGCTCAGAGATGCTTAGTACTAGAAAGCTGTAATTTGGCTTGAATATACATATTTGTTACGACAACAAAATGATAATATACAATCTTGAAAAATATTTTTAATTTCCCGCTACGTATGTAGATAAGAAAGTTATTGATTTTGCCCTTATTTTCTAAAATGGAATTTTCACCGAATCTCCACGTTTTAAGGAGCTAGGAACCTTTTCCGACTATTTTCACGATGACGTCATTATGTCTGTATGTACTTATGTGTGTGTATGTATATGTTTACGTATACATCCCATAACTTTTGAACGGCTTGACCGATCGAAAATCGGTTGATGGCATTTGATCGTATTCGCTCAACTCAGACTTCCCAAATATTTGAACCAATTCGGTCTCGAAGATTTTTAGAAATTTTTTAAAAAAATCTCAAAGTTTTGTTGAAACAGTATTTTTTAAACATAACTTCCAGATTAATATACCAATTGAGTACCAAATTTAATCAGCTTTTTTCCTCAAATAACTAAGTCCAATGCATAAATTGCAACAAAATTGATTTATCCATTCGAGAGTTATCGTTGACGAAAAATGTTGAAGTGTTTTATTGACATAACTACGTGATTTTTCAATCAACCATTTTTTGACCTCATACGATATTTTACCTAGTACCTACATAAACACTACCTCTAATGCAGTTTCAAAAATCAAAAAGTAATCTAGTTTTCAAAAGTTACAGCTCTGTATTTTGTTGTTTAGAGCAAACTTACTTTATATTCGATCCCCTTGTTGGTCCGGGTTCTTTTGAAGAATAGGCCAACTGCCGTTTTGCCAGGCAGGTCGTTAAAGAGGACCGATTGGCTATGCGAGTCATTAACATCGTGGCTACTATGTGGTAGACTTCTGCATTGTCTCGCCCGGTTCTGGTACCACCGCCTTACCTGTTCCTGCCGCAATAACTTCAGTGCCTGACACTGTAGTGTTGGTTTGGAGAGTAAGCTAGCCGGTATACTTATGCATGTGGCATTAGACCTCGCTTCAAGATAGCAACGCACCATTAAAATCTTTGATGCCTATAGGCGGTGGTTGACTCTTTCCATTAGGAAAACCATGTGCTTGGTTGCTAGCTATATATGTAAGTTGTTAGAACCATTAGATCTATCTACCGTAGCAATATTAGAAACAAAATGCTAACCTAACTATCTAGGTATATTAATTAAACGAACGGTTTTTAAAGTTAGTTTTACGTTGAAATATATATTTTTCAAAATAACTTTCAGGCTAATATACCGATTAATTTAAAAACTAATCAGCTTTTCTGTCTTAAAAACTGCGTCATATACCGTAAATTGGATCAAAATACTTAGTTTGATTTATTTGGGACGTAGTTATAGTTTTTGTTCCTTTGAGCTTAAAATACCTCAATTTAGCGGAAAGCTTCAGGGATGGCCTGCTGAGTCAACCGATTGCCTTTCAAACTGGAACAATAATTAGAGATGGCGTGGATTTTCTTGCGACAGGAATCTTTAATCTTGTGTATAGCTTACCTTACGTATTAATGCCTATTATACAATGTTAAGTATTTTTTGTAACGGAAGAGCGGCGTGTCCTAACACAAGCAGTGCCGAATTAACCTAGCGCGGGGCCTGTAACAAATTCTGTCAAAGGGCCTTTGGATTGTTTTAGATTGTCAAGTTTACTATCAATATTAAAAAAGGATTTTTTCCCGTATCCCTGATGTGGTAGGCAGAAATACAAGTGCACCCACGATTAGCTGAAAGTACCTACTAATGGTCGGTTTCCGAAATGCAAATTAATTTTAACAAGCAATTTTTAACAGATCATTTGCTTGTAAAAATTATGTTAAGTACAGATTAATTGCTATATCCCGAGCAACGGTGTTTTTGTCATCAAACAGAGATTTTTTTAACTACCCGACCCGGGAGCTCATGTGGTCAACTCCGAAACCGGACCACTGAGGCGACTTATAAATACATACTAGCAAAAAGCAGAGCTTTGTAGGGGCTCGCAAAGTTATACTATCTAGTAATATTGTTAGAAAAGTATTTTTATGAGAATTACATCTTTTAATGTATAGACTTTATTTATAATAATAAAGTCTATAATCTTTTAATATATAGAAAAATAAATAATAAAGTATTTCATCTCTCGCATTGTATATCTGTTTTGCTAATCTTTCACCTACCATTCTTTGTACATGTCCGAACCAACGGAGCATGCCCTTTCTCATCTTTACACCAACACTTTCTTTCAAGCATAACTTCTCTCTCACTTCAACATTACGAACCTGGTCCTGCGTTGATTATACTTTCATGCCCTTCTAACATACCCAATTCTCACTTTCATACAATATCGTTGGGATAGGCATAGGCAGGCATAGGAATGATTATGCAGGGCAAGAGGGGCACCCTGACTTAAAACTAACGCTCTATTCACTCTGTTCCCCGCCAGCTAGCCAGCCCCCCCCTCTCTCCCTCCCCCTCCCCTCCCCCTCCCCCCTCTCCCTATCCCTCTCCCTCTCTCCCTGTCCTTCTCCCACTCTCCCTCTCGCCCTCTCCCTCTCCCTCTCCCTCTCTCCCCCTCCCTCTCTCCCTCTCTCCCCTCCCTCTCTCCCTCTGTTCCCCTCCCTCTCTCTCTCTCCCCCTCCCTCTCTCCCTCTCTCTCCCTCTCTCCCCCTCTCCCTCTCCCCCTCCATCCCCCCCCTCTCCCTTTCCCCCTCCCCACGTCCCTCTCTCCCCCCTCGCCCCCCCTCCCCCTCCCCCCTCTGCCTCTCTCCCTATCCCTCTCCCCCCTCCCCTCTCCCTACCCCTCTCCCTCTCTCCCTCCCTCCCTCCCTCCCTCTTCCTCCCCCTCTCCCTCTTCCTCCCCCTCTCCCTCTCCTTCTTCCTCCCCCTCCCTCTCCCTCTCTCTATTTTTATGGTAGATAACATATCTAGACATGAATTTAAACTACTATGTCGAAGCACAAACCTAAAATTCCGATAAGTTTTGAGTAAAATGTACCACAAAAGTGCATAGAAAGTGGCCTAGTGTAGGGCTCGCTTCGCTCGCCCTAATAAAAGCGCCATCAGCTTGGACCATGGATGTATATTTTATATATTTTTTAGGGATGGGCCGAAATTCGTTTCACATTAGGTTTAACCGAATTTCGGCAGCTTGAACCGAACTTCGGCATTCGGCCGAAATTCGGTTTAAATGCCGAATGTTCGGCACTAGAAACTTGCACTATTTTGACTGAAATCTACACTAATGTTGTAAAGAGGAAAGATTTGTATTTCTATATTTTTATATCTTGTATCAACTAAACTCAAAAACTACCGGACCGATTCGAAAAAATCTCTCACCATTAGAAAGATATTTAATCATCCCCGAGTAACATAGGCTATATTATACTTACCAAAATAATCTGTAAATTGCTTGACCCTGCAGGCCATCCCTGAAACATCCCGCTAAATAAAACAACATAAAAACAAAAATAAAAAACCTCAGCATAGATTTTTGAGTTCGAAGAGATTACAAAGCATGTAAAACGGTTGACCCGGCATCGGCAAGTCATCACTGAAACTTCTCGCTAAATCTTTATATTGTTACGTACTCGGGTTCGCAATTGTAGAAAAACACCACTTATATTAAGTCCGTGTATTTACACAACACAATAGTCACTTGCTGTACTATCACTGAAATTATAACACTACACAATAGAACACTTCTCACTTCGCACTGTTCACTTGATATATCGTTCTCGATCGCTTGATAAAAACTGACTCGTGTTTGTCAACATCTCTGTATTTATAGGCAGGGGAAAGCCCTAGCTGGATCCAGAAAAGTCTAAATGTATCGGGAAACAATGAATCACTTCTTATCGTAAACATGTTATGAGTCATAAATCCTAGTACACGCTACTTTCAACCTTATGCCATATCCCACAAAGTCCATTATGGCATAGCCCCGGTCAACTATTTGTTTGTCAACAGGAGTTTTCTAGATAAATAGCGCGCGCGCGCTCCAATTCTACACGCTTCTAGATTATTCGTAACACTACCCCCCTGTTAGTTATGTTCGTCCCGAACATCATTACTTCCATTATAGATAGCTAATCGATCAACATGAACAATCTTCATGGTCCCTCTTGGTTGCTTCTGCACTCGGTAGGTTACGTCATTGATCCGTGTGATTACTTTGTATGGCCCATCCCAACGTCGCTGTAACTTAGGTGATTTTCCTTTTCGTCGAACCGGATTATGTAGCCAAACAAGAGATCCTTCCTGAAAAACTCGATGATTGGCGTTTCGGTCGTATCTGGTCTTCATCCGCTGACTTGATTCCAATGCATTTTCACTTATTAATGAGTGTATATCGCGTAACCTCTCACGAATGTTTTCAACATGTTCCGGTATACTTAATTGGGTCTCTGCATTCGGTGGCGGGCCTCCAGTCATTAAGTCTGCTGGTATACGTAACTGTCTGCCGAAGTTGGCATAGGCTGGCGTCACTTTTATGCTTTCGTGTTCCGCTGTTCGGTAAGCCAGTAAGAATAGAGGTATGTATTTATCCCAGTCCTTTTGGTGATCTTCTACCAGCTTGGCTAAGTGTCTTTCCAAAGTTTGGTTAAATCGTTCGACCATTCCATCAGATTGCGGGTGATAAGGCGTAGTTCTTGTTTTGTACACTCCTAATAATTTACACATTTCCTGGAATACATTAGATTCAAAGTTTCTGCCTTGGTCTGAATGAATCTCCAGCGGAACGCCAAATCTGCATATCACCTCATTGACTAATTTCTCAGCAACCGTCGTGGCTTCCTGATTAGGGATTGCGAACACCTCCGGCCATTTCGTGAAGTAATCCATCACGACCATAAAATACTTGTTTCCGTTATCTGTCTTAGGAAATGGCCCAGCCACGTCAATCGCTATCCTTTCCCAGGGGGCTCCCACGTTGTATAGTCTAAGGTTGCCTCGGCTTCTGACCTGCGGACCTTTCACTGCTGAGCATGACGTACATTTTCGGCATCAATTCTCGACATCTTCTCGGCAATTCAACCAGTAAAAACGCTCTCGTACCTTTACCAATGTTCGTCGTACTCCAAGATGTCCTCCAGAAACCCCATCATGACACTCACGTAGTACGTCCTTGATGAGTTTTCATGGCACGACCAACTGTAGATGATGTTCTCTTCCTGAAGGTTTTTCCCATTTGCGGTACAGTAAGCCGTTTTGCAACACAAGGCTTTCCCACTGCGCCCAATAACTTTTCGTAATGGCGCTGAAGGGAGCCAGCTCCTGCCATTCGGGCTTTTCCGTGTCTTGCTTCTTCCAATCTATTAGAGGCCGCAAATCTCTATCTTCGTACTGGGCCTCACGCATCTCATCAGTTTCCCACCTGTCATCCGTAGGCTTAGCTCGCAGTACTTGAACCCTTTCCTTCATCTCCATCCTTACACAATGTTTACAATCTTCCGCACAAGGTCGTCGTGATAACGCATCCGCATTCGAGTGAGACCTTCCACTGCGGTGTTCTATGTTAAAGTCAAACTCTTGCAATTGCTCAATCCAGCGAGCCACTTGGCCTTCCGGGTCCTTGAATTGTAACAACCACTTCAAAGCAGCATGGTCGGTACGCAGCTTGAAGTGTCGCCCAATCAGATACTTCTTGAAGTGTCGAAGAGTCTTCACTACTGCCAATAGTTCTCTTCTTGTAACACAATAGTTTCGTTCCGGCCGCGATAATGATTTGCTGAAGTAAGCTATCACAACTTCTTGATCGCCTTGCTTCTGTGATAAGATACCACCAATGGCAGTGTTACTTGCATCTGTGTCTACGATGAACTGCCCTTTCCGATCAGGATAGCCCAAAATTGGTGACTCACACAACCGCTTCTTAAGTTCATCGAAAGCTTGTTGACACATGTCATTCCAATCGAAACTCTTCTTTTCTTCAGTGAGTCTATGCAGCGGTTTTGCTATTTCAGCAAATCCTTTCACAAAACGTCTGTAGTAAGAGCATAGTCCTAGAAATGCGCGAACTTCGGTCTTGTCTCTGGGTGTTGGCCACTTCTGTACTGCACTAACCTTTTCAGGATCTGTCTGTACGCCGTTTTGTGATATCACGTGACCCAGATAGTTGACTTCCTTTCGAAATAAGTGACACTTCTTTGGGTTCAACTTTAGCCCTGCAGCCTGTATTTTATTAAAAATCTTTTCCAGTTGGTACAGATGATGCTGAAAATCTTTTCCTATGACTATTACGTCATCTAAATACACTAAGCAGGCATCGCCTACAAGTCCTGCTAGAACACATTCCATTAATCTTTCAAAAGTCGCCGGCGCATTGCATAATCCAAACGGCATTACTTTAAATTGCCATAATCCTTGTCCTGTGGAGAATGCTGTCTTCTCTTTATCATTAGGGCTAAGTTCAACCTGCCAGTACCCAGATTTTAAATCTAAAGTTGAGAACCAAGACATGCCTGCCAGAGTGTCCAAAGTGTCATCTATCCGAGGTAGTGGGTAACTGTCCTTTTTGGTGACTTCATTGAGCCGACGATAGTCGATGCAGAATCGTGTAGACCCATCTTTCTTCTTAACCAACACTACAGGAGAGCACCATGGACTAGAAGATTGCTCTATAACTCCGCTTCTTCTCATTTCATCTATCATCTCCTGTACCTCCCTCTCTTTGGCTATAGGGACACGTCTAGCTTTCTGCTTTATAGGCTGCGCCTTTCCAGTGTCAATCTTATGTTTGACTACAGATGTTCTGCCTATATCTCTATCAGTCTTAGAAAAAATGTTGGCATAACGTGAAAGTAGATCCTTAGCCTGCTGCCGTTGTGACGTGGTAAGGTAGCTGCACTTGTTCACCAAATCCTTGAGTTCCTGTGGTACGTCTCTTGATGCTGTACTTCCTGTCGATGTCAGTTTCCTTAACATCATAACTTCATCACTTTGTCCTACAACATCACCTGCTTTAAGCACCACATCACTGTCACTCAAGTTGACTACCTGCACCGCTGCCAAGCCCTTGTCACAAACCAAACTCCGGCCTGTAATACAGTGTGGAATTGCTCCATTGTCTTCAATTAACACACTCCTATTACCCAGGCCCTTGTAACTGGTTGGTAACTTCACGCGTACCAATGTCTTCGATCTTGAAGGTAAGATGGTTCTTCTAGCCACTGTTACCTTTCCTTTTGATCCCCCATCCATGAAAATTTCTACTAGCCCACATACGAAAACTCCTGTTTTGCAATCAATCTTGCAGGCATTCTTCTTCATGAAGTCTAAACCAAGTACACAGTCATCCATAATATCGGCCACTACGACGTCGTGAGTGTAATACTCGTCGCCTATTTGCATCACTAAAGATGCTTCACCGAAGACGGGTATTGGCTGACCTGTGACAGACAGAAGCTTGCTTTGCCCAAAATTCCTCAATCTCAGGTTGCCATTGTTAGCTACTTCTGGTCGCACCACAGTTCGTGTAGCTCCAGTGTCCAACGTTAAGCTGCAGTTCTTGCCATTAATAATTCCCTTAATGGATAAACTGTTGCCGTCGCACACCTGGGATATGACAACTTTTTCTCGTCCAGCCAGCACCTGCCGTTTGCTCCTAGCTGTTACTCGTTTCTCTGCTGGTTCAACAGGCTGTTTGACGTGCCTGCTCTCTTCAGCTGCTGAGTTTCCTCCCGCTTGCTGTCGCCAATTCATGGAACCTGTAGCCATAGGTTTGGCTGGGCAGCTAACTCTAATGTGCCCACGTCCACCGCAGGCGTAGCACATGGGGCCCAGTCTCCTAGGTTCCACTTCCTTTGTTTGAGCCACAATTTCTGTAACCTCACGTACTTTATGTGCTCGAGGTTCGTGGCGAACAGCTTCTACCTCCAGCGCATGAGCCAAAGCCTCCTTCATCGTCACGTGGTGCTGAAGGCGAACAGCAGCACGCACTTCCAGGTCTCGAATTCCATTAATAAACGCCTGGACGATGGTGTTATTCACTGTGTGAGCGTCGGCTGAAGGATACGCCTTCCTTACAAGCTTCTCAATTTCCACGGCCCATTGTTGAAGTCCCTCGCCGCTCCTCTGTACACGGTCCTTTAATTGGGCACGGAACACATGCTCCAAGTGACGCTCACCGTAGCGAGCTTCCAATGCCTCCATCAAATCAGCGAACTGATATTCTTTAGGCATTGCATCCAACACAGAGAGCGCCTGTCCCCGCAACGCCGTACTTAGAGCTGTTAAGCAATGTTCATCTGTCCAACCACTGGCCTTCGCCGCTATTTCAAACTGAGTGCGGTACGCACTCCATGACGTAAAACCGTCATAAGTGGGTACCTTTACCCGAGGACCCACCTGGTGAGAGCAGCTTGTAACGGCAGCACCCGACTTAACTCCCGTGATCTTCATTTTCATGACCTCCCTTTCCAGTTGGTCCACGTTTTCACTTATTTTGTCGCAGCTGGCCTCCAAGTGGTCAACCCTCTTCTCAACACTCTTCATATCGCGCTTGACGAGGCCCACATCGCTTTTTAACTGGTCTTGCTGCGCCAGGATAACTGACAATTTATCATCAAAACCAGTCAAATGTTCCTTGATCTGTTCCCGTAGTATTAGTTGTCGCTCTTCTTGTAGCTGTTGATGTTTCTGAAGTTGTTCTTGCAGTTTTTGTTGTTGCTGTTGCTGTTCCTGTCGCTGTTGCTGAATAGCTGCCAGTATGACAGAAAGATCAGCAGGGGCTGAGCTCGATGCTAACGACGTGCTGGCAACACTTACGGGTTCCTCACCTGCACGCATCTCAGTGTCCTCTGACACCCTCTGTGTCTCAGCTTGAGACCTGGTGGTAACACCTTCCTTCGGAATAAGTGGCATTTCACAAATTCACTTCCGACACCAGTTGTTACGTACTCGGGTTCGCAATTGTAGAAAAACACCACTTATATTAAGTCCGTGTATTTACACAACACAATAGTCACTTGCTGTACTATCACTGAAATTATAACACTACACAATAGAACACTTCTCACTTCGCACTGTTCACTTGATATATCGTTCTCGATCGCTTGATAAAAACTGACTCGTGTTTGTCAACATCTCTGTATTTATAGGCAGGGGAAAGCCCTAGCTGGATCCAGAAAAGTCTAAATGTATCGGGAAACAATGAATCACTTCTTATCGTAAACATGTTATGAGTCATAAATCCTAGTACACGCTACTTTCAACCTTATGCCATATCCCACAAAGTCCATTATGGCATAGCCCCGGTCAACTATTTGTTTGTCAACAGGAGTTTTCTAGATAAATAGCGCGCGCGCGCTCCAATTCTACACGCTTCTAGATTATTCGTAACAATATCTAAGCATATCACATTTTTTACAGAGTTCAAAAATCTTTAATTTGTTCAAATGTTCGTTACTATATAAAAGTCGTTGTAAATGAGTGTAATTTTAAAATTTTTTTAACCGCTATATATTTTGAAAATGATGATTGATTTTGGTTTTTCGGATGGCATTCGACACAATTTTTGACCTCTAAAATGTTTTCTAAACGTACGTAACGTAATCTACAGGCTGAAAAATGTCGAAGCAATATCAATTTTTGATGCAATTTACTTATTTGATGCAGTTTTAAAAAGAGAAAAGCTGATTAAATTTTTAAGTCAGTCGGTATATAAGCCAAAGAGTTATTTTAAAATTATTAGGTTTTCTGTAAACAACAAAATATTAATATTTAAAAAGTTGTGACTTTTGGAAACTTGATTCGATTTTAATTCTTGAAACTATATTTCACGTAGTTGTTTTAAGTACCACAATATTGTAGAAGGTCAAACAAGTTTTGGTCAAAAATCTCGAATTTATATAAATAAAACATTCTTTTTTCAAAATTTTTCGTCAACGATAACTCCGAACGGGTAAACCGATTTTGATACAATTTATGATATTTGACACAGATTTTTAGAGAGAAAAGCTGATTAGATTTTTAAATCAATCGGTGTATTATCCGGAAAGTTATTTTAAAAATTTTGTGAAGTTTTCTGTAAACAACAAATATTAATATTAAAATAGTTGAAACTTTTGAAAACTTGGTTCGATTTCGTTTTTTGAAACTAAATTTGACACAGTCTTATAAGCACTAAAATATTGTGGAAGGTAAAAAAATTCTAGTTAAGAAATTACCAAGATATGTCAAAAAACACTTCTAAAATTTTTCGTTAACGATAACTCTTGAACGGAAAATTAAAAATTTTTGATGCAATAATGCATTGAACGCAGTTTTTGTAGGAATAGAGCTGATTAGATTTTATAGCTAATCTATACATTTATGTACTTAGATTGTACAAAATTATTTATGTATGTATGTTATTTATGTACAAAGTTATGAGATGTTTACATATACACATACACACACATATACATACAGACATGCTGACCTCATTGTGAAAATAGTCGGAAAAGATTTCTAGGATCTCAAAACGTGGACATCTGGTGAAAACTCGATTTTCATAAATCGGGGCAAAAAGAGTTCCTTATCTACATACGTAAAGG
This sequence comes from Apodemia mormo, assembly GCA_036924255.1. Classification (NCBI taxonomy): domain Eukaryota; kingdom Metazoa; phylum Arthropoda; class Insecta; order Lepidoptera; family Riodinidae; genus Apodemia; species Apodemia mormo. Next base: position 21,692,621 of record JAUPFN010000026.1, read on the forward strand.
GAAGTTAAAAATAAAGATCCGTGCCTAAATTGGAACAATGTAACTCAAATGTATCAAATTTATGCCGTTACGTCATTAATTCACGTGCGTTGCGAAAACTATTAACAATATCCTATATATCCATACTAAAATTATAAATGGGAAAGTGTGTGTTTGTTTGTCCGTTTTTCACGGCAAAACAGAGTGACGAATTGATGTGATTTTTTAAGTGGAGATAGTTCAGAAGGAATGGAGAGTGACATAGGCAAATTTTTGTCTCTTACTTTATGCGAGCGAAGCCGTGGACAATAGCTAGTATAAAATAATCTAAATTTTAAGTAAATTCGTAAACGTGTCGCTTTCAAGAAAGCGCCTACTAAACCGAAGTTCGGCCGAAATTCGGCCGAATTTTTTATTTTCACCGAATGTTCGGCCGAAGTTCGAATTCGGTTCAAACCACATTCGGCCCATCGCTAATATTTTTATATAAGGGGTTCTTAGGGAAAAATTATGTTTTTGCGAAATTATAACCGCCCCGTTGGTCGAGTGGTTACATATTAAATTATAGTATGCAGAATAAAGAAAATTTAAAAGCGTGAATGCTGGGGAAGACTAAAGGAATGTTGCGCGGGGCACATGGGCGTTTTAGGTCTGGAAGAAGATCTACGAATCAATTTTTTAAAAGCTTTTATTTAACTTGCAATATATATGTATGTATGTTTGTTCGGGTGGAATCTTTGAACTCAATTTTGAAGTAGATATCTTCAAACGATTGAGCTAAATTTTGTATACACGTTTAGTTTAGGTGACAATGCACGATCAGGTACGTGACGTCATTCTAAATCCAAAATGGCGGACCATCCAAGATGGGGGAATAGTTATTTTTAATGCACTACTACAATATGGGTATCAAATGAAAAGGCTCTTTGAGAGCAACTCGAAAAATAATGTGACTTCATTCTAAATCCGATATGGCGGACCATCCAAGGTGGCAGAACAGTTATTTTTAATGCACTTCTACGTTATGGATATTAAATGAAAGGGCTTGCCGAAAATAGCTAGGAAAACAATGTGAGATTATTTTAAATCCAATATGGCGCACTATTGAAGTTTTTTGTGCTTTCCTATAATGAAAGGGTTTGCTGAGAATAAAAATGCAATTTTGAATAATTTTTAAAGCCTGTAACATGGATTGATTAACTTTGATTTGGTAATTTGGCAGAATGGGCGTCATCAGCATTGATCTACAACCTGTCTAGGAGAAGAACAGCTCCAAAATCAAACCCGGAACTGTGTTTCGACAGTCACAAGCAAGCTATAACCTGAAATAGGTGGCGCGTTCTTCCAAACACCCAAGTCAAGCTGAAGCCGTGCCGAGGACTCAGTGGCATCGGGGAGTAATATCATTTCATGAACGTACCATCTCAGGGCACCTGGGCGTATATTTGCTCTTATCCTTCTAAACGGTGCTCTAGGAGGGTCGATGATGTGTTCGGAAATAAACAATGAATGGTGGTACTCGTATTGAAAGCTAGTTTAATACTGGCTTTTGCACATTAATGATTGACAGACACCGACAGAGTGACATCTCTCAACCTGACGCTCGCAGGATTGTCACATATGATGTCTATACATAATATTTCCTCCATCTTTAGTTAGAAGGACCTGATAACAATAATTATAATTCGTAACTATAATACTTTTTACCTGTACGTGGTCTTAGCCCGATACAACACGGTTCAGGTGGTGAGACACTTTGCGCCCTTTCTATGCTGACTTCCCTCTCACTTGTCGCTGGCAATTGTGCGATGCGATACCTCCTGTTACTACTTACTACTTCCCCCTGTTCTGTTCCAATAGTCTCCGCATTCTCCCATGCGTCAAAGGGTTCAGATTGCTTCTCTGTCTCAGTATTCACTGCATCCGGCAGTTCGTTATCCTTTTCGACTTCCGGATTCGCGGCTTTCGGGTTTGATACATCATGATTTACAAATTGACTATTAGCAGTTTCCGAAACCTCTGATGCTGGTAAAGGCAATTGTGGCCATTGCTGTATTGGAGGCGACCACGTCTTATTAACACCGATATGATTATCACTAGTTTATATTTATAGATCCCAAAAATTGTTGCCGAAGTCATTTGCGCGTGAAATATTAAAGTGGGTAAGTACTTGCACCGGTACAGATCCACTCTCTCGCTCTCAGCCATGTGGCACCAATGGACCGGTTGGCCGGTACGATCGGCAGATGACAGAGAGTGCAGTGAATGACCATATGCCGCTGTAGTATCCCGACATACGCCCTTTGAGGCACATCACAGGTGCCTTGCCTCACCGCTATGAAAGCCGAAAGCATTTGTCTATCGACGATACACGCCTTCCATACCGATCAGGACTTGTTGTGCTGTATCAGGGAATAATCTGACTGGGTCTCTCTGATGTATTGACCCCCTGCTGGATTAAGTCCACGGGTTGACGTAGTTTACCAGGGTATGGCCACTGTGCACACTATAGTTACTTGGAGCCACCAGCAAAAATATTTTGGTAAATTGCAGGACAGGCAGTAACTATCACTCAAGTGATATGAGTCAATCGATAATCCTGCCAGAGAGGTTTCTGCGAAACAACCAATATTACCTCATCACTAGTTACTACACTACTATCCGAATATCGCAATAATTGATCTATATGTCGCTTGCAGGCACTATTTGAATTAATTAGTTTCACTAGATACATTTGTCTACCTAAAATTTTTCAATTAAGCCCTTTTACCAGAAGTGCTTTGAAATTGTTCGAAATTACCTGGCAAACGACCTTGCAACAATGATGCATTGAATGAGATGAACAGACTAAGAAACCTAGCCAGCGATGGCTAAAAAGTAAAAAATAAATTAAAAGCAAAAAAAACTTTTTAAAAAGCTTTTATTTAAACGCTCTAAAAAGAAGAAAATAATTCCTTTTAAATTTTAACTATGAACTTACAACTGCATTATACACAACTTATATAACCATAAAAGCTTGTCGCGGTTATCAGTATTTAACTAAATTGAAATTTTATTAATTTGAACTTAGCAGATTTTATTTAAATCAATAAGTAGGCACTAGCTTACTTACACAAAAAATCGCGCGACAAGCTTTTATGATCATATAAGTTGTGTATAATGAAGTTGTAAGTTCATAGTTAAAATTTAAAAGGAAAATTTTATTTTCTTCTTTTTAGAGCGTTTAAATAAAAGCTTTTTTTAAGTTTTTTTTCTTTTAATTTTTTTCACTCACAACATCATAGAAAAGTACTGGCTGTAGGCCAGAAATTTTTCTGCGGTTTTTTGGATTTGGAAGAAAATACGTGATACTTGATATTGACTGGGTGTCATGGGAATTGGAATAGGTTTGGTCGTGCAGAAAGATGAAGCAATAGCGTCAGTGCTTGTCACTATCGTGTTCCGGTTTGGAGGGTAAGGTAGCCCGTAAACATGCATGTGGCATTAGACCTTGCCACAAGATAGCAATGCACCATTAACACCTTTGGTGTTTATAGGCGATGGTTGACTCTCGCCATCAAGAGACCCATCTGCCTGTTTGCTATCTTATGATATAAAAAAAGAATGGCAGATGAAAGGTTAACAAACAATAACATTTCATCTGCCATTGCTTTCACACTTCCACTGCCTTCCACATTCACATTGAATAGGCTAATAAATGTGGAGGAAGCAATACAAATCTGCAAGGATCGTGATATATGGCACTTGGTTCTTTTTGCCCACCTCATAAAGGATCTGAAATACGTATGTTTGTAAATCAAAATATTTATTGCACCATTTAGAAGTTTGAGGTACTTACAACCAGTTATTTTTGGACGTACGAGTGGGTTTGTGATAGAGTGGCTAGCATTATAAAAAAAATCACGTTAGAAAAATGGTAACACAGTGAATGGGAATGTCAACATTTTGATTCAAACTACAGAACAATATAACCTAACGAAATTGATTCAAACAAAAATCAACAATCGAACTGCAACCGACTACTTCGTTGTATTTTTGGTGGTGTTTTCAGTATCAGTGATATTTCTAGTGCTTCTCCGTGCAAAGTGTGTCGAGTAGAATCTTTTCACATACATACATACTCTTAATTTTGAATACTTATTCGTATATAGTATAATTGAGATTACTAGGAGTTCTACAAAGTTTCGTCCACCACTTCGGTACCTATTACCTTTACCTATTCCTGGCGCAAGTGTCGATGTGTCACTATCGTTTTCCAGTATGCATGTGGCACTACGATCACGCTACACTCATAGCAACACATAACTAACACATTTAGCCGATTGTTGTCATTTTTCATTAGAATCCTCTGCTTATGTGCTATCCTATGATACAAAAAACATTCCAAATTCAAATTCTTAATTTGCACAATAAATCACTAATACTAATTTCAAGTTCTTAAACCTGAAATTTATTTAATTAACGAGAAATTTGTGATTTATTTTTGTATAAGAATAATATGGTAGATACATGCAAGGAAGTACTTAGACTTTCAAATTTTTGCGCGTTTAGAAAGTTGTCAAAGGGTCCCACTAGTGTCGCTAGTTAGCATATTTTGTTACAGCCTTTTTGGTATGAAGTTGGTGTTCTTTTCCCTGGAGTAATATATTGTTCTATGGTAAAAGACACGGAACGTATTCTGCATGCTTATTTCTTTGCTTAATACGTGTAGAGCTTGTAAGCCGCTATACTTACCACTCATATTTTTTTTTATAGAAAGTACTATCATTTTCTTGCAACATAAATATCGCCCATTTCGTATTGACTGTATAGTCTATGAAACCCTTTTTCAAATTGGACCGGTTACTACTGCCCGGTTTCTGAGGTACTTTTAACAGTAGTTTATCCATTCGTTAACACTATCGGTCCGATAACTACAGGAATTGCGTTTCTGAGCTACGCATTGTAACACAAACTCCGTTTAAACTTAGGTTAATGTAACCGGCCAAATTTGGCGGTTTATCGATTCCATAACTTTATCTAACGCTTTTTGCTCTTGTAGGTAGCTTCTTTTTAATGCACATAATAATTTTAATAGTTTTGTTTGTCTGTTTGCATAGAATAATAACGCATAGAAACCGAGTCGACCCGCGCAATATTAAGCCATTTCAAAGAAGCCTGAAAAGGCTTCTTACGTTCGCCGGCCCCTCAGGCATGCGACACGTGCCACGCGGAGTCCAGCTCTCGCAATTTCAAAAAATGTGAGTTACTGTGTGGTGAAATGCTGTCACCGTGCTTCACAAAAGCGTATTTAGGACTTGAAGATAACATTTCACCGATAAAAACTACTTGGCATCGGATATTTTTGTATAAATTCCAAACAAATAAATCATAAATATCTAAGTAGAACGATATTCAAAATGTTGCCAGCCAAAGGGAAAAATATTCTACCACGTATTTGTTTTTACCTATTTTCATTATAATTAATAATATGTGTATTCCTATTTTATGTGCGATATTACATAGCCTGGACTTTGCTTTTGCATAAAAAATAGTTTTTAAGTGTTGAGACTCACCCATTATACTGACACAAATATTACAAATCCGTTTGTCAGACCAATATTATGAAGCATTTATTCGTATATAATGAGGACTTTTAGAAGACAAAAAAAATGTTCCAACTAGCATTCTAGATGCCACAGTGACCATCAGAAAAAAACTCTGTCACTACCAAAGTCATTTTTTTTTTAATTTTCTTATTAAATAATATGCCATCTTACTGCATTATTTCGTATTGCTTAGTGTCAAGTAGTTTTATTAGCGATATTTTCGACTTTTATCCACGAAAACATGTAGGGTAACGTGCCCTAAAATCGGTCTGCGCCTAATGTCGACCTCCTAATATGTTTATACTGATAATTAAGCTAATATTCCACATAACTTTTAAGAACGCGGGCAAGACTTCATACATCGTTTTTTAATTATTATCTTAAAGTTTAATGTGTTTCTTAAGATTCTATATCAACTGCTTAATTTATCCGCATTTAATAAATATTCTTTTAACTTGGGGAATAATAGTTAAATAAAGTTGGAATTTAGGTAAGGTTAACGTAAGCAATCAGTTCTCTCCTTAGTAGTCTGTGGTTAGATATTTATCTTGTCATTGGGTGTCTTCAGTACAACAGCTGTTAATCTCAGAAATCTAAGTTAGGTTGACAGAATTCTGAGCTAAGTTTTTGCGAAGACACTTTATAGGTACTTAAAAGAACAAAAAATAAATTAGCTTTAACTATTCTTTAATACAAAAACAGGGAGAATTTTTATTTGATACTTACAATGAAAATTATAATATATAAACTTATTGCTGTTTTAATGAAAATGTAAATTAAGTTTTATACAATGATAACACTTAAATTTGATGATAGAATTCAATCAAATTAAAGTCTCAATATTTTTTATATAATTGTTCCTAGCGATATATTTTATTTAATTGATTTAACAATCGTAGAAAATTATTCTAGTTTTATTCTAATAGTGAAAAATAAAACTTTGAATATCAAGTGCCTTTAAATTGTTTCCTTTCTTTGACTACAACTTAATAAAAATAAGTACCCTAAAATAGTTATATTGAAGATTATTTGATATAGACAAAAAATAATTTATATAAATCGTTTTATTTAAAAAAAATCACAATATTGAATATTTAATGCTCATTTCTCTTAATTTTGAGGACCAGCAAGTAACGATCTAATGTAATTTTTACATATCAAATTTTTTCTGCGTAGTTTTAAAGAGACTAAAATATCAATTTATTTCATTTATTTTATGTCTCAAAGAAAGAGACTCAATCATTAAAATTGGTGACCATTTAGATTTTTCTTTTACAGTTTTTATCAAATTAAAAAGACCATTTAAATACATACCATAAAAAATTGAGGGCATATTATGTTTACAAAAGTTATTTAATAAAATTAAAGTAAATTTTAATGCAAAGTCAATACCTTATTTCAATTTCAAACATCCTTTACTGGCTAACATTAGAGAAAAATGGGGCTGAAATTAGGGAAAAATTGACAGACAATAGAAAAGAAGCCAGGATAGAGAGGGTCAATCATTTAAAACTTAACACGTTTACATATTTTTATTTCGTTGTTGAAATCAATTCGAAACATCAATAGTGTAAAATTTAAATATTGATTAACACGAAAAAGAAAATTAATATTTTCTTCCCGATAACGGTTTAAGCCTAATAGGGTCCGAAAGTTATGTATTTGGTTAGGCGGCCGAAATTTGGCTATTTTACCCTATAAATTTTTACATCACTGAGATTAATTTTAATTTTTAAAATTTTAAATAAATAATTTGATTATTAAGTATACATATTTTCGTGTCACAATTTGCACAAAAACGAAAAAATCCAAGGTGAAATAGCTTTGGAACGTAGAATTATAACACGTAGAAACCGAGTGGGCCGCGATGTTTTAAGCCATTTCAAAGTAGCCTTAAAAGGCTACGCATGCGCTTGCCGTCCGCTCAGAATCGCGATACATGTCATACGGAGTGCAGGTCTCGCAATTCGAAAAAAATATGACTTACTGTGTTGTTAAAGGCAAAAAAAGACAAATAAATTAAATGCTGAATTATCAAAAAGTACCCTCGAGCTAAATTATTTTCATAAGACTTAGTATAAATAATAGTTAAAGCAAATACAATAATTAATTTTCTTAACATTAAGGTCTAACTAAAAATATTGTGCGAATTTTTTTTTCCACAACTAGCAACTGTATAGTGATAAGTTATGTGTTTCAAATTATCTATTTTTAGTCGATTTACATAACAGAAAAATTATAAATTGTAAGTATTTACCTGTGAAATGTTCACTTTTTTGTTTTTCTAAGGTGTTAAAACACTTCTTTATAATGCAATAAGTCATTTCGAATTATTTTTCGTAAACTGTGTCCGATATAACCTGATCTTATTAAGCATTGACAACTCGCAAAACGAATTGAGCCGTTTCTGGTTCAGTTTTATTTACTCGTTTTTGTGGTTTCTAGGCATTATTATTCTAAGATCAGAACCAAAACAGTTGCGGACGCTAGGTGGTGCTCAAGTCGTGCACAGAGCCAGTAGTAGCCAATATAGTACGTTTAGCTTAAAACATTTAAATTTTTTAAGTTGATTTAAATAAATACTTGATTAATAAGTATCTTATTAATTTTTACCTTAAAACGTTCGTCCATAACGTAAGTATTGTTTCTGCTTGCCCAGCCATTTGCTAATTTTCAAGATAGTTTAAGGTTTAGAACCATGGCAAGATTTGTATGAAAGTTAAAATAAAAAAGGTTCTAAGGTAATAGCTTTGAACAAACATACATACACATACACGCACACAGACATACACATAATAACACACAAGTATTTGCCAAGCAATGCATTTCAAACATTTGTATGATATAGGATAATATATTAGTAGATACATATCAATAAGGTTTTTTTTTGTAAGAATTACTTCAATCACTGTTTTTATAACTTAAATAACGTAAATTCGTATTGACCATATTTTTTATTTACGCTCGGTGCCGGTTGGTTACCGCTGTTTAATTACTGAAATTTAAAAAAAAAATCTTGAGAACCTCTAAAACATTTTCCTGTAATTCTACTCATTTTACCTCACCAGAATAAAAATTGTAAGTTCTAAATTTTCTATATGACTAATAATACTATTGGAAAGACAGACAATCTTTATTTCAGTGAGGTAAAAATATTTTAAATCACAAATAAAAGCACAAAAGCTAAAAAAATATAAGGTTAAATAGCTTTGGAATCATCTTGAGAACATCTAGAATATTTCCCGGCATTTAACATATTTTACCTAACCGAATAAAAAGTGTAAGTTTCAAGTTTAAACTAAATGATTAATAATGTTATAGTATGAAAGATTATTTGTATACCGGTCAGGTATAATATATCTAATATTTTAAATACCGTCTTGGGAAAATATTTATTTACTTGCAACACTATTCGAGTCTTTGGAGTCTTTGTGTGCGTGACGACGAAGCTTACACGGACATTGACACGGTTTTGGCCTAAAATATGAACGAAGCGTTGAATGCAATTATCCCTCTAAGCGTTATTACTCTATGGTCTGTTTGTATGTTTGTACTTACATTTAAAAAAACTGCTGTACGAAGTACAAATGTTATTTTTACAGCAGCTATAATGATATTTGTTTAATATTGTCATGATAAATAATTAAATTTCATCCTTGCAAAGAGAAACAGGTCACTAGACAGCTTTTACTTGGATATTTTTTAGTTAAGGCAATTCAAGCTTATTTCTAAGCTTCTGCAAAATTCCTACCTGTATTTTTATATGCACAAATTATTTTTACCACTTAAAAAATGTCTTCTCAAATAAAATAATTACGTTTCAGTTTTCTCTCTTTCTGTAAAATTCTTACTGCGCTGTCGAGTCACCATTATAATGATTTTATATTAACTTAAACATGCCACAAGTCGATCAGGTAAATGCAAGTAACAACCAACAATATCTAAAAAAGAAATTGACGCAAAAAGAAATATTCTTAATTCAAAGCAAACGACAAACATTGTTTTGAAATTTGATCGGTACTCAAACTAACTATATAACAAAATATTTGGTGACTAACGACTAGTGACTAGTGTAAAGCTATCTCATTTCTCTTTAATAAAATAATAGTTCCCTCTCTTTCTGCTACCTGATTCGAAATCATTCTTTTCATTCGGTTCTAAATTCATGCGAAAACCTTCCTTCATGCTAGGGTATAAAGATTTAGTTTAAATGCTTTAGCGTAACTGGTATACAGACATAGTTATCGTCGTGAATTACATAGTTTCAACTAAAACCTTCTTTAAATACTTATTTATGTTAGATAAAATATTACCACAAATAAAAATAATCATACAGGGGAGTAAAATTACCAAAATAGCATTTTATTTTCCGCATTATAAACAGACCCATCTAGTGGTAGACTTAAAAATGACTTATCGGTTCAATAGTTATTGAATCGTTCGGTTTGCCTTCAGAAACCATCTACGAGATAAACGAAGTTTATCCTCTTGCTAACTTTAAACGATCAATAGTTGTTAATAGTTTAAATGACGACTTCAGAAACCGGGCATACGAGATACGACTTGGCGTTCGACTAGGTCAAAGAAAATTAGGGAATTTTCCTATTCGTTTTATAGTATTGCCAACAGAAAATAGTTGCATCAAAATGTCAAACCATAATTTGTTTAATTTTGATACAACTATTTTCTTTGTAGTAAGAATTACGGCTGCATTTATTGGGAAAAATATTTTCACACATCAATCTAACCAAAATACTCCTTTGAGGTCAGAAAACGTTGGTTTGCGGGGCCTTCCACCAACCAAAAAAAAGTTAACAATTAACACAAGTCGGGTTAATTAACAAAGTAACGTGCTTTTTCAAAGTGTTTTTGTAGCGTCGGTAATTCTAGGTCTTTGTGCAGATTATGTTACGAACGTACCATGTACTGCCGGTAGCAATACGCATGAATTTATTTTGTTTGACTTGTAAACGATGTAGTTTCGGGCGAGCGTGGGCAAACACTATACTAGCGAATGACAACACTGGCCTAATTACAGTTTTATAAAGTGTCATTTTGTGCCTTAGTGATATTGATATAAAAAATCCAAGATGCACAGTCCCGAACAAAACTGAATTCTATTTGAAATGAGTGCACAATTTAAAATATTGCGCTCATTTTTAGAGGACGTTTTTGAGACACTGATTGTGTATCTTGGGCATTGATATGAAAAACCCAAGATACACATTAAGTGTGTCAAAAACGTCCTCCAAAAATGAGTGCACAATTTTAAATTGTGCGCTCATTTCAAATAGAATCACGTCGGCCGCGTCACTGTCAATTTTATTTCTTTTCGTACATTGCTTTGTAAAAACAACTATAAGTCGTGCACTTAAGGTTGGATATGTAAAGACATGTTTTTGCCATATCTATAACTACTTAAATGAAATTAGGGACACTTTTGAGTGTCAGTTTTGTTCGGGACTGTGCATTTTGGGTTTTTTATATCAATGATCTTGGGTTTTTTATATCAATGCTAAGTGACAAATATTATTGTAGGTCTATGGGGCACCTTATAGGGGCAAAGATGAGACTGTAAAATCGTGAAACAAATTACAAGACAGTAAATTTGGGATACGAATAAGACGACGAAATTAGTGCACAGATAAGACAGTGAAATCAAGACATAGAATATAATAAAACAGCAGTATAATATTACAAATGACTATAATTTTGTCACAATTTTTCCATACAGTGTTAATAACTTTTTACCTTAAATCTATTTATAATACATTACTTAAATATTATCAATGCTTCATTATTTAAAATTCTTCTTGTTTAATTTCTAATTACACTTTAAGGAGTCAATGTCACAATCAAATGAACCCATATATGGACATACATGTAAATGAAATTTTGAAGATCGATTATTTTATGTTACACTAGATGTAATTCGATTAGACCTTACCCTAAAATAATTCTTGCTTAGTTTACTACGAGAAGTATCGTTAAAACTGTACAAACATGTCGACTGCGCTGCCGCTGGCGAGAACGGCGCGACCCGAGCCGAGGGAACTGCGACGTCGCTCAACAGTGACAACAGCTACTAGTGAGATAAAGGTATCCGTAAATTGTACTTTGAAATGCGCGTCGCGGACGCGGCAGGCCGCGGACGAACTAATTGACTAAAGAGCGCACACTGCCCGAGCGGGATTGTGGCCCGCCGCGCCCCCTACAGAAATAAGCACCGTGATTGAAATGCGAGTTATCTGAGTAAACACTTTACAAAACCCCGGCCGCCACCGGGTGGCGTCCAACAAAAACCAACAAGTAAGCGGGTCGTGACGGCCGAAGTGAAAAAATTCGAACAACTGTATAAACAACAAGCGAGTAGAAATTACAGTAATAAATTACAATAAGTATCAATAAAATTGAGCTAAATTCGTACTCCGTCTCCTGTCGTAACTCTGTTAATCACCACTAAACGTTATCACGTATCCGTCACCGAAACACGGCACGCGAGTTTCACGATTGAAATTACACCTATAATACTCATCACATAATCAAGGAACACTATAGGATTGATTTCGAATTACATATAATAATGGAGGAGAATTCAACCGCTAAGTTATTGCTTTCCGATCGTCTACTCTGTATGATTATTGCTCTGGTTGGTCTTCAGTGTTTGGCACGGTAATACTGGCGTCAGTCGAGCGAACGAGCGTGCGGACGAACATGCGGGCGAACGTGCGGACCAAAGCGGGACAAGCGACGGGATCACAACCGGAGCACGGCACACGCACACTGCCGCACTCACCGCCACGAGACACTCGCACCTTCACTATCTGTACTTCCTAATTAACTACAGTAACGTCACTTTGTGCTGCTATATCAAGCCTATTCCCCTGTGGAATAGGTAAAGTTCGCCAAACTTCAAAAGTTTCAGATGTCGGTTGGCGTGATGGCTATTGTTGCGTTTTACCCGTTTCATGACGAGTATCGTTTATTTTGGGCGGTTATCAGGACCAATAGATAAAATAATGTGGTCATGAGTGTCAACTACGAACGACCAGAATGGAGATCATACTCGATCATACCTGTTTACTAATATTTATTATTACTATTTGTTGTTGATTGTAGTTTAACGGTGATGATAGTTCTTTACTGATTGCCTTTTATAGTTATTTCTAAGAGTCTTCAGCACGCCGTATTTCAGGTTATAATTTTCTCAATAGTCTTAAACAGTACACCAGCACGCCACCAAAACTGCACATATTTTTTAAACTCTTGACACAAAGTAGCTGCTACTAATGTACTGAAAGCGCTGTGAAAATGTCATATTATTTTTATTTTTGTGGTTGATATTTATTGTATAAAAAATGTATTCACCAAAAATAATCCTTAGAATACATTACTGAGTGTCGCGGTTCGTAAAACAGTGTGCATGTACCCTTAAACTTAGATTGCAGTGCGAGCTCATGAGTCGTGCAACTATGTTCTAACATCCCAGATCAACGGCAGCGATGTGACCTCGATTATGATTTACAATGAGAGGGATCTTCTAGATAAATTATCAGCCTAAGAATTGTACTAGTTTAATTTTAAGAGATTTTTAAAATTTCCGTAGTATTGCCACAATCAAGAGTGAATTTTACAAAAATATACAAATTGTACAAATAGTTGAGCGACTCAATGCTATACACCGGTCAACCCTCGTGCAGTCCCATTGTACGTAAATAATTTCCGGATTTTACAAACAGCCAATCACATCTCTTCAATCTGCATATCTATTATACCCAAAATTTATGACTGGCTGCTAATTATTACGCACCATAGAATTGCACTATTAAAACGCGCAAATAATTAAATAATGTAAAAATTGTTTGCGCGTAAATCATTTGACTATAAATTAAAATATCGGAAAATGACTTTTCGTCCAATCAGAGGCCTCCGTATATAGCGATCGGCGACTATGGAGTCAAGTTCCGTGAATCCTAATATACAGTCGTGAAGAGATAAAATGACGGCAAGCGTCCGAGTACTATCCTAGCTCGTTGATAGAGGCTTAAACTAAGGGCCCAGCCTCCACCGGACCCACTAACCTAAATATTCCCGCGCGTCCACGGCACCATACTGTCGTGGGCTTCAAAACGGATTTTTCAATGGCGTTTCCTGTTATCAAAACAAACTATTCCAGTGTTACAGTCCTGTCCGATATATTTACAAAACACAATTCTTATGTAACCGGTTACAATATTGCGGCCCCTTTTGCAATGATTCAGATTGTTTAAAGTATTTCTTATTCTAAATAACACTGAAAATTTATTTGCTAATAACTGACAATAAAACCATTTTAAATTTAAATCTGGCATTGGTTGTGACTGCGTAACATTAAAAATCCTTAGCAGCGGGGCCTTTGCATATTATTGTTACTGAATTTACGTAGGAATAGTCTCGTAGCTGAAACTTAGTAATTTAATATAATATATTAAATTGTATAGCCGTACTTATTATTATATAAGTAAGGCGGTGAAAATTGTGTGAAATATATAAATATATATCGTTAAGAGACCGATCATTGACGACTTTTAAAAGGTTTCATTGATGATAAACAATCTTAACTGGTCCACATAATTTTAAATAAAAAATCAATTTTAAAACAATAACTTATGCTTCAATGACTATGAAATCACAGCTATGACTATAGGGTCAAGGATTTCTTACGATGGATAAACTCCATGACAATTTATGTTTTTTTATTTATTTACAAAGTCGATCTTAACTTTATTTTAAAGGCGAATATTCATTGAAATACTTGTTCTAAAAGTTGTGTAATTTAATTATCTAATTAATTAAGTATAAAAGCCGCTTTTACCCCCTCGACCCCGCATTTAAGGATACATTATTAGAAAGGATCCACAGGGCCACCTTTACGCGATTGCACTCCGTTGCACATAGGAAATTATTCGACAATACGTTGTAACTTATAAGTTATATTCGAGACTGCGCGGTTCGCGCGCGAGTGTCGCGCGGCCACTGCGCCAGCTGGCGTGTGCCCTAACGCCGCCTGACACATTCTGCGTTTATTGTGGAACTTGTTTTCTTTCATTACAATTTTTTGAATACTAAAATATAACAATTAAAATGAAGTCATGTCAATAAAAAAAACTGCTTAATATTATTAGGACTGGAAACACAATAACGAATTTCATTGCTACCTTCTAGAATTTTTATCCAAACAGTTATACAGAATAATAATAATGATTAGAAATAATTTAACATTATTTGTATAGTATAATAAAAGTGTGATATTGATAACATAAATGACTATAATTAGTTAATAATAATAAAAAAACATGAAATAATTAAATTATATACTTATTACATTTTTTCCATTTTAAAATGCAAGTTGAGTGACTCAACGTAGTATATTGTATGATGACTATAACAGATATTGGAAGTCATTAAAGTTACTACAAAAATAGAGAAAAGAAAGAGATATAGATAGAGATTTATTATTAGACTTTATTAGACTGCAGACAAATCGGTCCATTTGACTAGTGCCTCTGTGATTTTTATTTTACGGAACACAAGACATTAAACACACGTACTACATATAACGTATGTTTATCGCAAATGCTTTAATCGTCCACAGAGAAGACGATTTTTATCACCTTAAAATGTCCATATATACGAGATCATTGTTATATCAATTCATTTCATACCATACCAATTCATTCGCATATTTTCAAAATTTAATGAAATTAAATTTTACTAAAAATTGCAAAAATCCGTTATTTGTTTCCAGTTTTTCATTTATTGCTTAAAATGTTATAGTTGAATTTATTTATGAGTCGACAGTATTTTTACAAAAAGTTTTAATGACGTTTAATATTTCCTATTCAGTGTTTCATTTCATTTGAAATATTTTCCGCGTATAAAACTGCTAAGAACTATTACACACGAGCGGCACTTTGCCAACGGCAGACGACGAGTCAACGTTAGATCTCTTAATATATGAGCCAGAGAGAGAGAGAAAAAGATGGAATTGAAAAATAAAAATACGGTCATTGCAGATTTAATAAATAGTGATCAATAGAGAATACGATAAGCAGTTTTTACTCTCTACCCAC
The DNA here is from genome assembly GCA_036924255.1 of Apodemia mormo. Classification (NCBI taxonomy): domain Eukaryota; kingdom Metazoa; phylum Arthropoda; class Insecta; order Lepidoptera; family Riodinidae; genus Apodemia; species Apodemia mormo. Next base: position 21,708,300 of record JAUPFN010000026.1, read on the forward strand.
TTTTGGGAACAAACGAGCAAAAATTTTTTAAATTATTTTCGAATATCCATTGCTTTTTTGATGGCTACTTTTAAAAAAATTATATTTTGCTAGAGTACTACAACGCCGAAAAGTATGTTAGCTAAACAAGGCTGTTTAGCTTTTTATTATAAATCCGAGATGTGTTCTCACTCAAAGTTTCTTTGCAGTCAACCGACAAAATTTGCCACAACTGCAAGCGTCGCTAGAGCCGACAATTGTCGCCGCTGACCCTGCCGTCGGTACGTGCCTAAGCGAGTTAGTAACAAGCTCAACTAATCATGTCGCTTCGTCACCATGACGTCTCAACATGATTAGTTGAATCGTTATGATACCCTGCATCGTACGTGAACACGCTCGTACTGTTGAACTAATAAGTTGTTATTAATTTTGTACACTGGTATTACCAATGTATTATACGGCGTGTAACAAAAACCTTGTTCCATCGTCAAAGGTATCTTTTGGTAACTTTATACAATCATATATCTAATTAGATATTTTTAAACATAGATAGATACATTTTCCGGGTCAAAATATTTCATCTAAAATAATATTTTAAAATATTACGTATGGCAACAAAAATTATCGAGGCGGTTCAAAAAGTCACGTCCACTGAAATGTACTAATGCATTGTAAAACATTTTATTTTTTGCTTGTTTAGTCATTTCTTAATTTTAATTTTATTTTATTTTCAATTTCAGATATAATATCTTTTATCCATAGTTTAATTTTAATAATCTTTTTTTTTTACAAAATATGGAATATTTTATTACAAAAATATACCCGAAATGAATGATATACATATTTTTTAATAGCTTGATGTTCCTTATGCATGGCCCTTTTGAGTCGAACAGGGTTTTTGTATATGACTGTATAATTCATGTATGCCCTGAAGTCCTGTAGGTCATTGGTTATATATTAGTAATACAGTTCAAATAAATTTACTAACTTAAAATGCGATGACGTTTCACCAAGTGCCGACGATAAAAAGTGTAGGAATATATTTATAAATATAACTTAACAAAATTTAAACAAAATAATGCCTTGTTTCTATAACACATGTGTATTTCACATCTAACGTGGATCATAACCACTGGCATAATTGCCAACAGCGTACATCTTAGTGCAAAGATTTTGAATGGCCATTGCAACGCGAACTATACCAAATCGCCATGTATAAGACGATGCGAAAATATAAAAAATATTGTAAATTAAATATAAATATAATATCAAAAAAGCGTAATACAGCACTCGTTATGTACACAAGCAGTTCAGAAACTTTGGCAAGAGATAGCAACGAGATTCATAGAGGGTTAAGCTACGTACAGATTAGTATTCGAGAGTTATTCGCGAGCATTCGCATCACTGTGGAGACGTTTTGTCGAGATTGATAATTTTTAAAATTATTAAATAAAGATCATGGTTATTAAAACAATAAGCAGTATTTAGAAAGAAATGTTAATTAATCCTTTTTTTTATATCTAAGCAACTTTTTACTTTCTTTTTATCAATTTTATCTCTCATTCTTTTTGGACGGGCTTGGCATTCTATTGAAGTGGTAGTATATTCGTATGTATTAGACGATCTGAACTTTGATAGCCAACAACATACCTAGTAGAAAGTGGGTTTTCTAACCCACTTATTCGGTATAGAAATTGGGTATATTTAAAACAACATAACTAAGTTATCTTGTTGTAAATTAAGTTATCTTGTTTTGAACATACCCAATTTCTATACCGAACAAATCTATACGGCATAAATTTAAGTTACGGAGTTAGAAATGAGAATAAACTCTGTATAAATATTAATTTACTAAGCACTTTTTTAAACTTTGTAAGTATCGTAAAAATCAAAGCAAAAGGTTAAGAAAGCTGCAATACATTTTAATTTACACAATTAAAATTAAAGTAGAAAATACATAAAAATATCCTTATAAAAACGAAAGTTAATAAAATATCGAAAAAAAAAAACATATAACATTAAGTAAATGGCAAATTGTAACATTCTCACACACCATATCCTTGCAAATAAACTATATTTTATATAATGTCAAATCTATAACTACGTAAGTATTATATCACTATATGAAACATTCTAGAAAATGTTGATTGCATGTAGCATTGAAGTAAATTTGTTATATTTATGAAATCTCTTTCGCGATACGAGCTCATAATTACTGTACTTATAAAAACGTATCTCTTACCAAAGTCGCTGTATAAAAACACCCAAATAAGTAAGTACCACCTTTACAATAGTAGAGGCTCGCCGCTGGGTGTGGCCGCAGCATTACAATGCCGACCAATCGTATTCCAATACTCATACTAACGTTTTGGATATTGCACAGGTTATTGCATATAAGGTGTTCATTATTAAATAGTCTATCTTATAGTTTGTCTCACACATGATTTATTGTGCCTAAAAGCCTTTTTCTAGAATTTCACATATGTATATTACTCTATGATAGCCAAAATGTAGAATAATAAATTGATTGACTAAAATTCCAGTGACTTTTATTGTAATACGTCTAATAGTAGTATACAAAATAGTTAATGACTAAAGAAAAATACAAGTAGTCTTTTAAAGTTTGTTGCATTTAGTGTGAGTATTGAAATAGAAAAATTTTATCAATTAACATAATTAGCAAGTAACACTAAACACAGAGACATTCGCTCACAAAATAATAATAAATATTTAAAAAATAATAAATCTTAAATACCCTGTCGATTTCAATTTATAAAAATTCTTAATTTTTCTCATTTTGATTGACAAAAACTATATAAATTAAATAGAACGCATTTAAATAGTGCAGCAAGGTATTTTTGGGGTTACTGTCAATCGTTAAAATGATCGTCAAAAGAGACTTAAGTGGATAAGTGCCTCCCAAATCTCCCATTTTAATATTAAGTACGTATTTTGAATTTAAAACAAGGTATCCTAAAAAGGATGGGCTTCAAAGGGAGATCAAATACTTAAGTCGCCCTGGTACGCCTCATATAAAAATTTCGATTGTTTATACATATGTATGTGTTCTATAGTAATTAGTGATTGTAGTATAAAGCTTTAAACTTTAAACACTGATGTTTTTTAGTATAAGCAAAAACGTCGATCATATGTTGATAACATAATTGATCACTTTTGGTATAAGTTTAATACAAATTCATGGTTTTGACATGAGTCCAATTCGTTTAAATATATATATATATTATATATATATATATATATATATATATATATATATATATATATATATATATATATATATATATATATATATATATATATATATATATATATATATATATATATATATATATATATATATATATATATATATATATATAAATATATATAGACTTTTATGATCAAAATCCGTAAGGCATCTAGCGTGAAGATATGTATGTATGTATGATCAAAATGTATTAAATATTGTCCATTTCATAGCGAACACCAAATTGCTTCTAAACCTGTGTGTTACAAAAATTCCGGTCATAAAATACTCTATAACGCCATTGTTTGTAGTATTTTATCATTTTTTGGTATGATTTTTGATTATAATTAGTTCAATCAATTCATAATATTATCAGTTCTAATGCTGATATTCTATTCATTTGGTCCTTCGAGTCAGATAAATGTAAAAATTAATGTATTTAATTCGATAAGTAAAGCTTAAAATATATTTTGTGCTAAATAATAATAGTGTTATATATAATAACTGACTTAAAAAGATTGAACTCCTAGCTCCGAAGCAAATGTTACCCTTTACAAAACTACATTCATGGCACACATACACTGTGGCATCTTCTGTGACCGAAATAACAACGCCACAATACACTTATTCCTACATACCATTTTTCCCCTATCCTCTACCGTTAGACAGTTCCCAGCATCTGCAATCTCTTCGCCATTTTAAAATTCAGAGAGATTCTTACACTTTAATATATTTATCTCTGACAATGTCAGTAATTCCGTTTTATATCAAACTAATTAATCTTAGGCAATTGCATCCTTTGACTGAATAATTAATTGCAATTATAATTTTGACTGCATAAAATATCCCAGGACAACAACTTATGATAATAAATAAGTGAAATACGTCACTCAAAAAGTTTAAGTTACTAGTAATAGTACTAAGTATATTTTTGATAAGTAATAGAATTCAAGAACCCTCTTTTGTATGTAAATAAAAATTAACAACGAATGTTTAAGGAGTTTAAAGTCGTTGACATTATAACCAAAGACAAATTTGTTTAAATATTTTATAATTTACATACCATTGCTGCCAGGCTGTAACTCATGTTCTTTTAGGTATCACCTACTCTAGATACTAGACGCTTGTAACGTTGGTTCTTGCTTAAAAACTATAAATTTCAGAGCATAATGTAACAGTATCCCCAAAAATAGGAACGGATTGCTGCAATAGATGAAGGCGCAATAGTTTGAGCACGAACGACACTGAGCCGAACTACATATAAATTCTTCCATTTAACTTATCAATACCGTATATGTCTTTATTACGTATGTTATTTCGTTTTCATCTTATAATTAATATTGTGCAAACAAAATTTTGTACAACCCAACCGGGGACTACCGAACACACCCGGAGGAACGTGGGGTCTGTTCTTATGAGCGTAAAAATGCGACTTCCGTTGCTCGAACGTCGTTCGCATTTTATGCGATTATAAGAGCACACCTTTAGTTTTTTAAAATAATTAAGAAAAATAGTAGACCTTCCGCACGCCCCAAATATAAAGAAAAACTTTAACAACACATTTAAAGACAAAAGTAAATTTAACACACGCTGTAGGCGTTTCTGAGGTTAGCTACAATGTAAGAGACTTCGTCGCAAATATTAAAATAAGTCGCAATTGTTTTATTTGGCGCCTTTAAAGTCTAGTTAAAAAATGTATTTATACCACCGTTTTACTGTTTATTAACAACTATTGTTTATTAAATTGACATATCTTCAATAACTAAAGTATTGACTTATAATAACGTAATTGAAACCTGTTTAGTTTAGTCACCAGGTAATGTGGTAAGCAATAAAACGACTTTCTCTTAGATTCGTGCTTTTATCTTATAACGCTTAGCTCCCATAGTGAAGGAAATAAATATTTGCTATTTATCAGATGTCTGATCTGGATATCAATCCATATGTATATACTTTAATTCCATAGCGAATAACAAATTGCTTTTAGTACTGTACGTAACAAAAATGGCGGTCAAAAAATCATTTATAATACCATTGTGTTCAATATTTCATGATGTTTGATGACTTTTTCCATTTACGTAAGTTCAACCAATTCAAAAAAATTAATGAGTTTTAAGGCAGATGCTACCTTTTCATTTGGTCCTTCGAGCTAGATCTTAACAATTTGTGTGTTTATTTTGATAAATAATTCTTAAAACCTATTTTATTTGTTAAGTTGAAAATGCTAATTTATAGTTATTTTTGAGTGTTCCAATCAAAATTGGATAAATTAAATCGCTTATATGTTAGTTTAATATTTGAAGTAATTGTGCAAGTTAACGGTTAGTACAATATATTTATTCTAAGCAAATCAAATGAATTTATAAATGTTGAATAATAGTAATTATCTTTTGCTTTCATGATATTTATTTTTTTGCACAAGAAAATGTTTTATTTTCTTTTATATTTTTAATAGATTTGTCTATAACAGAATTTCTCTTACATGTATCTTAAAGCCAACCAAAGAAACGCCTACGCTCGCAGCGTTATCGCTGTACACGCTCGCAAAATGGCAAATGTGAACAACAAAACAAACGTCAGCACCTCTCAACACGCATTTAACATTAATCCTAGAGGGTATAACCATTCACGCATACAACAAGTAGCCTTACGATAAAAATGGCGCATGGTCAATAAAAAATAGATTATATGTAAAAATATGCTAGTCACTAGCGATTCGAAGCTATGTAACTCATTCGGTAACGTTAATCAAATGCACAGACCACGGCCGTAGATTTCGGACGTGTCCGGTCCGATCCGATCCGGTGCGGTCCGGTCCGGCCCGCCGGTGGAACGAGTACATAATTATAGTCATTACGTGTAAAATGCTTAATTCGTTAATATTATGACCGCCTCCAAATAATACGTAACTAAATCTACGTAAAAATTATACAATACATATTCATAGGCCGCTCTCGTGGTGACTTAGACATTAGACGCCGTCCGGGCCGGCCCGCTGACCCGGTCAGGCCGGATGTACAAGTCCGGTTTCTCTGTCCGATTTCTGTCAGTCATTACTATACATTTATTAGAATACTGTTAATTTCTATTTATTTCCGGTCAGAATGCGTATTTAAAAACAGTTTGTATTGAGTAGATTGCATTTGACATCCGGCAGAGAACCCTGACGAATAGGTCCGGCCTTCAAATTTGACTAGCCGACACGAATTAAGTGACTAGAACACGAAACATTTCATTGGCAAGACTTTATGCGGCGGGGCCACGAACGGGCCCCAGAGGCCGAACACCAATCACAAACATCATTCAATCAAACGAAAAACGTCCATGCGAGCACCATTTGAATCTACCAGCTTCGGTCACGACTTTAGTGACATCAATTGTCTAGCATCCAGATAAATTAAGTTGTAATTTTTATGTTAAAATAGCTTTTCTTTTCTAAAAATGACATAAATTGTAAAGTTTTTCAGCATTCGTGTTAGATTAAAAAAAATATCTTTCATATCGAGACTAATAAATAATTTTTTCCTTAAGCTTAATATTATAAAAAAATGGTGCTAAAAAAATTGTACTAGCGTTAACGTTTTAAAAAGTATCTAGGAAATTTAATACAAGAAATAAACAACAAATTCAAAATTTTTAGTCAAGTATCGTTTTGAAATGGTAACATTAAAGTATGGAGTCGTTATGGCATTGATAGTGTCATTATTTTAAAAGCGTAAACCACCGACCACACAGCCCATAGTCGCCTTTCATTTTCCGTATTGAATGCATTCTGGCAACTAGCTAAGGTAAAACGAGCGGGGTTGCAATGCCGTCTTTGGTTGACTCAAGGCCACAGTGAAAGATAATGATGTACGGAGCATCTGTTTGGTCGACACTGATTATCTCCGTGAAGACATTTACATCGGAACTATAAGTCAGATGTGCTGTCAGGAGTTACTCGCCCGTTATAAGGTATCTATGGGTTGTGTGGTCGGTGGCGTTAGCTCTTCAAATACTTCAGCCGTTAAAAAGTGAGGAGAGTCAAGGCCGAAGCTCGCAGATGGTCGGGTCGCATCGGATCGCTGGTCAGTTTGCGCGCGCGAGTGGCAGCGGGCTGGGCGCGGCGCGGCGTGTGATGAACAGACAATATTTACACATAACACTAGAGGTAAGCTCATCAGTCCGGGCCCACTAACAGAAGCCGCCGAAGCCCACGGAGGGCACGGAGGGCACGGCGGCGCCCTCGCCGTTCTTGTGCAGCTCCAGCAGCTGTGGCGACAGGTACTGCGCACACACACACACACACATACACTTTACATTATTTCTCTCGCTCAAAACCGATTGCCACAGCGAGAAAGATAGCGGGAATGCGACACCACGCGACTAAACTCTCGAGACCGCTACTTTTCTCGCTCTAGCGAATGTCGATTTTGTGCTGACAGATTTAGCGGATCGATGCGGATCTTTACTGCCTGATAAAACTTAAGCAAAAATAAATATAAAGCCGCCGGAAAACAGAAAAGGTGTGAATGTTTGATTGGGAAGTATAAATGCATCGTCGTTATAGCCCTGACCTTACACCATTCGATTTTTACTTTTTCGGTCTTTTCAAAAATTTCGAGTTAGTTATTTATTAACACCTCGACTGTCAAAATAACTTGTAGCAGTTATTTTGAAAAGGAGTTCCAAAATTTCCACAGATATGAACTTATATCTCTACGTATAAAATGGCTCCAAGTAATACAACAAAATGGCATATATACGGTATAATTTAATGTAAATAAATGATAAAAAAAACATATCCTAAATTTCTAAACATATATTATATGAAAAAACTGTTTTCCCCTCCTTAAAATAAATTTATTGGTACATTATTATTGTTTCCAGTCAATGTATGCATTAAATGTTACCATTCTTTATAATACATGTAATAAATAAAATTTCTGTGCTAAATACAACTACGTGAGACTTGCTTAGGATAGGCGAGATATCGTATTAATAAGATGTAGTGTTGTGAAGAGTAATATAATATTGCGAAATATGGTGTAGTATAATGTAGTGTGGTGTGGTATATTATGATATAGTGTGGTATGTTGTAATGTGGTGAGTGCAGTCCAATATGGTGCAGTGTAGTGTGGCTTAGCGAGTGTGATGTGGTGTGGTGTAGTGTAGTGCTGCCGTACCTGCTTGTGGTGGGCGGGCGGAGCCGTTGTATTAGGACGTGTAGTAGTGTAGTGAGGTGTGGTGTGGTGTGGTGTAGTGTGATGTGGTGTGATGTGGTGTAGTGTAGTGCTGCCGTATCTGCTTGTGGTGGGCGTACGGAGTCGTTGTATTAGGACGTGTAGTAGTGTAGTGTGATGTGGTGTAGTGTAGTGTGTAGTGTGGTGTGGTGTAGTGTAGTACTGCCATACCTGCTTGTGGTGGGTGGGCGGAGGCGCGGCGTTACCATTGTAGTAGAGCGTGTAGTAGTGTAGTGTGATGTGGTGTAGTGTAGTGTTGCCGTACCTGCTTGTAGTGGGCGGGCGGAGACGCGGCGTAGCCATTGTAGCAGGGCGTGTAGTAGTGTAGTATGGCGTGGTGTAGTGTGAAGTGTAGTGCTGTCGTACCTACTTGTAATGGGCGGGCGGAGGCTCAGTGTAGCCGTTGTAGTAGGGCGTGTAGTAGTGCAGTGTGGTGTGGTGTAGTGTAGTATAGTTTGTGGTGTAGTGTAGTATAGTGTGTAGTGTGGTGTAGTGTAATGGTGTACCTGCTGGTGGTGCGCGGACGGCGGCGCGGCGTAGCCAGTGGTAGGGCGTGTTGTAGTGTAGTGTGGTGTGGTGTGGTGTGGTGTGGTGTAGTGTAGTGTGGTGTGGTGTGGTGTGGTGTAGTGTGGTGTGGTGTAGTGTAGCGGTGTACCTGCTAGTGGTGCGCGGGCGGCGGCGCCGTTGTAGTAGGGCGTGTTGTAGTGTAGTGTGGTGTGGTTTAGTGAAGTGTGGTGTAGTATAGTGTGGTGTGGTGTAGTGTAGTGTGGTGTGGTGTAGTGTAGCGGTGTACCTGCTGGTGGTGCGTGGGCGGCGGCGCGCCGTAGCCGTTGTAGTAGGGCGTGTTGTAGTGTAGTGTGGTGTGGTTTAGTGAAGTGTGGTGTAGTATAGTGTGATGTGGTGTAGTGTAGTGTGGTGTGGTGTAGTGTAGCGGTGTACCTGCTGGTGGTGCGCGGGCGGCGGCGCGGCGTAGCCGTTGTAGTAGGGCGTGTTGTAGGGCGCGTAGGGCGCGGCGGGCGCGTACCCGTACTGCCAGTCGGGCAGGTACCCCGGCGCGGGCCGCATGAGCCCCGCGCCCCACCCGCCGCTGTACCCCACGAACGGCGCGCCGTACCTGCCACACACACTTACACATAATGGGACCTATCATACTGTGCCACACTCACTTTAAAGAACACGTTTAAAGTTTATTATTAGTAAATACAATCAATAAGTTTTGGAACTTAGGCATCGACATCTAAGGCACCATAATGGCAATGGACCTATAAATTTTATAGCAATTTCGCACTTGCTTCTTTTGTATATTTTTACCGGTATCAGTTTGTGATGATGAAAACATGTTGGTTCAAGAAAGTGCGTAAATTATCACGAATCCCATATGCATAGAATCTTCGGTTATTAAAAGAATCTCAAAAACGATTAGTTGCTACTAATCGATTTTGATTATAATTTTCCTATGACGTCACCACAAACATTTAAAAATGCATGAGTGCCGTGGAACACTATTTTTCTCCCTCTCTCCCCTCATTTCTCTCTCCCCTCATTTCTCTCTTTCCCCTTCCTGAGAAGGGGGAATAGGAAAGGGGGATATTTTCTTTTTCCCCCTTTTCACCCCTCTACCAACCCTTACCCCTCGACGACTCCAAGGATACCACTGCACGTGACGCATAGCGTGCATTCCTCGCACACATGCTAGACGATCTGATATATACGATCTAATATAAAAGTGTAAATATTCAGCCGACCCGCACCCCACTTTCTTATATAAATAATCAGCATATCTTGTTTTTCAGTGTTAGCAATGCGGCATCAGTTAAATAAAGTACAATAAGCATGATGAATGCTTATTGTGCTTTATTTAACAAAGTAATGTTATGTGTTGGCGTATCTTCGGGACCCTAATAATAATGATGAACAGTACCAGAGGTGTCCACATACAGTGTCGCGGAGTGTGTACTGACCCGTTGTTCCCGTAGGCCGGCGCGGGGTAGGAGTAGGGCGGGTAGAGCGCGGGCGCTAGGTCCGGCAGATGAACAGTACCAGAGGTGTCCACATACAGTGTCGCGGAGTGTGTACTGACCCGTTGTTCCCGTAGGCCGGCGCGGTAGGAGTAGGGCGGGTAGAGCGCGGGCGCTAGGTCCGGCAGATGAACAGTACCAGAGCTGTCCACATACAGTGTCGCGGAGTGTGTACTGACCCGTTGTTCCCGTAGGCCGGCGCGGGGTAGGAGTAGGGCGGGTAGAGCGCGGGCGCTAGGTCCGGCAGATGAACAGTACCAGAGCTGTCCACATACAGTGTCGCGGAGTGTGTACTGACCCGTTGTTCCCGTAGGCCGGCGCGGTAGGAGTAGGGCGGGTAGAGCGCGGGCGCTAGGTCCGGCAGATGAACAGTACCAGAGGTGTCCACATACAGTGTCGCGGAGTGTGTACTGACCCGTTGTTCCCGTAGGCCGGCGCGGGGTAGGAGTAGGGCGGGTAGAGCGCGGGCGCTAGGTCCGGCAGATGAACAGTACCAGAGCTGTCCACATACAGTGTCGCGGAGTGTGTACTGACCCGTTGTTCCCGTAGGCCGGCGCGGGGTAGGAGTAGGGCGGGTAGAGCGCGGGCGCGTAGTCCGGCAGATGAACAGTACCAGAGCTGTCCACATACAGTGTCGCGGAGTGTGTACTGACCCGTTGTTCCCGTAGGCCGGCGCGGGGTAGGAGTAGGGCGGGTAGAGCGCGGGCGCTAGGTCCGGCAGATGAACAGTACCAGAGCTGTCCACATACAGTGTCGCGGAGTGTGTACTGACCCGTTGTTCCCGTAGGCCGGCGCGGGGTAGGAGTAGGGCGGGTAGAGCGCGGGCGCTAGGTCCGGCAGATGAACAGTACCAGAGCTGTCCACATACAGTGTCGCGGAGTGTGTACTGACCCGTTGTTCCCGTAGGCCGGCGCGGGGTAGGAGTAGGGCGGGTAGAGCGCGGGCGCGTAGTCCGGCAGATGAACAGTACCAGAGCTGTCCACATACAGTGTCGCGGAGTGTGTACTGACCCGTTGTTCCCGTAGGCCGGCGCGGGGTAGGAGTAGGGCGGGTAGAGCGCGGGCGCTAGGTCCGGCAGATGAACAGTACCAGAGCTGTCCACATACAGTGTCGCGGAGTGTGTACTGACCCGTTGTTCCCGTAGGCCGGCGCGGGGTAGGAGTAGGGCGGGTAGAGCGCGGGCGCTAGGTCCGGCAGATGAACAGTACCAGAGCTGTCCACATACAGTGTCGCGGAGTGTGTACTCACCCGTTGTTCCCGTAGGCCGGCGCGGGGTAGGAGTAGGGCGGGTAGAGCGCGGGCGCTAGGTCCGGCAGATGAACAGTACCAGAGGTGTCCACATACAGTGTCGCGGAGTGTGTACTGACCCGTTGTTCCCGTAGGCCGGCGCGGGGTAGGAGTAGGGCGGGTAGAGCGCGGGCGCTAGGTCCGGCAGATGAACAGTACCAGAGCTGTCCACATACAGTGTCGCGGAGTGTGTACTGACCCGTTGTTCCCGTAGGCCGGCGCGGGGTAGGAGTAGGGCGGGTAGAGCGCGGGCGCTAGGTCCGGCAGATGAACAGTACCAGAGCTGTCCACATACAGTGTCGCGGAGTGTGTACTGACCCGTTGTTCCCGTAGGCCGGCGCGGGGTAGGAGTAGGGCGGGTAGAGCGCGGGCGCGTAGTCCGGCAGATGAACAGTACCAGAGCTGTCCACATACAGTGTCGCGGAGTGTGTACTGACCCGTTGTTCCCGTAGGCCGGCGCGGGGTAGGAGTAGGGCAGGTAGAGCGCGGGCGCTAGGTCCGGCAGATGAACAGTACCAGAGCTGTCCACGTACAGTGTCGCGGAGTGTGTACTGACCCGTTGTTCCCGTAGGCCGGCGCGGGGTAGGAGTAGGGCGGGTAGAGCGCGGGCGCTAGGTCCGGCAGATGAACAGTACCAGAGCTGTCCACATACAGTGTCGCGGAGTGTGTACTGACCCGTTGTTCCCGTAGGCCGGCGCGGGGTAGGAGTAGGGCGGGTAGAGCGCGGGCGCTAGGTCCGGCAGATGAACAGTACCAGAGCTGTCCACATACAGTGTCGCGGAGTGTGTACTGACCCGTTGTTCCCGTAGGCCGGCGCGGGGTAGGAGTAGGGCGGGTAGAGCGCGGGCGCGTAGTCCGGCAGATGAACAGTACCAGAGCTGTCCACATACAGTGTCGCGGAGTGTGTACTGACCCGTTGTTCCCGTAGGCCGGCGCGGGGTAGGAGTAGGGCGGGTAGAGCGCGGGCGCTAGGTCCGGCAGATGAACAGTACCAGAGCTGTCCACGTACAGTGTCGCGGAGTGTGTACTGACCCGTTGTTCCCGTAGGCCGGCGCGGGGTAGGAGTAGGGCGGGTAGAGCGCGGGCGCTAGGTCCGGCAGATGAACAGTACCAGAGGTGTCCACATACAGTGTCGCGGAGTGTGTACTGACCCGTTGTTCCCGTAGGCCGGCGCGGGGTAGGAGTAGGGCGGGTAGAGCGCGGGCGCTAGGTCCGGCAGATGAACAGTACCAGAGCTGTCCACATACAGTGTCGCGGAGTGTGTACTGACCCGTTGTTCCCGTAGGCCGGCGCGGGGTAGGAGTAGGGCGGGTAGAGCGCGGGCGCTAGGTCCGGCAGATGAACAGTACCAGAGGTGTCCACATACAGTGTCGCGGAGTGTGTACTGACCCGTTGTTCCCGTAGGCCGGCGCGGTAGGAGTAGGGCGGGTAGAGCGCGGGCGCTAGGTCCGGCAGATGAACAGTACCAGAGCTGTCCACATACAGTGTCGCGGAGTGTGTACTGACCCGTTGTTCCCGTAGGCCGGCGCGGGGTAGGAGTAGGGCGGGTAGAGCGCGGGCGCTAGGTCCGGCAGATGAACAGTACCAGAGCTGTCCACATACAGTGTCGCGGAGTGTGTACTGACCCGTTGTTCCCGTAGGCCGGCGCGGGGTAGGAGTAGGGCGGGTAGAGCGCGGGCGCTAGGTCCGGCAGATGAACAGTACCAGAGCTGTCCACATACAGTGTCGCGGAGTGTGTACTGACCCGTTGTTCCCGTAGGCCGGCGCGAGGTAGGAGTAGGGCGGGTAGAGCGCGGGCGCTAGGTCCGGCAGATGAACAGTACCAGTGCTGTCCACGTACAGTGTCGCGGAGTGTGTACTGACCCGTTGTTCCCGTAGGCCGGCGCGGGGTAGGAGTAGGGCGGGTAGAGCGCGGGCGCGTAGTCCGGCAGATGAACAGTACCAGAGCTGTCCACATACAGTGTCGCGGAGTGTGTACTGACCCGTTGTTCCCGTAGGCCGGCGCGGGGTAGGAGTAGGGCGGGTAGAGCGCGGGCGCTAGGTCCGGCAGATGAACAGTACCAGAGGTGTCCACATACAGTGTCGCGGAGTGTGTACTGACCCGTTGTTCCCGTAGGCCGGCGCGGGGTAGGAGTAGGGCGGGTAGAGCGCGGGCGCTAGGTCCGGCAGATGAACAGTACCAGAGCTGTCCAAATACAGTGTCGCGGAGTGTGTACTGACCCGTTGTTCCCGTAGGCCGGCGCGGGGTAGGAGTAGGGCGGGTAGAGCGCGGGCGCTAGGTCCGGCAGATGAACAGTACCAGAGCTGTCCACATACAGTGTCGCGGAGTGTGTACTGACCCGTTGTTCCCGTAGGCCGGCGCGGGGTAGGAGTAGGGCGGGTAGAGCGCGGGCGCGTAGTCCGGCAGATGAACAGTACCAGAGCTGTCCACATACAGTGTCGCGGAGTGTGTACTGACCCGTTGTTCCCGTAGGCCGGCGCGGGGTAGGAGTAGGGCGGGTAGAGCGCGGGCGCTAGGTCCGGCAGATGAACAGTACCAGAGCTGTCCACGTACAGTGTCGCGGAGTGTGTACTGACCCGTTGTTCCCGTAGGCCGGCGCGGGGTAGGAGTAGGGCGGGTAGAGCGCGGGCGCTAGGTCCGGCAGATGAACAGTACCAGAGGTGTCCACATACAGTGTCGCGGAGTGTGTACTGACCCGTTGTTCCCGTAGGCCGGCGCGGGGTAGGAGTAGGGCGGGTAGAGCGCGGGCGCTAGGTCCGGCAGATGAACAGTACCAGAGCTGTCCACATACAGTGTCGCGGAGTGTGTACTGACCCGTTGTTCCCGTAGGCCGGCGCGGGGTAGGAGTAGGGCGGGTAGAGCGCGGGCGCTAGGTCCGGCAGATGAACAGTACCAGAGGTGTCCACATACAGTGTCGCGGAGTGTGTACTGACCCGTTGTTCCCGTAGGCCGGCGCGGTAGGAGTAGGGCGGGTAGAGCGCGGGCGCTAGGTCCGGCAGATGAACAGTACCAGAGCTGTCCACATACAGTGTCGCGGAGTGTGTACTGACCCGTTGTTCCCGTAGGCCGGCGCGGGGTAGGAGTAGGGCGGGTAGAGCGCGGGCGCTAGGTCCGGCAGATGAACAGTACCAGAGCTGTCCACATACAGTGTCGCGGAGTGTGTACTGACCCGTTGTTCCCGTAGGCCGGCGCGGGTAGGAGTAGGGCGGGTAGAGCGCGGGCGCTAGGTCCGGCAGATGAACAGTACCAGAGGTGTCCACATACAGTGTCGCGGAGTGTGTACTGACCCGTTGTTCCCGTAGGCCGGCGCGGGGTAGGAGTAGGGCGGGTAGAGCGCGGGCGCTAGGTCCGGCAGATGAACAGTACCAGAGCTGTCCACATACAGTGTCGCGGAGTGTGTACTGACCCGTTGTTCCCGTAGGCCGGCGCGGGGTAGGAGTAGGGCGGGTAGAGCGCGGGCGCGTAGTCCGGCAGATGAACAGTACCAGAGCTGTCCACATACAGTGTCGCGGAGTGTGTACTGACCCGTTGTTCCCGTAGGCCGGCGCGGGGTAGGAGTAGGGCGGGTAGAGCGCGGGCGCTAGGTCCGGCAGATGAACAGTACCAGAGCTGTCCACATACAGTGTCGCGGAGTGTGTACTGACCCGTTGTTCCCGTAGGCCGGCGCGGGGTAGGAGTAGGGCGGGTAGAGCGCGGGCGCTAGGTCCGGCAGATGAACAGTACCAGAGCTGTCCACATACAGTGTCGCGGAGTGTGTACTCACCCGTTGTTCCCGTAGGCCGGCGCGGGGTAGGAGTAGGGCGGGTAGAGCGCGGGCGCTAGGTCCGGCAGATGAACAGTACCAGAGGTGTCCACATACAGTGTCGCGGAGTGTGTACTGACCCGTTGTTCCCGTAGGCCGGCGCGGGGTAGGAGTAGGGCGGGTAGAGCGCGGGCGCTAGGTCCGGCAGATGAACAGTACCAGAGCTGTCCACATACAGTGTCGCGGAGTGTGTACTGACCCGTTGTTCCCGTAGGCCGGCGCGGGGTAGGAGTAGGGCGGGTAGAGCGCGGGCGCTAGGTCCGGCAGATGAACAGTACCAGAGCTGTCCACATACAGTGTCGCGGAGTGTGTACTGACCCGTTGTTCCCGTAGGCCGGCGCGGGGTAGGAGTAGGGCGGGTAGAGCGCGGGCGCTAGGTCCGGCAGATGAACAGTACCAGAGCTGTCCACATACAGTGTCGCGGAGTGTGTACTGACCCGTTGTTCCCGTAGGCCGGCGCGGGGTAGGAGTAGGGCAGGTAGAGCGCGGGCGCTAGGTCCGGCAGATGAACAGTACCAGAGCTGTCCACGTACAGTGTCGCGGAGTGTGTACTGACCCGTTGTTCCCGTAGGCCGGCGCGGGGTAGGAGTAGGGCGGGTAGAGCGCGGGCGCTAGGTCCGGCAGATGAACAGTACCAGAGCTGTCCACATACAGTGTCGCGGAGTGTGTACTGACCCGTTGTTCCCGTAGGCCGGCGCGGGGTAGGAGTAGGGCGGGTAGAGCGCGGGCGCTAGGTCCGGCAGATGAACAGTACCAGAGCTGTCCACATACAGTGTCGCGGAGTGTGTACTGACCCGTTGTTCCCGTAGGCCGGCGCGGGGTAGGAGTAGGGCGGGTAGAGCGCGGGCGCGTAGTCCGGCAGATGAACAGTACCAGAGCTGTCCACATACAGTGTCGCGGAGTGTGTACTGACCCGTTGTTCCCGTAGGCCGGCGCGGGGTAGGAGTAGGGCGGGTAGAGCGCGGGCGCTAGGTCCGGCAGATGAACAGTACCAGAGCTGTCCACGTACAGTGTCGCGGAGTGTGTACTGACCCGTTGTTCCCGTAGGCCGGCGCGGGGTAGGAGTAGGGCGGGTAGAGCGCGGGCGCTAGGTCCGGCAGATGAACAGTACCAGAGGTGTCCACATACAGTGTCGCGGAGTGTGTACTGACCCGTTGTTCCCGTAGGCCGGCGCGGGGTAGGAGTAGGGCGGGTAGAGCGCGGGCGCTAGGTCCGGCAGATGAACAGTACCAGAGCTGTCCACATACAGTGTCGCGGAGTGTGTACTGACCCGTTGTTCCCGTAGGCCGGCGCGGGGTAGGAGTAGGGCGGGTAGAGCGCGGGCGCTAGGTCCGGCAGATGAACAGTACCAGAGGTGTCCACATACAGTGTCGCGGAGTGTGTACTGACCCGTTGTTCCCGTAGGCCGGCGCGGTAGGAGTAGGGCGGGTAGAGCGCGGGCGCTAGGTCCGGCAGATGAACAGTACCAGAGCTGTCCACATACAGTGTCGCGGAGTGTGTACTGACCCGTTGTTCCCGTAGGCCGGCGCGGGGTAGGAGTAGGGCGGGTAGAGCGCGGGCGCTAGGTCCGGCAGATGAACAGTACCAGAGCTGTCCACATACAGTGTCGCGGAGTGTGTACTGACCCGTTGTTCCCGTAGGCCGGCGCGGGGTAGGAGTAGGGCGGGTAGAGCGCGGGCGCTAGGTCCGGCAGATGAACAGTACCAGAGCTGTCCACATACAGTGTCGCGGAGTGTGTACTGACCCGTTGTTCCCGTAGGCCGGCGCGGGGTAGGAGTAGGGCGGGTAGAGCGCGGGCGCTAGGTCCGGCAGATGAACAGTACCAGTGCTGTCCACGTACAGTGTCGCGGAGTGTGTACTGACCCGTTGTTCCCGTAGGCCGGCGCGGGGTAGGAGTAGGGCGGGTAGAGCGCGGGCGCGTAGTCCGGCAGATGAACAGTACCAGAGCTGTCCACATACAGTGTCGCGGAGTGTGTACTGACCCGTTGTTCCCGTAGGCCGGCGCGGGGTAGGAGTAGGGCGGGTAGAGCGCGGGCGCTAGGTCCGGCAGATGAACAGTACCAGAGGTGTCCACATACAGTGTCGCGGAGTGTGTACTGACCCGTTGTTCCCGTAGGCCGGCGCGGGGTAGGAGTAGGGCGGGTAGAGCGCGGGCGCTAGGTCCGGCAGATGAACAGTACCAGAGCTGTCCAAATACAGTGTCGCGGAGTGTGTACTGACCCGTTGTTCCCGTAGGCCGGCGCGGGGTAGGAGTAGGGCGGGTAGAGCGCGGGCGCTAGGTCCGGCAGATGAACAGTACCAGAGCTGTCCACATACAGTGTCGCGGAGTGTGTACTGACCCGTTGTTCCCGTAGGCCGGCGCGGGGTAGGAGTAGGGCGGGTAGAGCGCGGGCGCGTAGTCCGGCAGATGAACAGTACCAGAGCTGTCCACATACAGTGTCGCGGAGTGTGTACTGACCCGTTGTTCCCGTAGGCCGGCGCGGGGTAGGAGTAGGGCGGGTAGAGCGCGGGCGCTAGGTCCGGCAGATGAACAGTACCAGAGCTGTCCACGTACAGTGTCGCGGAGTGTGTACTGACCCGTTGTTCCCGTAGGCCGGCGCGGGGTAGGAGTAGGGCGGGTAGAGCGCGGGCGCTAGGTCCGGCAGATGAACAGTACCAGAGGTGTCCACATACAGTGTCGCGGAGTGTGTACTGACCCGTTGTTCCCGTAGGCCGGCGCGGGGTAGGAGTAGGGCGGGTAGAGCGCGGGCGCTAGGTCCGGCAGATGAACAGTACCAGAGCTGTCCACATACAGTGTCGCGGAGTGTGTACTGACCCGTTGTTCCCGTAGGCCGGCGCGGGGTAGGAGTAGGGCGGGTAGAGCGCGGGCGCTAGGTCCGGCAGATGAACAGTACCAGAGGTGTCCACATACAGTGTCGCGGAGTGTGTACTGACCCGTTGTTCCCGTAGGCCGGCGCGGTAGGAGTAGGGCGGGTAGAGCGCGGGCGCTAGGTCCGGCAGATGAACAGTACCAGAGCTGTCCACATACAGTGTCGCGGAGTGTGTACTGACCCGTTGTTCCCGTAGGCCGGCGCGGTAGGAGTAGGGCGGGTAGAGCGCGGGCGCTAGGTCCGGCAGATGAACAGTACCAGAGGTGTCCACATACAGTGTCGCGGAGTGTGTACTGACCCGTTGTTCCCGTAGGCCGGCGCGGTAGGAGTAGGGCGGGTAGAGCGCGGGCGCTAGGTCCGGCAGATGAACAGTACCAGAGCTGTCCACATACAGTGTCGCGGAGTGTGTACTGACCCGTTGTTCCCGTAGGCCGGCGCGGGGTAGGAGTAGGGCGGGTAGAGCGCGGGCGCTAGGTCCGGCAGATGAACAGTACCAGAGCTGTCCACATACAGTGTCGCGGAGTGTGTACTGACCCGTTGTTCCCGTAGGCCGGCGCGGGGTAGGAGTAGGGCGGGTAGAGCGCGGGCGCTAGGTCCGGCAGATGAACAGTACCAGAGCTGTCCACATACAGTGTCGCGGAGTGTGTACTGACCCGTTGTTCCCGTAGGCCGGCGCGGGGTAGGAGTAGGGCGGGTAGAGCGCGGGCGCTAGGTCCGGCAGATGAACAGTACCAGTGCTGTCCACGTACAGTGTCGCGGAGTGTGTACTGACCCGTTGTTCCCGTAGGCCGGCGCGGGGTAGGAGTAGGGCGGGTAGAGCGCGGGCGCGTAGTCCGGCAGATGAACAGTACCAGAGCTGTCCACATACAGTGTCGCGGAGTGTGTACTGACCCGTTGTTCCCGTAGGCCGGCGCGGGGTAGGAGTAGGGCGGGTAGAGCGCGGGCGCTAGGTCCGGCAGATGAACAGTACCAGAGCTGTCCACGTACAGTGTCGCGGAGTGTGTACTGACCCGTTGTTCCCGTAGGCCGGCGCGGGGTAGGAGTAGGGCGGGTAGAGCGCGGGCGCTAGGTCCGGCAGATGAACAGTACCAGAGCTGTCCACGTACAGTGTCGCGGAGTGTGTACTGACCCGTTGTTCCCGTAGGCCGGCGCGGGGTAGGAGTAGGGCGGGTAGAGCGCGGGCGCTAGGTCCGGCAGATGAACAGTACCAGAGCTGTCCACGTACAGTGTCGCGGAGTGTGTACTGACCCGTTGTTCCCGTAGGCCGGCGCGGGGTAGGAGTAGGGCGGGTAGAGCGCGGGCGCGTAGTCCGGCAGCGCGGGCACGGGCGGCGGGTCGGGCGCGGCGCCCTCGGCGATGGACGGGATCTGGTCCACGAGCGACTCCAGCCCCGACAGCGACTTGGACGCCACGTCCTGCGACTTGCTCTTCGCCTCGCCCGCCTCACCCGACCCGCTGCCGAACTCGCTCGGAGACCCTGCGTGCACAGCGAACCTTGCATTCGATTACTCGATACCACCGACCGCACAGCCCGTGGACGCCTAATATTTGATTTTCCGTATTTAGTGCATTCTGGCAACTAGCTGAGGTAAGACGAAGCGGGGTCGCAACGCCGTGATTGGCTAACTCAAGGCCACAGTGAAAGATAGTGATGTACGGAGAATCTGTTTGGTCGACACTGACTTCGTGTCTCCGCGTGGACATTTACTTTGGAACTATAAGCCAGATGTGTGAAATCGTTTGCCTGTTATTACGTGTCTATGGGCTGTGTGATCGGTGCTCGATACTGAGCGCGCTTATTAGCAAAATCTTTTTGAGAATTTTAAATTAAACTGCGGGTTGATTTGAACAGAATAAACATTTTTATTTTACATATCAAGTTAAATACGGTTCCTAAATGGAACAGAGTATAAATATATGGGCACACAATATAGAATGCGCTGACGCAACTTTATATGTGAGGGTATCGTAGGACGTCAGTCGTCCGAGGGCCCTCACGCGATATATACCAGACTATGTAACTTTTAATTTATGTGTGTGACGCAATACAGAATATACATTACCTACAAACTCTATAATTTATCCTTACTGCGACAACCGAGCCAAGAAGTAAAAACGACCAAACTCTCCTAAAGCCCTAACCCTGAAGGCAATATAATCTTTTACCCCTAAAATACACATTCCTCTAAGATGTTTTGGACCAGATCTTTCAGATAAGACCAGAACATTCAAAGTCTTTACGAAGAAAGATAACGCCCACAGGCGAGTAATTCTTTGAAAATAAAGATTTTGATCGTTGTCATGATGTGCAGCAGGAGTTGACTTGAACTACTTAGCAAAAGTTCGTAATCTATCTGTAAAATTTGGAAGGTCAGTGGCACCGGGTACAAGGGGATCAAAAATTCGACAGGTAGTCTAAGAGATTCGCCGTACAATAGGTGGGTAGGAGAAGCTTTCAAATCCTCTAATGGAACTTCTAATGCCAAGGGCAACATGAGGCTAAATTTCTAACCAATGGGCATTATTCAGCGTGACATGTGATAACTGTTTTCAGTTGTCCGTAGAATCTTTCGATAATCCAATTGCAAGCTAGATGGTATGCTGTTGTTCGTTTGTGTTGGTAGTCCACAATTTTGGAGAGGTATTTAAATAGAGAGAATTGGAATTGACGGCCACGATCTGTAACAATATCCTCTGAACAACCAAATCGTGCTCTCCAGCCAGACAATAATGTCTTGACGAATGTTTCCGCTGTGATATGGGTATGATTCCTAGCCGTTTGGAAAATCGATCTATTGATGGCAGGCAATCCTGGTAAGTCTGTGAAATAAGCAACGGGCCAATTAGGTCTTTATGGACCTGGACCTATGGACTATGTGAAAAACGGCCGCGGGATAAGTGGAAATTGCCGATGGGAGTGCAGCGTTTGTAGATTGATTGAATCGCTACAATACTCCCCCCTAAGACCGCAGGTCGATCTAGTTAAGTGTATGTGCCTTGCGTGCTTAAGTCTGCGGTGAGTCGAGACGAGCAGAATACGAGCGGTACTCGAGTTAGCATGAGTAAACTCCGCTGTGGTTTGCAATAAGTCAAAACGAGCAGGACAGGGTTACTACATGGAAATCCAGTGAACGTGGAAAGCTCGAAGAGGATTCCGAAAAGCGTAGATAAGGCGTATTTGTGAAGCTGGCTGGTGCTGTTGGGAGCGAAGGGGGGTTATTAATAGACGCCGATGCTTAGAAGGTTGTTGCGTGTTATTTTGTCGAGGGGTCAGCACTGTGGCGCCGCTGCCGTAAGAGTGGTGATGACGTCGTGGTCACCACTGTGGCACCGCTGTTTGATACCACTAGGGAGTTTAGCAGTAGAACCATCGGGCCAATTACTAACAGGGTGACGTCATGTTGACGTCACATTAGTGACGAGAATGTGGAAAAGTAAGATCTTCCCAGCCAGACAAGGTGTACTGTCAGGGGACCGGAGTCCATCTGAGAAGCGTTGAAACTTGTATATATTGTTTACAAGATAAAAATGATTGAGATATCGCTATTTAGGATTTTATTTAGAATTTCAATTTCAATATTTTCTATTTGTTTCTTATAGTGTTTGTAGATTGATTGAACCGCTACAGGAGTAAATATGAGTCTGCTGACTTAAATGAGATGGTATGATAAGCATGCACGCGCCCAGTCTCTACAGTCTTTTCTGGCGTGGCCAAACACAAAGTGTTGAGCTAATAGCTTCGCTGTAGCGTTAGGTTTAGAGTGGCTGAGGCCATGGATGTTATTGAATATTTTTATTCTAAATGTTATAGTGATGACTGGAAAGTGAGTCGATATACTAATATCGCAATACAGAGTTATCCGACTTTCTAGTATTTCATGCTTTACTAAGCCGAACGAAGAAAAATAAATATATTCGGCTATTTCTGGGTCAGTCGACTGATCTTTCATTATGTCAGTAAAGTCAATTGGCTATTTCATCTTATCAACCTTGATAAGGTATCTGCGACTACGTTGCTCCTACTCAATGTGTGCCTAACATCGGTTATGAATTCGGAGATATAGTCCAGATGCTTAAACTGTCTCAGCGAGCAGTTTTGTTTTCTCTCATTAAAATCAAAATAGGAAGGTATATGATCATTGTAGATTATAATGTCTCTCGTCTCAAGCTGCAAGTACTTTATAGCTTCGTTGATCGCTAGTAATTATCGGTCATCGGCAGAGAACTCGGTCATAGGCAGTGGACAGCCTTAGCCAAGACTAGTAGTCTTCGGCAATGGCCTTGTCTGATGCACTAGTCACTAGTGCCAATTTAGCATTACAATGTGGGTGAGCTAGCAATACAGTATAAGAAAAGCTTTTATCAGTGGCCTCGAACAATTTTAGTGCATCTCCGTTAAAATATGGGTGTAGAACCTATCGTTACTGCTGTGAGAAGTGCCTTAAAATTGGCCATTCCTAGAAATCACCTTAATTGCCTGATGTTTTGGGTTGGGGGAAAGTCACTTAAAACTTGGGACTAAACTGTAGAGTAATCTTGTACCGCTTTCTGAAATCTGATAACCACAAAAGGTTACCTGTGGACACACTTAACACGTTACTCAGCATGCCTTTCAGTTTCAAGATTTGAAACAAGTGATCCTAGTGCTGCGCGTCATCACGCTATTAAGAATATTTTAGTAAGTAATATTTTATACTTCACGCGCACTGTATGTCGCTTTATCGCTTGCCTGTCGCACGTAGTACGTGGTAATTATCCTCCTATCATCTAAATCAGGGCTGTCCAGGCTAGATACCATCCCGAACTAATATAAATTCCGATGAGATTGGAAGGCCACAAAGATAAATTAAAAAATTAATGTAAGAAACAAATAAAAATTCAAACAAGAATTCATTGACAAATTTGACATGTTTATTACATATTGTTACGAGCTTAGAGTTCGTATTGTGCTATAAAATACCATTTATATTAAAACCGTGTATTTACAACACAAAGGTACAATACACCGCAAAGTAATGTGTAAATACACTGAATGACGCTAATAACAACGTCACTATATTCCATTACAACTACTGACTGCAATAAATTACTAACCTAAAACACTTTCCGTATCACTTTTCACTTTACTATATAGCTTTACACTGATCGTCCGAACTATCGCTTCCGAATCATTATATAAAACTGACTTGCTATTTGCCAATACATCCTTATTTATTCACAAGGTAAAGTTCGACCATACTCTCGAAAGTTCCAAAAATAACGCAAAAACCAACTAAATGTAAACAAGTCACAGTACACACTATTTTCACCCTTATGTCCCATTCGTGAAGGTCAATTATGGCAAATATTGTTTATCGATAGAAGCAGCCATCTCTTTCTTTTATTTCTAGATTTTTCCAGTTTTGTCACTTTTCACTTTTCTAGATTATTCGCAACAATAATCGTAAAGAATATAATGCGTTTTTAAACTACTCACCGGCAGGAGGGGGATGTGATTCGGGTAAAGACCGAAAAGCGGGCGACCGACCGAACCCCGCCTCCTCGTCCGCCCCGGGCGACCTGCGAACACCACACCAATACTTCACACAAACGTTCGTTTTTACAATGATATTACTTTTACTTTATTTTCGACAAAGCAATATGTGTAATATTTAATATAATTGACACTAAACAAAAGCCGAGTATTTTATTGGCTGATAACTTATTCTTGCATTTGTTTCTGTCTGGGAAAAGTTTAAAAAAGAAACTTGCTTGTACGATAGAATTTTATGGTAATTATACTCAATTTGTCTGCAATGACTAGATTTGAAATATATCTAGAAATTATTTTTCGTTGCACCAAGTGACCTATCAGTTTGAAAGTTTAATCATTTCACTGTATAGGGGATTATCCCTACATGATAGAGATGTTAGTTGATAATCCGCTCGAAGAACCAAAAAAAAAGTAGGGGCTTGTACCTATGATGATATTCCGCTCGAAGAACCAAAATATATAGGGGCTTGGACCTCAGTTCTTGGTCCTCGAGCCTCTATCATCGGAATATCATCGTAGGGACAAGCCCCTACATTTTTTTTGGTTCTTGGAGCGGGTTATCAGCTAACATCTCTATCATGTAGGGACAATCATCAACATTTTTTGGTCCTTCGAGCCGAATTATCATGTAGGGACAAGCCCCCTACATACCATCCATAACACCATCAAATTACAGTCGACTTGTCACTGGATCATTTGATTATTGTTTATTGCAGGGTATATAACAGATTAAATCCCAAACCGGTAGCTGTTTATCTAAATTTCACCAAGCATAATATAATTTCATATGTTGTCGGACTGCGATACGTTGCATGAATTTTATTCTACATATCTTTGGAACAACTTAGTTTTTCATCCCACTACACTACGCTGACATGTTACTGACGCGATCCTACAGGGTTTGGTCAATCATTCTAATCCGTGGTTGAAGTACAACCTTGGTTTAAACATTCATGTACAATGACTTCTTTTTTAAACAAGCCGCCTACCAAAATTGAGTGTCAGCGCCGGATGAGTGGAATTCTAAGAAGCATTTTAATGCTGCCTACACGACAATTAATATAGAAATAATCGTCCATAAACAGGCAAATTCCTATCTTAAATACGTATCGTATTTACATATGTGCGCAAATAAAAGTGAAACCACGAAAAAGTATTTTTAACTATCTAGTTAAAATTAGTTAAAATCTCTAGATTCTGGAAGAGATATGTTTATTCTCATTAAGCATTTCTTTATAGTAACGTTAGTACGTACCTGTTAAAATTGCTAGGATACATGGAGGGATGCTGATGTAATTGGTCAAGTCTTGGACTATCATCTACCCCTCCACCTGAAACATAACATTCTGATTATTGGTCGTTGTGGATTTAATATCATGCCTCCGAAAATATTGTTTTTTTCTGCAGTATCATTGAAGAATGAGAATAGCTACATTATTTTTAGTTAGTTTATGGAATTAACAAAATCTTTAAAGCGTGCAGACACGTAGTAGTAAGTATAAGGTTTAGTTTGAAGTTAAATTTGTTAATTACGTCGACGCCAAATGCTTAGGGAGTCAACATTTTAAGAGTTTAGAATTTAAATGTTAATTTTTATGTTACCATGTATAACATAACAATATCATCCATCAAAGCTTGAATGATTCCGTAAGGGAATTTATTTAGAAGATCACTCACCCTGGTCCTGTGGATAGTGGTAGTCGGTTTTGTCGGCGGGGTAGGCCAGGCGCGAGTCGGCGTCGTACACCGGGCCGAACGTGTTGGCCACCGCCGGGGCCGAGCCCACGCCCGCCGGGGACAACTCCGCGCCGCCGGGGTTGCTCTGCTGCTCACAACACAACATACAACGGTCACATTACACTTACACTGGGATTAGTATTAAGGTAACTTAACGTTAGGGAAATTACATTTGCTGAACAAAGCGTATAAATACAGTGAGGGGACTATGCCACAGGAAGCAAAGTATGATGAAATGAAGATATTAGAAAATGTAGGATAAAAGTTTTAAATTTGAATATAAATTCAACTATTATATTTTAAACTAGTATATAGGACGTGATTTCAGATATTTTAGAACAGGTTATATGACACAACTTATCAATAATATGAAGTGATTAAAATTCGTTGTTTCATTAGTTATGTTATTATATTTTTTATAATTTCAATATCTAATTTTATTTAAATATATTATTATTTTTTACAATTTCACTAATTTGTTAAGTTATTTTTAGTTTCACTAAAAATAAAGTTAAATTATTATTAAATGATTCATACAAAATATTTTTTTGTGATAATAGTTAACAAAATTAAAAATATTTACAGCAATTTTTTTACCAAATTTAAATTGTATTTTTTTTCTCAATTTAAATTTGATGTAGTTACTGTTAAATTTTGACGTGAAACAGGTTAGTCGTGTGCGAGTGGTGTTTGTGTGTGTGTGTGTGTGTGTGTATGTGTGCGTGTGTGTGCCCACCTTGTTGTAGTCGGAGAGGCTGGAGTTGGAGTTGGAGCCGGCGTGCATGTCGGTGCTGCAGTGGTGTGTGTGTGTGTGTATGTGCGCGTGTGTGTGCCCACCTTGTTGTAGTCGGAGAGGCTGGAGTTGGAGTTGGAGCCGGCGTGCATGTCGGTGCTGCCCATGGGGCTGGCGTCGGAGCGCGGCGGCTCGAAGTCCAGCGCCGGCAGCGGCGAGTGCGGCGGCGGCGACGAGATGGCGGCGCCGATGTCGGCCGACAGCTCGCCGCCGCCGAACGAGAAGTGCTCCGCGAACGCCGGCGTGGGCGCCGCCGCCGGCGACGAGTGCTGGCTGTACGGCGTGTGCGCCGGCGACGGCGTGTACGAGTGCAGCGCGCCCGCCGGCGACGCCGCGGGGAACTGGCCCTGCACACACACACACACACACACACATACAGCGGCCGCCGGCGACGCCGCGGGGAACTGGCCCTGCACACACACACACACACACACACACATACAGCGGCCGCCGGCGACGCCGCGGGGAACTGGCCCTGCACACACACACACACACACACACATACAGCGGCCGCCGGCGACGCCGCGGGGAACTGGCCCTGCACACACACACACACACACACACACATACAGCGGCCGCCGGCGACGCCGCGGGGAACTGGCCCTGCACACACACACACACACACACACATACAGCGGCCGCCGGCGACGCCGCGGGGAACTGGCCCTGCACACACACACACACACACACACACATACAGCGGCCGCCGGCGACGCCGCGGGGAACTGGCCCTGCACACACACACACACACACACACACATACAGCGGCCGCCGGCGACGCCGCGGGGAACTGGCCCTGCACACACACACACACACACACACATACAGCGGCCGCCGGCGACGCCGCGGGGAACTGGCCCTGCACACACACACACACACACACACACATACAGCGGCCGCCGGCGACGCCGCGGGGAACTGGCCCTGCACACACACACACACACACACACATACAGCGGCCGCCGGCGACGCCGCGGGGAACTGGCCCTGCACACACACACACACACACACACACACACACATACAGCGGCCGCCGGCGACGCCGCGGGGAACTGGCCCTGCCATGACACAAATACAGGAATGGATTCTATAGCCACACATAGGTAAACGTCGTAGCGAACGGACCCATACACATACATACAATCAATCTGAATAATTACTCTTATCAAAAGAATTTACCGTTTAAGTGAAAACACAAAAAAAATGTGGTTTTTCAAAATCATGATGCAAGTGAAAATTTTTTCTGTTTGTAAATAACATCAAACCGATTTAGGGCATAAAAATTGCGTTTTTATTTAATCTTAAATTAATTATTTATAAAATACATGGAGCACACTAAAAGTTTTGCACTTCTAGCTAATCGGAACTATTTGAATTTCGAATATTATATTTTTAAAACGTTGCAACCTTCTTAGTAATAAAAAAAAAAAAACAATTGGCGGGAAATGATTTGTCAATTGTTTTTTTATCACACATCAAAGTTCTACGTACGCAACGAAAATGGGATTAAGTCGAAAAGATTTTAGAGCGATGATTTTTTATGATTTTAAAAGTTCTCTTTCTCCGCAAGACTGTGCCGCTCGTCTTCAAAATGCTTTTGGTGAGCACCGTGAGGCGTTTGCTGAATTTGAGAGAGGTCAAGTTTTACATGACGAATTTCGTGAAGGGCGGTCTTCAACTAAATAATGTGGCTATTGTTAAGCGGTTAATTGAAGAAAACCCCCGGATTACCTATGAGACAATTTGGGGACTATTGGGGATTGGTATGAGCCAAATTCAGAAAATTTTACACGAAGAATTGAAAGTTCGGAAACCTTGTTGTCGTTGGATCCCTCATGAACTGACAGCGGAGAAGAAGCGGGCTCGCGTGGAATGGTGCTCACAGATGCTACTGAAGTACGACCACGGACATTCTAATGCTGTTTATGAGATTGTCACAGAAGACGTAACGTGGATTCATTGTTTTGAACCCGAAAAAAAACAGCAATCTTGTGAATGGGTGTTTGAAAATGAGAACAGGCCAACAAAAGTTAGGCAGGCGAGAAACATTGGTAGAAAAATGATAGCGTTTTTTTTTCAGCTACGGGTCCCATCTGTACAATTCCACTTGAAAATCAAAAGAGTGTTAATGCCGAGTGGTATTCTACCATTTGTTTACCCAGGGTGTTAGAAAAAGTTCGCGAAAGACGACCCAAAAGCCGCATCCTCCTACACCATGATAACGCTTCTTCACACACGGCCAACAAAACAAAGTCATTTTTAGCTTCCGAAAAATACATCTCGTCACTCATTCTGCGCATAGGCCCGACCTAGCACACTGTGATTTCAGTATTTTCCCTAAAATCAAAGATTTGATGAGAGGTTATTTTTACCAACTCAGAAGAGGCAGTGATAGCGTTCAATCAGCACGTAGAAAACATGCCTTCAGATCTGTGGTCCTCCTGTTTTAAAAAATGGTTCGATCGCATGAAAAAAATGTTTAGAATGTAAAGGAGATTATTTTGAAAAGCAATAAACATAATTTTTTGGTTATAACATGTTGTTAAGTTACGCAAAACTTATAGTGTGACTTACGTATAATAACTTACTAGCTGTATCGTTATTCATCACTATAAAGTGAATTAAAACATTTGCATTAATACACAAATCAAAATACACAAATACCGCGGAACACTTGCACAAATAAGTGAGAATATAAATGCACGGCTGATGCCAGCAACGGGCATTGGACACCGCCACAGGGCTGTTCTGCCACGCACCTTTCATTTGATCCCTACACCGCGGTCAGCTGTAATGCGACATGCGATAGATAAACGAAAAATGTTGGGACGATAGAATGAAAGTTTCACTTTAAAAATATATTTATAATGTACTAAACTAAAATTTTATTTTATCCATAAAACACTGGAAATTTGAAATATACAACATGCTTCTTACTTGATATAAAAGCATAAACTAGTTCGTCCACAATCAGCAGTAGAATCGATTGCAAAGCAATTTATATTATTCATCGCAAAAATTTATGAAATATTGTTTATGTAAATGCACTTTTTTTTGTTAAAATTTCACACACATATGTATACAAAATTATTAGGTATACATATGTATACAAAATTTTAATTATTAGGTAAATATTTATCTAATAATTTTTTCCTTGAATGATCAAAATTCTTACTACTTAACATTTCAGACAGTTAAAAGTCTGTAGGTGTAATTGAAAACGGTATCATCGCACGTTTGCAATGCCTACCACTCGATGCCCAAAGTTATTAAGTTCATTGATATGTAGGGTGACGATAATTTCACGATGTCATTGATGCAATTAAATCTACCGATAACATAGAGTATTTGTTATTTCTATTTTAAACTGTGTTTTATTAATCGGTTATGTAATAATACATGTGTGTGTGTGGGGGGGGGGGGGGGTGTACCTGGGGCGGCGTGTCCCTGGTGTAGGGCGGCAGGTCGTGGTGGAAGCGCGGCTGCGCGGCGGGGCTGGGCTGCTGGCGGTAGGCGGCGGGGCTGCTGGCGTACAGCGGGGAGCGCGCCGCGAAGGCCGCGCGCGCGCCCGGCGCCCCGGCGCCGCCCGGCGACCCGAACGCGCCGCGCGGCGGGGACGGCGCCGAGAACGCCGGCGAGCCCGGGAACTGCGGACACGCGCACTCTACGACACACTGTCCAACCTGCTAACTCCTGCATCCACGATCATTTTCAGGGCAATTGGCCCACCTTTCGTTCCCACTACTGTAACTTCTGTAAACCAGTATCGACAGCGGCGACCGTCCTGATAACCGAGCTAACCTGTCTTGGATCCCGCAACAAAATTTATCAAAAATATATAGGATGAGTAGGAAAATACATCCTGTTTCCCTTCCTTTTAAGCGGAAGACAGCAAAATATTAAAAGCATAAAAATGTTACGATATGAGACTTTTACGATCAGGTTAAGCCTGATTGCTATTGCACCACGGAAGTTTAGAAATTAGGAAGAACCTACTAAAATGGCCTACTTAATTTTACTACCAGTAGTAAGTAAGACAAAATCGCTTGAAGACACAGAAGTTTCCACAAGATCGAATTAATAAATTACATCGGATATACATTGGATACTATCTAGCATTTGACTACGTCCGTTTTGCCAAAGATCACACTCCCAAAGAATGTGGTGTGCAATTTGTTCATATTTACAATTGAATGAAAAACATTCGCAAAAAGGAGAGGGAACTAATTTAAACGAGAATAATAATTTAGCTTTAAAATTATCGTGGCTAGTTAGAAACTGCGAAACACGTTTTCTATCCACGTTTTACTTAAACGATCCCAAACTCATGGGAAAAAGTTAATTAAACGCCATCCTTAGTAGAACAACACCAACACGACTGCCATTCATCAATTAATTCATTAGTAACGTCGATTACAGGATTAAAGAGGCGACGTATTTTTGTTTGATCTTGCGTGTTGATAAATTCTGGGTTGGTAAAATTCCTAGAATTGTAGTACATTGAAGCCCGACGCTGAATTTCTAAATTAAGCTTAATTAAATAAGTAAGACACCTGATAAAACGGGTAAAGCTTTCAGTGCGATACGCTTTGCATAGAAATATTAATGCTAGACGCTGATTTTGAAGTAGTTTGCGCCGGATCGCACCACTCGTAACTTTATCAGCCCACGCTGAACAAGCATAACAAATACAGCCTAAATACGTTGCGTTATAAATTATCTTTAGAGTATGGCAAGTTTGGATAACAAACAAACAAGGCGCAGTTGCTCACAATAAAGTCGAGTTGCTGAAGGCGACGTAGTGTTTATTTACAACCCAAATACAATACGAGCATAAATGTCCATTTAAATCAACGAGCTCAATATAAAGTATTGAGCTGAATTTTATTTGAAGTAAATATGAATATATTCGAGCACCTCAGTGGGAAGTGGATTGAACATCTAATGTCATCTAATAGTCAAAAGGTATGTATATGAATCTAATGGAAAATATTGATTGAAGACAACTGAATAAAGAAAACACAACTGACGAGTATTAAGAATAGAGAGTTACAGATACCATCAAACTAGCCTTTAAAATGAAAAATGATGCAATAAATGTGCCTATTACCCGCAATATTTAACTAACCGAAATGTGATTATTACTGGCACAGTGACGCAGTTGCTTAGCTACATCACAACAAGGATGATAGTTCTTTAATTAGTGAGTTCAAATTTACATTTAATGGAATTGATTATCCATCATTTTGGTTACATTAATACAGGAAATACAAGTTAAACACAGAACTACCTGAGAAGATTCAAGTGATTCGATTACTGTTAATTGCAACCTCTCTAAAGCATTCAACTATGTCAATCAGAAAACCTTGTTTAAAAAGTTAGAGTATTATGGAGGAAACAATAAATCTTTAAATCTATTACACTCATACCTAAAATTGAAATAAGTACAGTAAAGTAAAGATTGCAATAAGTACAGATTCATGACACTCAAAATGAATTAAGAAATTACGAAAATAGGTGTTTTTCAAGGCTCTATATTGGGGTCATTAGTATTTATCATCTATATGATTCACCTTGTATAAATATATAAATGGTACCTATATAACTTATGTGAAGTAGTACTATTTGCTGATATCGTCAATTTTAAAAGTAATAACATATGAAAAACTCACGATGAAATAAATTCAGCTCTTTCTACTGTCTTTTTTAGTTTGAACCTAATCTAATGTTTGAGCATTAAATAAAACTAAATCTATAAAATTCTCAACTTCATGAATTAATATTTATTTATGTTATTATGTTATTGATTTCAAGTTCATTTATTTTTGACGGCATGCAGCTACATAAGGTAATGTAGTGGGGACATAGCCCTATTGTACTTCTAATTATGCAAGTGCTGCGGCTGCAGTAGGGCTGTGTGTAGCTGGTGCTGCGGCAGCATTAGAGCTGTGTGTACCTGCTGCTGCGGCTGCGGCGTGGCGGCCAGGCGCTGGGGCCCCGGCGAGTAGGGCTGGCTGCGCGGCGAGGCGTGGCCCCGGGGGAGAGGCTGTGTGTGTACCTGCTGCTGCGGCTGCGGCGTGGCGGCCAGGCGCTGGGGCCCCGGCGAGTAGGGCTGGCTGCGCGGCGAGGCGTGGCCCCGGGGGAGAGGCTGTGTGTGTACCTGCTGCTGCGGCTGCGGCGTGGCGGCCAGGCGCTGGGGCCCCGGCGAGTAGGGCTGGCTGCGCGGCGAGGCGTGGCCCCGGGGGAGAGGCTGTGTGTGTACCTGCTGCTGCGGCTGCGGCGTGGCGGCCAGGCGCTGGGGCCCCGGCGAGTAGGGCTGGCTGCGCGGCGAGGCGTAGGCCCCGGGCGAAGAGTAGCCCCGCGACAGCGCCATGCCGCCGCCCACCTCCAGCGGCGACTCCAGCGCGCCGCCTGCACACACACAACACACAACACTACAGCTACACCATCACAACCATTTGTCTCATGAACACGGCTGTTGTATTAGTTGGTCAGACCCACAAATTTTATTTTATGTGTTAGTGTTAAAAGTAAAAACTTCTTTAACCACGTTGACCAATTTTTGTAAGGAAAATTTATGAGTTCGCGGCACCGAAATGCGCGATATGCTTGTGACGTCAGACATGTTGCGTCAAACTAGGGATGTGTTACGACTTATGTACGATATCCACAATTGCCCGAAGTGTGAGTAAATGCGGTATACCTGCATTGATAGGTAACAGGGTAAGGTGATTAAGGTAAGTTAATAAGGTAAAATTGTACCTGTAAGATAGTTGTAGTTAGATAATATTTAAGGTAGTAAGAGTAAAATAATTAAAGATATTTAGAACACAGTAATTGGGGGTAAGGTTGTTTAGGTAAAGTCGTAAGGATAAACTCGTAAGGTAATCTAATAAGGTATGGTATTAAAAGAAAAATCTTAAAAGTAAGGTAGTTAATGTAAAGCATCAAGGATAAGGTCGTAAGAGTAAGGTAGTAAAAGCAAAGAAATTACGGATAGATTGTAGGGTAAAGTAAGTAGTTAGAGTAAGGTTTACGACCTTAAATTTAAATCATTTTTGCAGTAACTCTTTATTGTTTGTCCAGTAAGCTTTACTGCGGGCAGCGGCTGCTGGTGCTGGTGGTACATGTGGTGGTGAGTGGTGGTGTGGTGGTGGTGACTGACCGGCGTTGTTGGGCTGGTAGTATGACGAGCCGTCGGGCAGCGGCTGTTGGTGCTGGTGGTACATGCGGTGGTGAGTGGTGTGTGGTGGTGTGGTGGTGGTACTGACCGGCATTGTTGGGCTGGTAGTATGGCGAGCCGTCGGGCAGCGGCTGCTGGTGCTGGTGGTACATGGGCGACAGCTGCGGCGCGAACTCCCCGTGCAGGAACTGCTGCTCGTGCGCCAGCCCCAGTCCCAGCTGCGGCTGCAGCATGGGCCCGCTCTGCGGCACAACAACACACACACCGCATGTGCCATCATTTCTACTATTTTATCATTAGGTATATTTAATAACAATAGCATAATCTAACTAGTAATTTATTTTAATTTAAATTGTAGGTAACACAGTCTTGTACGCGATTGGTCTAAATTGACCAATCGCATGCTTTCATGATCCACCAATTGGACATTCTTTCTTTGGACGCGTATTTTCTGAAATGAAGGCTCGGGCGATGACAAATCATTCATTCTGTTACGAAACTTGTAACTAATTTTATTCCTGCAAGATAGATAGATATGTTTATTATTAAATATATTATATTTTTTAACTGTCTTCAGACATGGTCATAACAAAGATAACAATGACAACAGTTAGATTTAGACAATGCACAGCAGAATCGAGGTCATTATGCTGTTGGGAGCATTAATTTTTTATTTGAAAAGTCTAAAAATATTCTTTTCCCGTTATATCACATGTAGCCACAATTAGCGTTCATTAAGTTTTGCCAATTTTATACGCTTAATATAACTTTATTGCTAGTACAAATGCCAAATCGTAATTATTAACAGTAATTTATATTATAACTACTTCTAATAATAAAAATTAAATGAAAATATCGATGAACGTGGGAATGCGAATGAGTGATCTGGTGGTAAACTGCCTATATTACGCAAACAATGCTGTACTTTAAGTTCAACTCTATCTAAACTCCAAACACTGATCACTGTTATGAAAGAGGTTTGTAAGAAGACGGAGGTTTAAAAAAATGTTGACGCGTCAAAATATCGTTTTATTAAATAAATAAATAAATATCACTGGACAAATTACACAAATTGATCTAACCCCAAAGTAAGCAAATTATATCAGAAATCAGAAATACTTTATTCAATAAAACTTTTTACAAGTTATTTTGACACGTCAATATATTTTTTAAAAAACTACTACCGGATCGGAAACGCGGCCACACACTAAGAAGATCCGGCGGAAGAAACTCAGCGGGCTTGTCTTTCTTTTTCATATCATTGATTTTTTTACAATATCACAATATTACAAAATATATATATGAGATTGGTATGAGGAGCAATAATTAATCCCAGGCTTTTTTGTCTTCTAAATAATCTGAGATTTTATAATATCCATTTTTACACAGTTTTGTTTTAATACATTTTTTAAATTTATTGACTGAATCTTTTATAGTTTCGGGAAGTTTATAGTAAAAGCGTATACATTGCCACATAAAAGAGTTACTTATTCTGTGGAAACGAGATGCATGCACAACAAGATTGTTTTTGTTCCTTGTATTAAGTGAATGTACGTCACCATTTTTTTTAAAAAAAGCAAATATTTTTACGAACGTACATCAAGTTCTCAAATATATATTAGGATATAACAGTTAGAATATTGATTTCTTTGAATTTTTCTCTTAGGGAAACCCTCGGGCTAAGATTGTAAATTGCTCTAATAGCTCTTTTTTGCAATACAAATATAGTATTTATTTCAGCAGAATTTCCGCAGAGAAGAATTTCATATGACATAATGCTGTGGAAGTAACTAAAGTTTACAATTCTTGCTGTGTCGACATCAGTTAACTGTCTCATTTTTGCTATTTATTAATGTGCGGTCCCCATTGTAATTTCTTATCTAAAGTAATACCTAAAAACACAGTGGAATCCACCAGATCCAGGTTGTTTCCATCCAGTTGTACGCTGGTATCTACATGCCTTACATTAGGCAATGAAAATTTAACGCACTTAGTTTTGTTACCATTTAATAAAAGATTGTTCGTACTGAACCAGTGTACAACTTTTGAAATCGCATTATTTACTTCTTCACACTTACCAATTCGTCTTTTCACTTTGAATAAAAGTGAAGTGTCATCCGTAAACAGTACTATTCCATTCTCATCCCCTACGTAGTAAGGCAAGTCATTTATGTATATCAGAAACAGAAATGGACCAAGTATGGAGCCCTGAGGGACACCCATGGTTACAACAGTACTAGGGGACTTTTTTCCATTAATATCAACCCTCTGAATTCTTTCATTTAAGTAAGAAACCAGAAGATCGAGAGCTTTATTTCGAACTCCATAATGGTGTAACTTCCTGATTAAAATGTTATGATCGACACAGTCAAATGTGGATGTAATAAAACACTTGAAAAGATGTCAAAACTCAACTTCCATAAACAAGTAATCGTGATCAATAATTCAAGTAAATAAGATTTGTCAGTTTGTATTAGTGGTGTAAGCCCAGGCTGTGCATCACGCCCAAACTTTGTTTTTACCAGAATGTACTCTACAACATATGAAACACGTTAATAGAAAAATTTAGAACAGCACGGATGCCAGAGTGAGCAAGAAGAAAGTCCACATTTACGAGTCGTTTTTATTAGCGTGTAAATATGTGTCGTGTGTTTAGTGTGACAAAGCGGGTGTCGAGTGTGTGTGTGTGTGTGTGTGTGTGTGTGCGGCGCCAGTCACCTGCGGCTGGTCCTGCATCTGGGTGTCGAAGGGCGGCGCCACCTGCTGCTGCAGCAGGAACTGCTGGTCCTCGGGGCGGATCTTCTTGGGGCGGCCGCGCTTCTTCTTGGGCTGGTCGGCGCCGGGCGCGGGCGGGGCGCGGGGCGCGCGGGGCGCGCGGGGCACGGGCGGCGCGGTCTCGCCGTTCTCCAGCTTCACCTTCTTGGGCCGCCCGCGCTTCTTCTTCAGCGGCACCTCCGTGCCGTCCTCCAGGATGATGGTGTCGCCCGGCTCGGGCTCCATCGTCAGCCTGCAAGCGGACACGCTTTTGTGCAGCATTTTTAATCTGTCGTCGACGAAACGTAACTTACACATTCACTAAGTACCGCTAGAAAACCATTTCTAATGACGAAACGATTTATTTACAACGAACCGAGATATCCTAACAATCCGCTGAAGGTAAAATTGACCTCGAAATCCCCAAGCAGTCCGCAAGTTTTTTTAGTCTTTTTTATCATTAGTCTTTTAATATCATTACATAGCAAGCATACGGATGGCTCTCCTGATGGAAAGAAAAACATCACCTATAAACATCAAAGATGTTAATGGTGCATTGCTACCGGTATGGCTTGATGGCAATGCCACTGCATGCCTACCTCACCCTCCAAATCGGAACACGACAATGACAAGCATTGATGTTATTGCGGCAAAAGCGGTGGGACGATATACCTAGACAAGGTGTTCAGGAGCTCTGCCACCTAGTAGTCACCATAGCCAACTAAAATATAGCCAACCATTCGCCTTTTACGAACTACCTGACAGAATGGCAGATGGTGTACTCTTCAAAGGAGGGCCGAACCAAGTCAGCAGCGACGACGCGTGAGCTAAATATTTTAATGCATTGATTTAGGTAAAACCACTTTCAATGGTACACGGCACAGCAAGTGACCTCATCGGTGAGCAGTCCACTAAATGTAGAATATTGTTGTTTATTATATGAAAGGTACAAAAATAAAAGGAGCTCATTGACATTATGATTGTTTTGAGTAATCAACAAATTAAACTTTAAGTAATAATATATTCTATACTTTACAATAAGCAAATTTACAATAAATTTAAAATAGCTGTTTAGGTGCGTATTCTTTAGATCAAATATTGCAACCTACCCATTTAAACTTGGTTTTGCAGACAATTTGCATCTTTTAAACTCGTTTTATTCCAGTCTCGGCTTTTAAAAACGACTATATATATATATATATATATATATATATATATATATATATATATATATATATATATATATATATATATATATATATATATATATATATACTAGCGACCTGCCTGCGGTTTCACCCGCGTAGCTTTTGTTCCTGTGGGAATATTGAAAAGGTTTATATACAAAAACCTTCCTCAAGAATCAATCTATCTAAAAAAAAAAACCGCACCAAAATCTGTTGCGTAGTTTTAAAGATTTAAGCATACATAAGGACATAAGGATATAGGGACAGACAGAGAAAGCGACTTTGTTTTATACTATGTAGTGATATATATATATATATATATATATATATATATATATATATATATATATATATATATATATATATATATATATATATATATATATATATATATATATATATCTTTATTAATATTAGTAATATTAATCTTAATATTACTGAGGTAGATTATAATCTAATGGTGGTATAATCCAAAGTCATTTAGGTATAGTCAATAATAATATCGCTTGACAAGTTACACAAATCGATCCCACCCCAAAGTAAGCAAATTATTTGCTTGTGTTATGGGCGTTAGTCAGCGATAATAATACTTTGAATATACATATATAAATACTGTTACATACATAATAAACACCCACCTAGAAATATAAACATTTATGCTCATCACATTATTACTACTGCATTTTTATTTATTCATCATTTTTTGTAATAATTTAGAAAATAAATCTGTGTCAGAAAGACTATAATTGAGTTTGTCTCGTACACTGACACACTGTTCACATCTCTTCGGTATTTGTATTTAAATGTAGACTCACACTTTTTTAAGTCGTTCAAGCCCGATCAAATTACATTGATTTTTATGTAGTACATTGTTTAAATTGTTTACTTTTAAAATATAATACCTATTTAACGTATTTTAGTAATTAAATCACTTACATATATTTCAAATGTTTTATTTCTTGTTTTTGAGTATTAATGTCATGTTTTTGTTTTTGCAACAGTTGTATGAATGGTTGATTATACCTGCATGTGTTCGTCAAACGGTGTAGTAAATATTATGTATTTTCCCCGTGTTGGATTCGGGCTCCTTTGAAGAATAGACCAACTGCCGTTCTGCCAGGCAGGTCGTAAAAGGCGACCGATTGGCTACGTGAGTCACTACCATCGTGGCTACTAGGTGGTAGAGTTCTGCATTGTCTCGCCCGGGTCTGGTACCATCGCCTTGCCTATTCCTGCGGCAATAGCGTCAGAGCTTTTCACTGTCGTGTTCCGGTTTGGAGGGTAAGGTAGCCGGTAAAAGTTTACCGGCTACCTTACCCTCCATGCATATGCATAAGTATGCATGTGGTATTAGACCTCGCCACAAGATAGCAACGCACCATTAACACCTTTGGTGTCTATAGGCGATAGTTGACTCTTTCCTATCCTATCAGGAGACCTATCTGCTTGTTTGCTATCTTATGATATAAAAAAAAATGTATTTGACCGCCCCGTTGGTCGAGTGGTTAGCGACGCTGACTACGCAAGAAGCGGAGCTCGGGTTCGATCCCCGACGGGGACAAACATTTATGTGATGAGCATAAATGTTTGTATTTCCGGGTTTGGGTGTTTATTATGTATGTAAAAGTATTTATATATGTATTTCTATGTATTAGTATCGTTGACTAACATCCATAACACAAGCAAATAATTTGCTTACTTTGGGGTTAGATCAGTCAGTGTAATTTGTCCCCTGAATATTTTTTTTATTATTACAGACATATTTATGTATGTGTTTATATGTGTGTCTGTATACACACATACACACACATATGTACATACATACATACGTGTGTGTGTGAGTGCGTGGTTGTGTGTGTGTGTGTGTGTGTGTGTGTGTATGTGTGTGTGCGTGTGTACGCGCGTGTGTCATTACCTGCGGATCTCCATCTCCTCCTGCGGGCGGCGCGAGGTGTTGTCGGGGAACACGAGCTCGCTGTCGTCGACATGCGGCACGAGCCCGTTGAGGAAGTCGCGGAACTTCTTGAGCGCCGCGTAGAAGGGAACCTTGTCGGCCGCGCGCGGCAGCTGTGCGCACCGCGCCGACGACGACGGCATCACCCACATGTACTGCGGACACACACACGCACCGTCACACACACGTACTGCGGGACACACATGTACTGCGGACACACACACGCACCGTCACACACACGTACTGCGGGACACACATGTACTGCGGACACACACACGCACCGTCACACACACGTACTGCGGGACACACATGTACTGCGGACACACACACGCACCGTCACACACACGCACCGCGCCGACGACGACGGCATCACCCACATGTACTGCGGACACACACACGCACCGTCACACACACGTACTGCGGGACACACATGTACTGCGGACACACACACGCACCGTCACACACACGTACTGCGGGACACACATGTACTGCGGACACACACACGCACCGTCACACACACGTACTGCGGGACACACATGTACTGCGGACACACACACGCACCGTCACACACACGCACCGCGCCGACGACGACGGCATCACCCACATGTACTGCGGACACACACACGCACCGTCACACACACGTACTGCGGGACACACATGTACTGCGGACACACACACGCACCGTCACACACACGTACTGCGGGACACACATGTACTGCGGACACACACACGCACCGTCACACACACGCACCGCGCCGACGACGACGGCATCATCCACATGTACTGCGGACACACACACGCACCGTCACACACACGTACTGCGGGACACACATGTACTGCGGACACACACACGCACCGTCACACACACGTACTGCGGGACACACATGTACTGCGGACACACACACGCACCGTCACACACACGCACCGCGCCGACGACGACGGCATCACCCACATGTACTGCGGACACACACACGCACCGTCACACACACGTACTGCGGGACACACATGTACTGCGGACACACACGCACCGTCACACACACGTACTGCGGGACACACATGTACTGCGGACACACACACGCACCGTCACACACACGCACCGCGCCGACGACGACGGCATCACCCACATGTACTGCGGACACACACACGCACCGTCACACACACGTACTGCGGGACACACATGTACTGCGGACACACACACGCACCGTCACACACTTGTACTGCGGGACACACATGTACTGCGGACACACACACGCACTGTCACACACACGCACCTCGCCGACGACGACGGCATCACCCACATGTACTGCGGACACTCACACGCACCGTCACACACACGTATTGCGGGACACACATGTACTGCGGACACACACACGCACCGTCACACACACGTACTGCGGGACACACATGTACTGCGGACACACACACGCACCGACACACACACGCACCGCGTCGACGACGACGACATCACCCACATGTACTGCGGACACACACACGCACCGTCACACAGACGTACCGCGGGACACACATGTACTGCGGACACACACACGCACCGTCACACACACGTACTGCGGGACACACATGTACGGCGGACACACACACGCACCGTCACACACACGTACTGCGGGACACACACGTACTGCGGGACACACATGTACTGCGGACACACACACGCACCGTCACACACACGTACTACGGGACACACATGTACTGCGGACACACACACGCACCGTCACACACACGTACTGTGGGACACACATGTACTGCGGACACACACACGCACCGTCACACACACGCACCGCGCCGACGACGACGGCATCATCCACATGTACTGCGGACACACACACGCAACGTCACACACACGTACTGCGGGACACACATGTACTGCGGACACACACACGCACCGTAACACACACGTACTGCGGGACACACATGTACTGCGGACACACACACACGCACCGTTACACACACGTACTGCGGACACACATATACTGCGGACACACACACGCACCGTCACACACACGTACTGCGGGACACACATGTACTGCGGACACACACACGCACCGTCACACACACGTACTACGGGACACACATGTACTGCGGACACACATGTACTGCGGACACACACACGCACCGTCACACACACGCACCTCGCCGACGACGACGGCATCACCCACATGTACTGCGGACACACACACGCACCGTCACACACACGTACTGTGGGACACACATGTACTGCGGACACACACACGCACCGTCACACACACGCACCGCGCCGACGATGACGGCATCACCCACATGTACTGCGGACACACACACGTACTGCGGGACACACATGTACTGCGGACACACACACGCACCGTCACACACACGCACCGCGCCGACGATGACGGCATCACCCACATGTACTGCGGACACACACACGTACTGCGGGACACACATGTACTGCGGACACACACACGCACCGTCACACACACGTACTGCGGGACACACATGTACTGCGGACACACACACGCACCGTCACACACGCGTACTGCGGGACACACACACGCACCGTCACACTCACGTACTACGGGACACACATGTACTGCGGACACACACACGCACCGTCACACACACGCACCTCGCCGACGACGACGGCATCACCCACATGTACTGCGGACACAAACACGCACCGTCACACACACGTACTGTGGGACACACATGTACTGCGGACACACACACGCACCGTCACACACACGCACCGCGCCGACGACGACGGCATCACCCACATGTACTGCGGACACACACACGCACCGTCACACACACGTACTGCGGGACACACATGTACTGCGGACACACACACGCACCGTCACACACACGTACTGCGGGACACACATGTACTGCGGACACACACACGCACCGTCACACACACGTACTACGGGACACACATGTACTGCGAACACATACACGCACCGTCACACACACGCACCTCGCCGACGACGACGGCATCACCCACATGTACTGCGGACACACACACGCACCGTCACACACACGCACCGCGCCGACGACGACGGCATCATCCACATGTACTGCGGACACACACACGCACCGTCACACACACGTACTGCGGGACACACATGTACTGCGGACACACACACGCACCGTCACACACACGTACTGCGGGACACACACACGCACCGTCACACACACGTACTGCGGGACACACACACGCACCGTCACACACACGTACTGCGGGACACACATGTACTGCGGACACACACACGCACCGTCACACACACGTACTGCGGGACACACATGTACTGCGGACACACACACGCACCGTCACACACACGTACTACGGGACACACATGTACTGCGGACACACACACGCTCCGTCACACACACGCACCTCGCCGACGACGACGGCATCACCCACATGTACTGCGGACACACACACGCACCGTCACACACACGTACTGTGGGACACACATGTACTGCGGACACACACACGCACCGCGCCGACGACGACGGCATCACCCACATGTACTGCGGACACACACACGCACCGTCACACACACGTACTGCTGGACACACATGTACTGCGGACACACACATGCACCGTCACACAC
The DNA here is from genome assembly GCA_036924255.1 of Apodemia mormo. Classification (NCBI taxonomy): domain Eukaryota; kingdom Metazoa; phylum Arthropoda; class Insecta; order Lepidoptera; family Riodinidae; genus Apodemia; species Apodemia mormo. The sequence continues at coordinate 21,751,475 of JAUPFN010000026.1, forward strand.
ACGCACCGTGCCGACGACGACGGCATCACCCACATGTACTGCGGACACACACACGCACCGTCACACACACGTACTGCGGGACACACATGTACTGCGGACACACACACGCACCGTCACACACACGTACTGCGGGACACACATGTACTGCGGACACACACACGCACCGTCACACACACGCACCGCGCCGACGACGACGGCATCACCCACATGTACTGCGGACACACACACGCACCGTCACACACACGTACTGCGGGACACACATGTACTGCGGACACACACACGCACCGTCACACACACGTACTGCGGGACACACATGTACTGCGGACACACACACGCACCGTCACACACACGTACTGCGGGACACACATGTACTGCGGACACACACACGCACCGTCACACACACGCACCATTTTTTCCACGTGCTGACAAGTATTGAACCAGACATATTTATTTACTCTATCAAATGCTTCATTAAAAATGGACTTAATTGAAATGTAATTTTGATTAATATTACGGTTAACAACGTTGTTTATTATCATACCCCAAATGTTTTCGATTGGGTTTAAATCTGGATGATAAGGAGGCAGTTGAAGTACTGTGAATTCATGTTCTTGCAATTATTCGTCAACTTTGTACTTGCGGAAATTTTTTGTTTCTTAGTATCTATACATATAATAAAATCGTAGAAAAGTCAAAACTGTACACTGAATATTTTTTTAAAAGAATACTTGGGGCGTGATCTACAATCGATATCGAAGCCAAAAATATAGTTTTTAGAATGTTTGTCTGTTTGTCTGTATGTATGTCCAGGGTAAACTCAAAAAGTACAGCATGGATTTACTTCAAATTTTGCATGAATATTACTAACAGGTCGGGTCAACATATAGGCTACATATTATCACGCTATCACCTACGGGGGAGGAACATTGCGGAGTAAACGAAGTATAAAGGAGTATATAACTTATACTTTAATCTTATTTACTAAACAGAAGGCCAATTACGGATTTACATTATTTAAATAATACTTAATAAAATACTACAGATCATTGATAAAAAATTGGAAAATGAATTAGTTTGTGTTAATTTGTGTGCAAGGGCTGATAAATGAATATGTGTGTGTGTGTGTTTGTGTGTGTTTGTGTGTGTGTGTGTGTGTGTGTGTGTGTGTGTGTGTGTGTGTGTGTGTGTGTGGGTTTGCATCAATATGTGAATGTATGCTTGTATATGTATTATGTGTATGTTTAATTATAGAGTATATCACACATACCTAACTATGTTCTATTTAGGATTATTTTTACTATTTCCTTTCTGAAGACCCTGTTAGATAGATGAAATATATCAACAGTAGTAAATTTTGAATTATAATTAGATAATATTCTGTAAATGACAGAGTTCTGGAAGTAATTCGTTTTACATTGAGATAAATAAAATGTCGAAGAATTTCTAGTATTTTTTACAGGTACTCTTAGATTCAAGATTAAGGTTACAAGTTTATTAGAATCGGTAGTGCCATTACAGGTGTTATATAAAAATAAAGTGTCAAGCATGAGTCGTCTCTGTTCCAGCGTCATTACGCGATGACGTATAGAAGACGCCTCATAGTTGGTGGGAAACATGTTGGAACGATAGTTCAGATGTTTAAGGAATTCGGATTGTATGGATTCGATTGTATGTATATGTGTAACATATGGCGGGTTATAATATTGAATAAACGCAGTGGTCAATAAGCAGTCAATCGAGTTTCATTTTCCTCTCGTATATCATCAGCTGCAGGATCACTCGCCTATCAAATTATCATATATCAGTTTTTATATCAGTCATATCATTAGTAGGGAGAACTCCCTACAGATATTTTTTTGAATTCGGCCAAGTCTGCATGTCTGTTTTGTTGGATGTTGGTATTTTTTCCAAACTAGAGTTATGATAGGCTGCATTATCCAAGACCACCACAGTATCATTTGGGTGATTTGGTATAAGTTTCTCCTTTAGCCATTTTAAGTAATTTTCTGTGTTCATGTTGTCGTGATAGTCTCTGCATTGGTCTCTGCTCTATATGTCAACGACGTATTTGGTACAAAACACTGTGCACTTCCGCCATGTACTATAATTATGCGCATTCTTTGGTTAAATTTTGTTTTATTGCTGTTTTAGAACCTTTTTAGGCCCAAGATTTTTTTTACACGTTGTTGGTAAGAATATACGACTCATCTGTGTACACTACAGGTCTACCTGCATTACAAAAAGACTTCACCGGTTTCAAGAATTTAAATTAACATTTGAATGTCACGTTTATCCGTTAGCACCTTCCTGTTATTCTCAGTTCTTCTCCATTTATAACCAAGTTTACGTAACAATGTTCTTAGTTGTTATACATGGGGCACACTAAAAATTTTGCGTTGTTATATTTTTAAAACGTTGCAACCTTCTTAGTAATAAAAAAAAATAATCGGCGGGAAATGATTTGTCAATTGTTTTTTTTTATCACACATCAAAGTTCTACGTACGCACCGAAAATGAAATTAAGTCGAAAAGATTTTAGAGCGATGATTTTTTATGATTTTAAAAGTTCTCTTTCTCCGCAAGACTGTGCCGCTCGTCTTCAAAATGCTTTTGGGAGAGAAGCACCTTGTTTGAGCACCGTGAGGCGCTGGTTTGCTGAATTTGAGAGAGGTCGAGTTTCTTTACATGACGAATTTCGTGAAAGGCGGCCTTCAACTGCCGTCAACGAAAATAATGTGGCTACTGTTAAGCGGTTGATTGAAGAAAACCACCGGATTACCTATGAGACAATTCGAGGACTATTGGGGATTAGTATGAGCTAAATTCAGAAAATTTTACACGAAGAATTGAAAGTTCGAAATCTTTGTTGTCGTTGGATCCCTCATGAACTGACAGCGGAGCAGAAGCGGGCTCGCGTGGAATGGTGCTCACAGATGCTACTGAAGTACGACCACGGACATTCTAATGCTGTTTATGACATTGTCACAGAAGAGGAAACGTGGATTTATTGTTTTGAACCCGAAAAGAAACAGCAATCTTGTGAATGGGTGTTTGAAAAAAAATGATCAATGTTGATTGTTAGTAAAAAAATGATCGCGTTTTTTTCTCAGCTACGGGTCCCATCAGTACAATTCCACTTGAAAATCAAAAGAGTGTTAATGCCCAGTGGTATTCTATCATTTGTTCACCCAGGGTGTTATAAAAAGTTCGCGAAAGACGACCCAAAAGCCGCATTCTCCTACACCATGATAACACTTCTTCACACACGGCCAACAAAACAAAGTCATTTTTAGCTTCCGAAAAAGTACATCTCGTCACTCATCCTGCACATAGCCCCGACCTAGCACCCTGTGATTTCTGTATTTTCCCCAAAATCAAAGATTTGATGAGAGGTTTTACTTTTACCAACTCCGAAGAGACAGAGATAGCGTTCAATCAGCAGGTAGAAAACATGCCTTCAGATCTGTGGCCCTCCTGTTTTAAGAAATGGTTCAATCGCATGAAAGAATGTTTAAAATGTAAAGGAGATTATTTTGCAAAGCAATAAACATAATATTTTGGTTATAACATGTTGTTTTTTTAAGTTACGCATAAACTTATAGTGTGACCTACGTATATCCACCAAATTGTATACGGTCTTTCAAAACAAATATTAAGTCGTGATAATGTTGGAAATTGATGATATTCTATAACATGATTTTTGATAGTTCCTCTGACTACACCAATATCAAATTCGTCTAAATTAATTTTTCGAGATCGTACCTTTCTCTTCTTCACAGGTAATGTAAATTTAGAAGCGCTTCTGCCTACTAAATTCGAATGTGATGTACTCGCTTCATTTTCAAACTCAATCTCCACTTCTGTAGTCAGCTCTGTTGCACGCTTCGTACTTAGGATTATAGGAACTAGAGCATCCATCTCATAGTTATATTCGATTTCATATCAGTTACTGTAGTTTGCTTCATTGTATTAAAATGTTCCTTTCTTTCGCGTAGAATTCTAGTCAGTGTACTTTCAGACTCCAACGCGCATTAGTAAACTTTCTGCGTAATTATTACTTGCTTCTTTTTTTCATAAAATCATAGATTTTTGAAATAATTTCTCTTGCCAAAAATAAAAAAAAAACATATACTAAATATATAATAATAATAATAAAACTATGTAATATAACATATATTACATAGTTTTACTTATTTTTGGATGAAATGAAATCTTCTTTTAGTAATTTTTTTTTTATTATTGATAGGTAAGCGCTTGACCTAGATCTCGCCTGATGGTAAGCTGAGGTCTAAGATGGAATGCGCTTGTCAAGAAGGTACCTGTTCACTCTTCTCTTGAAGATCTCCAGATTGTACTCGTCCGGGAACACAGACTCAGGAAGCATGTTCCAGTCCTTTGCGGTTCGAATGAAGAATGTTGAGTCGAACCGCCTTGTCCGGGTACGTGGAACGTCCACCATATAACGATGCCTAGATTCTGTGCACCTCGACGATCGATAGAAAAACGGGGATGGCGGAATTAAATCGTGCAATTCTGCAGCGCACTCTCCAAAATGTATCCGATAAATGACCGATAAACTAGCCACTCTGCGTCGATGAGCGAGGCTCTGGAGTTTTATGCCTACCAAAAAAAAACTCCAATTTCCTATTATTAAAATGAAATTACTTTCCTCTGCTTATTTTTATGTAATTTAGTATCTACAAACTTTTAAACAATGGAAATGTCATTAACATACCTGGCTTTTAAGTACAACACGCTGCGATTTTCTGGACATTTTAAAAAATATATAAAGTAGAGCAAATTTCGTGACGTGCCTGAATTTTCGCGATGTAGGTGTACTACTTAATATGCACATCGAACTGCTGACGGTTCACGAATAAAGTTCGGAATTCAAATCAAACTCCCCCGCGATAATAATTTGTCAACCAAAAATTGGGAGGGCGCGTCTTCGTGGATTGCACTATCTATGCCTACCAGCCTCCCAGACCTCGAGGGTTTTTAAACTCATTGGGCTGCTAAGAGCCGTATGGCGGGCAGGCACATTATTAAAATAATAATTTTGTTTAAAATTGTTTCAAAAATATCTAACCCTTAAATCCACCTGTTTCTTCCACGGGGATTTATTGGAACAGTCTGTTAGATTCTGAATCTTTTTCACTTGACGATTCAATAATTGTGAACTATGAGTATTTCTGCCAGGTAAATCGTAAAAGGTGAACGAATGTCCAAACTGTCACTACTAGGTGACACCATATACTAAGATTGTGACAACTAGGTGGCAGAGTTCTGCGACGGCTCATCCTGGTCTGGTACCACCGCTTTAATTACTCCAGTCGCATTCGCGTCAGTGTTTGCCACTGTCATGTTCCAGTTTAAAGGGTAAGGTAGCCGGTAAAATGCGTGTGGCATTGCTGACCCGTCACACAGACAGCAACGCACCATTACCAGTTTTATTGTCTATGAGCAATGGCTTTTGTTTCCATCAGGAAAGCCCCCTGGCTGTGGTACGTAGTGATGGGACTTGAGCCGTGTTTCACTCGAGTCACTCAAGTAGCTTTTATTCTACTCGCACTCAAGTAAAATATATGATAACTCCAATCACGATTGACTCGAGTCAACTCAAATAACTCGGACCACTCAAATAGCCTATACTGACTCGAATAAGAAATTGAAGTTATGAAAGGTATAGTCCATGTATCTTCCATTTAAAATTCAACATAAATCTGTGCAGAACAACGACTTATAATAATAAAATATTTCATTTCATTATTTTAATGCGAAAGTCAAAAAAGAATTAATGTTAAAAATAAGCACTCTATAGTTTATACAAGTATTTTCAAAATTATCTAGTAATATAATAGCGACTATACGCCATAGGTGAAGATAGCACAAATTAAAGATTTGATTAAAGTAATTGAATTATAACATTTTACTTATTTTTGTATTTTATTTACTACTAGCAGACCCGGCAAACGTTGATCTTCCTTTTTAACTACTCTTATTTTTTTCTATATTTTCTCACCTTTCAAACCTTCCCTAGATTTTAACAATTAATTCAAAACCAAAATTAGCCAAATCGGTTCAGCCGTTCTCCAGTTTTAGCGAGACTAACGAACAGCAATTGATTTTTATATGTATAGATAAAAATTCACATCTTTACTCCAGCAAGTCGAATCATATCCTTCACTCGAGTGCAAAAAAAAACACTCGAATCTCATCTTCACTCGACTGCCTCGATTTTGATTGGCGAGTGACTTGAGTGAAAAATGACACTCTAGTTTCATCTTCACTCGAGCGAATCAGTTTTTATTGGCGAGCGACTCGAGTGAAAAAATGTCATCGAGTCCCATCACTAGTGGTACGCCATACGGCATACGGCACACTCACGGTGTTGGTCCCCGCGATGGTGTCGGGCTGCTTGCCGAAGCAGAAGTCCTTCTTCCCCGAGAACACCTCGTAGATGAGCTTCCCGTTGAAGACGGCCACCTTGGGCCGGAAGGTCTGCAGCTTCTCCAGCAGGATGGCTGAGCCCTCCTTGATCTCGCGCCGCGTCAGGTCCGCCGAGCCCTTCGTGGGCCGCGCCACCATATTCGTGAAGCCGATGCCGAAGTTTAATAACTGAGAAAACAAACATTTTTGGTTATTGCTCGATAGTACCACAAAAAGGTTTTCATTTCTCACAAATTGTAGTTAGCATGTTCGTGAAAACATGACAAAAACGACTGGATATATCGGACTGGAGTATTAATACGTGAACGAAAAACTTTGGACCTATTTCAAGACAATTGTGTAAACGGTGGAGTGTGAAATTTGGCAGAGTTAAAGTTTACATTGCAGAGGACTGCAGAAAATTAATATTTTTATTTATATATATATTTTTTTTATAGTAGAGGGGGCAAACGAACATATGGTCCACCTGATGGTAAGTGATCACCGCCGCTCATGGACATCTGCAATACCACGGCCATCGGCCACAACCTGGAACTTTTTTCTTTTTTATGGCATGGGTGTTAACAACTGTCATAAACCAGTACTTCTACAATATCCAATATCAAATTCTGTCGGTCAGTTTATACGTTTCGTCGTTATACCAAAGGCGTCGTTATTTTTTTAAACGCAAACGTTCAAAATAAAATGCCGAATGCATATTGTTGATGTTTTCAATTGCGTTAATTCACAAATCTGGTATGAACTTGATCAATGAATCTCCGCTACGCACCTCTATTATCCCGGTATGGAACCTAAATGAAACCTAACAAACCTACTATATATTTATGAAGTTAGGTAGGGTTTCAGTTCTAAATAAACTACCTATTTATGTAACAAATAATTTAAACAATATGCCACGACAATTTCTTAACGGGGGCGGAAACGTCATGGAGCATATTACTTTTGACGTAAGATATTTTCTAAAACATGTTTTAACATCTTTAAAGATAGACGTCTGTTAGAAGCAGACACGAAAATGGGCAATACCATGTAGTGCGTTTAAACGAAAGTAACTCGGCAAGACAGGTAACTACATGGATAGGACATAGGACCGCTTTGTAAATGAAAGAAAGGAAGACCTAGTGAAAGATGGATTGATGAGATAAATACAATAGCTGGCAAGGATTGGATTATAAAGGCAAATGATTGAAAGATATGAAGAAGTATGGAAGAGGCGTTTACGCGTAGAGAGGTCCTTAATAGATAAAAGATTTTTATTTATATTTATATTTTATGCTATTTTTATTTTATAAAATTATTCTGTATTATATATGAATTAAACTCATTAAACAATACTTGATTGTTAAATTGTAATCTGACTAGCATTAATATTGTAATGAATTCTTAATTAAATCAAATCAATATTCTTGCAATGTTTAATCTTTTTATATTCTATACTTTCCATCGTCGGCACTTGGTGAAATTCCATTGTTACTAGACACTTTTACTATTCCACTTGTACATCAATTTCACTTTACACAATTTTAATTATATTACTCGACCAGTTTCACTTTTTACAAAATTTTAAAATTTAAAAAAATTTTAATTTTCCCACATTGTTGGGCAAAATTGATAAGGCTGACAACACCTGGGAGCGATATTTAAGCTTACCCTTTTAAAATCAATATTTACGTTTGTTTATATTCCACAACAGTCAATAATAATCAGTTAAGTATATTACATCCTGAAGATGCTTTAAAAAGTGAAACCGGTCGAGTAATATAATTAAAATTGTGTAAAGTGAAATTGATGTACAAGTGGAATAGTAAAAGTGTCTAGTTTAATCTTTTTAAAATTGAATATACATATTAAATTGACTATTTTTGTAAATCTTTAAAATCATGTAAATTATCATCTTAAATTGAATGCTGTTTTTTAACCATTTATTGTCTAATGAGGAAATAAAGGCTTTATTATTATTATTTGTCTTTGTAATCTGACGTCGTCGTTTGCTTTAAATTTACGACATATACATACACATATGTACATCTAGCGATCAGAGGGCCTACCATGAACTCTTATAATACTTGTCAAGTTCCAGGCAGTTCAACTATGAGTATTAACCTGTCAGGTTTTACGATCGTACCATGAACTAATTTTTGTTGAACTGCAATGCGTCGTCTTCTGGCCGGTTACATTATCTCTGGCAGAACATATCAAATTAACGTTGAGAAACACATAACTTGCCGATTTTTAAATTTTAGTATAAAGTTACTATTATTAATGCATTTTAATTAGAAATCTTGAATTTAAGAATACAAATTGGCAAAAGAGATCGAGTTTTAAGTTATTTAAAGTCTACGTAAAATATATGGAACATAAAGTAAACCACGTAATATTTGTTAAGCGGCATCCATTAAAGAACGCAACTCTGGGAATATTACACTTGACCTTGAACTGTTTAATAAAGACATTTATGTTATGAGCGCGGTTTTTAAATTTCTTAAGTACGTCTTTATTTTTTGAGATTAGAGTTTTGGAATAGTTTTGTGACTATTTTAAAGCTTAAAATTACACATTGATTTAATGAACGTGATTGATGTCTGAAGCAAAACGATCGTATGATATCAATATATTCAATGAACAATTGGAAGTTTTATGAGATATTTTGAATACTCATAAAGATATTGCAACGGGATTCAATAAAAGTGCACACTCAAAACGTTAATTTTCATCACACATCTAAATTTATGTGTATCTCCTCCGTGGTTTAGTGGTCCGGTGTCGGAGTTGATCACATGAGGTCCTGGGTCGGACAATTCAACAAAATGTGTTTTTCAGTTTTCTGACAAAAGCAATGTTGCCCGGGATTGGAAGTTCCCGGGTGGCGATAGGCTTTGGCTAATCGTGGGTACACTTGTTGTACCTCTGCCTATCTCTTTGGGGATACGGGCGTGAAGTAATTTTGGGCGTGAAGTGAAAAAAAGTATTTTCTATCTAAAATTAAAAATAAATAAAAAATGCTTTAAAAGTAAGTAAATATTAAATAATAAATAAATAACTTTAAATAGAAGTAATGAATTAGGAACTATATTTTATACTAATATCAATATTTTTTTAAAATACAGTTAATGTCAAATAATATGCAATATAAATTCCAATTAAGACTAGAGCAATAATAATAAAAAATACCTACGTTTACAGTACATTTAAGAAAAAGCAATCCAATAAAAGTAACTTTTTTCCACCTGCAAGTGACCGGCAATATTATGACACTTTAGCAGTTCAAATATCGATTTCGGTCTGACAAAAACACTTCATGGTACGCTAACGCAGGGCAGAAGTTGGTTTGAATAGTAAAACGATCGCTCGCCGGCATAGGTCACGTGGTCACTGACTGGCCTGTTAGATAACGCTTTCATGGTACGAAATAGCAGGACAGTTTAATTATCGGCTAAAATTGACCTGCTATAAGAGTTCATGGTAGGGCCGCAGTACAATCGAACGCATCAAAGCAAAGAGGACTTTCATCACGTTAAACCACCGACATGTATAGCTCAAATGGTTAAAACTCCTTAAGGCAAGGTCGCTAGTTAAGTCCAGTTCCAGTCATGTCAATGTATATATATACTTTCCATCGTCGGCACTTGGTGAAATTCCATTGTTATTAGACACTTTTACTATTGCACTTGTACATAAATTTAACTTTTACACATATTTTTAATATATTACTCGACCGGTTTCACTTTTTAAAGCATCTTCAGGAGGTATATTACGTCCCGAATATGCTTTAAAAAGTGAAACCGGTCAAATAATATATTAAAAAATATGTGTAAAAGTGAAATTTATGAACAAGTGCCTAATAACATACACATGTACATACTGAAATTGGGTGGTTCAGTACTCGATAGATACCGAATACGTAAACAAAATAGGTACTTAATTTTTAACTTCCCGCTACGTAAAGTCAAGTTTTCACCAGATCTCCACGTTTTGAGGTCCTAGGAACCTTTTCCAACTATTTTCACGATAACGTCAGTATATCAGTATGTATGGATATGTGTTTGTGTGTGTATGTGTATATGTAAACATCTCATGACTTTTAAACAGCTTGGTCGATCGATACGCGGTTGATGGCTTTCGATTGGATTCCGCTCAACTTAGACTTCCTGAAAATTTGAACCAAGTCGGTCTAGGAGATTTAAGAAATTTGGGAAATCTCAAAAAAATTTTGGTTAAACAGTATTTTTTTATATATATAACTTCTAGATTGATGTACCGATTAAGTACTAAATCTAATCAGCTCTTTTCCTCAAAAAACTGCGTCCAATACATAAATTGCACCAAGATCGGTTATTGCACCCGGGGTTATTGTTGAAGAATATTTTTATGTTTTTGTTTGACATAATTTTAGATTTTTAGCCAATCATTTTTCGACCTTTTACAATATTTTAGTACTTAAAAAACTACGTCAAATGCAGTTTCAAAATTTGAAATCGAATCAAATTTTCAAAAGATACAGCTTTTCAAATATCAAAATTATGTTATTAAAAACAAACTTAAGTACTACATATTTTTAAAATAACCTTTAGGCTAATAATATACCGATTGATTTAAAAATCTGATCAGTTTTTCTCCCTAAAAAATTGCGTCAAATACTTACGGTATTTGATGCAATTGGATCAAATTCGGTCAATTTATTGAGAATTTGTCAAAGACGTTGAAAAAATGTTTCTTAAACATTACTTCGTCATTTTTTAACTTATTAATCTATAAGTTAAAAAATGACGAAGCTAAAACAGCATTTTAGATCTCGAAAATTACATTGAATGGTGTTCGAAAGATCAAAATTGATCTTCATTTCCAAAATACACAGCTTTTCAAAAACCAATATACCTATCAATAACCGATATATACTGTCATTTTTAACAAACTATATAGATGTTTGAACTGAAAACATCTTAGATACTCATAGTTTTCACTCCTCGCAGTTTAAAATACCTCAATTTAGTGGGATGTTGCAGGGATGGCCTTCAGGGTCAGATAATCTGACCCTGCAGGCCATCCCTGCAACTTCCCGCAAATATCTGTAAATCTGACAAGGCGACTGCGGGATGACATTTTTTTATCAAACACGAAACGACTCACATTTTTTTACTCACGGTTTCAATGCGGCTTACAATTCGCAATACTTAAAACACACGCGGCCCACCGGTTGAGAACCGGTGCATTAGAGATTTATCAATTTACAAACCGAAGAAATGTATTAAAACAAAACTGTGTAAAAAAGGTTATTATAAAATATCTGAATAGATAATCCCATGCTTTCATGTCGTCTAGAATCTATCTAGATGACAAGCATAGCATGGGATTAGCTGCTCATCGCATCAACAATCTCAGAAATATTACTATTATTACAATCATGTACATAATTACAAATTAAACATCGTGTACAGTACCCGGCGATAAATATTGCACATCGAACTTTGGAAAGAGACAATCGGATAATTTCGGCTTCGTAAAGCGTTATCTCTGTCCCACACTACCTATGTGACGTTTAGTCAGTCGTTGTTCAAGTACGATAGAGTGCAGTCGCGTCCCGAAAAAAATATATATTTAGAGTTGATAACACCCACAAATTTAAATAATTTAAAGTTGTAATATGGCATCTTTCGGAAAAAGAGGGAAACCTTTACGAGGTCAGTCACGTGAAATTATCTACAATGTTTATAAATACTTTGTAACCGAAGCTGATAGATTTAAAAAAAAGTAGATGAAAATGTAAGTTGTTATTTTAAGAAGATTCAAGAGCGAGTTGCAAATGCCACTGGAATTTCAAGAAGAACTTTGAACAATATATTAAACGAAGTCAGTACTGAAACACATTCGACTGAAATTAAGTTCAGCACTCCAAAAAAAGGGAGACCAAAAAAGCAATTTCGTTTGGATATGGACGATTTTGATTACGATGTTGTTCGAAGAATGGTATATGATTTTCACTTACGATTTAATGAACTGCCAACAATAAAATCATTAAAAGCTAAATTATCTGAAGCTATTAATTACAATGGGTCTGAAAAAACGTTGAGAAAAATACTTCATGACATGGGATTTCAGTTCACTAAAATGGAAGATAATCGAAAAATTCTAATGGAAAAGCACGACGTTAGTCTCAAAAGAATGGAATACCTTGATAAAATACGCAAATTTCGCGAAATAGGAAAAAATATCGTCTACATGGATGAGTCATATATACATGCATCCCACACTAAAGGGAAATCTTGGAGTGACGATAAGAAAAAAGGAGTAAAAAAGCCAATTTCAAAAGGTCAACGTTTGATAATAGTTTATGCAGGAAATGAAAAAGGCTTTGTACCCAGTGCTTTTTTAACGTATAAATCCACGGACACTACAGGTGACTATCACAATGAAATGAATAACGATAACTATGAGAAATGGCTGGTTAACCAATTAATCCCAAATATACCCAGTGATTCTGTTCTAGTTATCGACAACGCACCCTATCACAACAAATATGTTGAGAGACCCCCCAACTCAAACACCATTAAACGGGAAATGATCAACTGGTTAAACAGACATGAAATTCCAGTTGATCCAAAATTAACAAAAACCCAGATTTACGCTATTATATGTCAGCACAAGGAGAGGTATACAGAGTTTTCTGTGGACAAAGTACTTGCCGAACATGGGCACACTGTGTTGCGATTGCCACCATATCATCCGGATTTTAATCCAATTGAAAATATATGGTCTCAACTGAAAGGCTATGTAGCCTCTAGAAATGTGGGTATGAACTTAACTACAGTAAAAACATTATTGACTGAAAAAGTAAACATGATCGGCGCTGAAGAGTGGAAAAAGGTTTGCGATCATGCAATCAAATGTGAGAATGAATATAGAAGCATTCAACACAGTTTAGACAATTACACTGATAGATTAGTAATAAATACGGCTGATAGTGACAGTGATATTGACCTCTTTGAGAGCACAGATAGTGAAATGGAAGTAATTGAGAATTAGAATTATTATTATTTTTATTGCAATGTCTCATTTTAGCAATAGGTATAATGTTGTTTATTATGTACACTAACGCTGTAATGTTCCAAAATAATTAAATACGTAAACATAATGTAAACATGTTTTTTTATTTTATTTTACCCCAACCTAAAGCCATCACTTATAGAAAAATTAGTGTATTTTATACAAAGAATAAAAATATCAAAAGAAGCAAATCATACTTGTTTTAACAGCTCCTAATAGGTACCGGACTGTTTGTATTTTGTGCGACAGAGATAACGCTCTACGAAGCTGAAATTAGCCGATTGTCTCTTTCCAAAGGTCGATGTGCAATATTTATCGCCGGGTACTGTAAACGTTTTGATTGCTAGATTTTTCGTCGTAGCCGCCGCCCGTGTCCGTGGCGCGCGCACTGCACAGTACTGGTTCACACGTCGGTTTTGCTCGGCCGCCGTTGACCGCGTTCGGTAAAATTCGTCGGTCGCCATGCCGGACGCCGCGCCGCGTGGTATGCTTAGTATTTTTCCATACATTTGTTTTAGATAGTAGACGCTTCGCTGTGCGTGCTGCGCGAAAAATCGCAGGCGCGAATTTCTCGTGGCCAAGCGGTAAATCCACGCCGCACAAATTTTCACCTCGCCCGCCGCGCCGCCGCCGGTTCGCGTGGCCGGCCGGTTACGCTATTGCGGCAGGAATAGGTAAGGCAGCGGTAATAGACCCGGCCGAGACAACGCAGAGCTCTACTACCTAGTAAATACAAGTACAAATACTCTGAGCTGCAAATTGCAAATTGATTCAAATTTTCAGAAAGTCTAAGTTTGGCGGAAGCTAACCGAATACCATCAACCGCGTTTCAATCAGTCAAGCCGTTGATGTGTTTACATACATACATACACACGCGTGCGCGCGCACACACACGCACACGCACACGTACACACACACACACACACACACACACACACATACGTAAAAACATATTGAATTTCGAAAACCGAGGCAAAATCAGCAACTACCTTATAGTAACGTAGCGGAAAGTTAAAATATTAATTACCTACAGTAAAACATGGGTAGAATAAGTATAATATCGGGATTAGTAGTAGTATCAAAGTTCCCTCTTCAATGATTTAGTAGTGTGAGAGGTAGTAGGTAGTAGTACCTTGTAGTCCTCGTCGGCGCTCATCTGCTCGCGCGTGAGGCCGGACAGGTACAGGCACTTCCAGAAGTGGTTGCCGGGGCCCGCGTAGTGGTGCCCCTTGTACGCCGCGAACAGGCCCGGGTTGATGCCGATCTGGAATTCATATCACATGGATTTAAGTCAACTTTTCATTTTTATTGTTTTGCCACCATCATCTTGTTTGTATATTGTGAATGAGTGTTGCTATAGCTCAGTTATGGGGGATTCAAAGATTTCAATAGGGCCGGCCTTGACCATCCAGGTGTCCCTAGACGTGTCATCCTTTAGGCGCCATTTTTATTATTATATATTTGCTGTGCCCGCGACTTCGTCTGCGTAGAAAATTTTAAGTAATGTAAATATATATAGTAATGTGTGAATAAATAATACCTATAAAAATTCTTAAAATACATAGAATAATATGGTATTGTTGATTCATTGTTTCCCGATACATTTAGATTTTTCTGGATCCAGCTAGGACTTTCCCCTGCCTATAAATACAGAGATGTTGACAAACACAAGGCAGTTTTTATCAAGCGATCGAGAGCGATACATCAAGTGACTAGTGCGAAGCGAGAAGGGTTTTATTGTGTAGTGTTCTAAGTTCAGTGATAGTACAGCAAGTGACTATTGTGTAAAGTGTATTTTAGTATTACGTTGTGTTGTGTTGTGTAAATACACGGATTTAATATAAGTGGTGTTTTCCTACAATTGCGAACCCAAGTACGTAACAGTATTTTTAAATTGTTAAATATTTGCACACCATATCATCGTAGAATATTCTTTTATATTTGACTGATTTTAATAACTTTAACCCACCCATATTCTTGCAAATAAATACATTTCATTTCATATGTCCATTGGCCCAAGCTTAAATAAACCTCAATGCAATGCTTGTTTTATTTGTCATTATGGTAACAATATGTGTAATAATTAGTCAAAAAATAGTTTGTGACTAACTTATGCTACATTGTGGAATGCAAATAAATAAAGTATAAAACATCCCTGATGACGCTGTTAATACTGAAACCGATTGATGCATAAAACAATACAAAAAGTGAACTAGAATTGAGTTTATATGTAATACTAGCTGTGCCCGCGACTTTGTCCGCGTGGAAAAATTCCTAAAAGTTCCGAGGTTTCCAGGATAAAAACTATCCTTTTCGGGTTTCCAATTATCAAATCGGTTCAGTGGTTTCGGCGTGAAGAAAAGGCAGCGGCAGAGTTACTTTCGCATTTATCATATTAATATGGATTTTGACATGTTAACAGATTTGTGGGCGAAGTTGCGCGGGTCAACTAATCGTAATATACGAATATAGACAGACAAGTGGTCTATCATCAGTTAAATGTTCACGTCCACTTTACGTAGGTCACACTATAAGTTTTGCTTAACTTAAAAAAACAACATATTATAACCAAAATATTAGTTTATTGCTTTTCAAAATAATCTCCTTTACATTTTAAATATTTTTTCATGCGATCGAACCATTTTTTAAAACAGGAGGACCACAGATCTGAGGGCATGTTTTCTACGTGCTGATTGAACGCTATCACTGCCTCTTCGGAGTTGGTAAAAGTAAAACCTCTCATCAAATCTTTGATTTTGGGGAAAATACAGAAATCACAGGGTGCTAGGTCGGGGCTATGCGCAGGATGAGTGACGAGATGTACTTTTTCGGAAGCTAAAAATGACTTTGTTTTGTTGGCCGTGTGTAAAGTAGCGTTATAGTGGTGTAGGAGAATGCGGTTTTTGGGTCGTCTTTCGCGAACTTTTTCCAACACTCTGGATAAACAAATGGTAGAATACCACTCGGCATTAACACTCTTTTGATCTTCAAGTGGAATTGTACAGATGGGACCCGTAGCTGAGAAAAAAAACGCGAACATTTTTTTACCAACGTTTCTCGCCTGTCTCACTTTTGTTGGCCTGTTCTCATTTTTAAACACCCATTCACAAGATTGCTATTTTTTTTCAGGTTCAAAACAATAAATCCACGTTTCGTCTCCTGTGATAATGTCATAAACAGCATTAGAATGTCCGTGGTCGAACTTCAGTAGCATCTGTGAGCACCATTCCACGCGAGCCCGCTTCTGCTCCGCTGTCAGTTCAAGAGGGATCCAACGACAACAAAGTTTCCGAACTTGCAATTCTTCGTGTAAAATTTTCTGAATTTGGCTCATACCAATCCCCAATAGTCCTCGAATTGTCTCATAGGTAATCCGGGGGTTTTCTTCAATTAACCGCTTAACAGTAGCCACGTTATTTTCGTTGACGGCAGTTGAAGGCCGCCCTTCACGAAATTCGTCATGTAAAGAAACTCGACCTCTCTCAAATTCAGCAAACCATCGCCTCACGGTGCTCAAACAAGTGCTTCTCTCCAAAAGCATCTTGAAGAAGAGGCATAGTCTTGCGGAGAAAGAGAACTTTTAAAATCATAAAAAATCATCGCTCTAAAATCTTTTCGACTTAATTCCATTTTCGTTGCGTACGTAGAACTTTGATTAATGTTCGATAAAAAAACAATTGACAAATCATTTCCCGCCAATTGTTTTTTTATTAGGTACTAAGAAGGTTGCAACGTTTTAAAAATATAACATTCGAAATTCAAATAGTTCCGATTAGCTAGAAGTGCAAAACTTTTAGTGTGCCCCATGTATTATACCACGGCAAATGTCGAACATCCAGGGCGACAAACAAACATGTAACTTTTAAACATAAATCTTTTACACTATACCACGGCAACTGTTTTCAAAATGAAAATGAAAAATAAAATGAAAAGTATTTATTTGCAAGAATATGGATGTTCTAAGTTATTAACGATATTAAAGAATTTTTAGCCGATAAAATTAAATGTTAATGGATAGAAATATAAGTTTGTTGAATTGTCCTTAAAAAAACTTTCAATGTAGTAAAATTTTGTAAATATTTTCAAATAAATATTTTCATTTCATTTCATTTAAAATTAATCAAATATACAAGCATATTCTACGATTATATGGTGTGCAAATATTTAAAAATTTGAAAATTACCACATATTCTAGGTTAAGATTTTTTATATGTATTATTTATTTACACATTACTGTATATTTACATTACTTATAATAAATTGAAATTTTATCAAATTATGTTTACATATTTACATTCAAATATTAAGACATTTTATTAACAAATTCAAGAAATATTCTTTCCGTGTATTTATTCTTGATGATTCGATTTCTTAAGAATTACTACCGGATCGGAACGCGGCCTTACTGAAAAACTAGGGCGAAAAACAAACATTTATCTCTCTAAGCCTACTGGCTGAGCATTCTGCTCGCCCAAAAATAAAAGTCCGGTTTCGACGTAACGGCCAGGACTTACCAGTTGCCAGGACCAACCATCTTATTGTCATTACGATAGAAAAAATTTTTACAGTATCTGATTAGCTATAAATTATGAAAAAAAGTATCTTCACGCCCGTATCTCCGAAGAAGTAGGCAGAGGTACAATCAGTGCACCCACGATTAGCCGAAGGTAATAGGTGACAAGCCGATCGTCAACCGGGCACTTTACAATCCCGTGAAACGTTGATTTTATCAGAAAACTGAAATTTTGAATTGCTCGAGAATCGAACCAGGGACCTTATGATTGTGGTCAACACTGACACAAGACCATTAGACCACAGAGGCGACTATGATGAGATGATATACTAGCTGCAGCGTGCAGCCCACTGCATTATAATAGTTTTTGGCGAATCCCGCGGGGTCACTTAATTTCCGGTGTAAAAAGTAGCCTATCTGCTATTCCAGGTCATCATTTAGTTTGTTTCGTTTCGAATCGGGTAATTAATAAAGTTATGAGGCTTTGAAATTTTTCATCCGTTGAAGAAAAAATACCAGACCCGGGCGAGATAATGCAGAACTCTACCACCTATTAGCCATGATGGTAGTGACTCGCATAGCCAATCTGTCGCCTTTTACGACCAGCCTGGCAGAACGGCAGTTGGCCTATTTTTCAAAGGAGCCCAAGACCAACATTTTTTAGATTCATATACATATAATATTTGCACACCAATGTAGGGCAGAATAAGTTCTACCATAATTTTTTTTTTTTTGATTTTGGCGAATATCCAATCAACCACTAGTGTACCAAAGTGTACTAAATCGGTCCAGTATTTTTTTGCGTGATTGAGTAACAAACATCTAAAGATAAAAACTCGCATTTTTTATATTATTGGATAGCAAACAAGCAGATGGGCCTCCTGATGGAAAGAGCCAACCACCGCCTATAGACACCATACATGTTAATGGTTCGTTGCTATCATGTGGCGAGGTCTAATGCCACATGCATAACACGTATCGGATAGTAAATGAGGAACATTGTCTACGTTCTCAGTGAGATGACGTCGAGGATGTGAGGTGATGTGACGCTTATATTCATGTCTAAGATGCAGTGATCCATATACAATAATGAATCATACGTAGTGGTATCTACCCCACAATAATACAATAGAAAACAGACGTGGCGATCGTACTCACAATGATGATGTCGAGGTTCTCGGTGAGGTGATCGGGCAGCGTCCGCCGCGACACCTCTTCTTCGCTCATGCCGTTGAAGCGGTCATGCTTCTTCCTTTCCTTGACAGGTCTAGGAACTAGAGCGCCCTCCATGCCTGGTTCCACTTTTATTTCCATCCTGAAATACGTATAACGTGGTTTAAGTTATTACACTATAAATTATCGAAATAAGTGTACAGTTTATTATCGATTTTTAGCACTTATCCCGTGGTAAGGAAACTTTATATACTTAGAAAAAATATAGTTAGAAACATAAACAGTATTTATCAATATTACTAATGTAAATTTCATCTGGAACGAAGAATTATTCGCTCCGTGCGAAGCCATGGTGGGGAGAAACTGATTTACCGTCAGCGCTGCCCGTGGCTATATCCGGTACTACGGGGGGCTGTTTTTATGTTTCGAGTTAGCTAAATATACAAGTGAATTGTTATTTAAAATTTATTTAAATAAAATAACATAAAATGAGTCACAAAAGTTGTTGTGTTGTAAGTTGTAAGAATACAGGTAGGAAAAGTGCTTGTCATTTTTATACATTTCCAACAGCAAGTTGGAAAATAAATCAAAGGAAAAAATGGATAGCCGCTGTTAGGAGACAAAAGTAAGTAGAATCATAATCTTACTATCCGTAATAATAAAAATCTTGAAAGGAGGAAAACTTAAAAAAATAGTAAGTTTAGAAAATGCTAGGAAATATTATTATTAATTTAAAAAAAAAAAATTAACATTTTTAAATTTAGCATAATTATATATTAAAAAATAAGATTGAATTTTTTTATTATAAACTTTTCATTAATTATTTAAGATTTATTTACTCTTTGCCACTTATTATATTAAACAAAAAGATTATCCATATCAATGATCATAAATTTTAAATAATAAATATTAAAAATTTTCAATTTTCCTTGCAGTATTGACGGCTCATTGTGGACTCCAAAGGCACATGATTATATTTGTAGTGATCATTTTATTGGAGGCCAAAAGTCTGACATAGAATCGAGTCCCAGCTACATTCCTACTAAATTTCCTACAGCTTATAAATCTCGAAAAGTTAATGAGTTAATGGTTACGAATAGGTGAGTAATAATATACTGAAATTTACATAATTTAAAAACTAAATAGGAGAGTATTACTATAAATTTTAGATATTATTTTATAAACAAATACTGTCGCTAATAAAATTTGTGACTATCAACAATCTAATAATATGAACTTTTGTGTAATAATTTTTTCAGATTTAAGCGCTTAATGGACCGCCGGCAGAACAAAAATGCATCTTCAGCACTCAATCGTAAGCCTGAAGTTAATGAATTGCAAGAAATGATTACTGAAGATCCGCCGACAGTAACTCATTTGAGAGTTGATCAAGAGTGTCAAGTTAATTTCGATTCAGAGTCTGATGTCAATTTTTTGTCAATCGATTCAGTCTGATTTCAGTTAACCTATCTTTATGTGTGCTAACTTCTATGCTACTTTTTCGGTATTAACTATACTTACATTTTATTTTTTAATGCACAAGAACACTTTACATTAACAAATATTTATTATAAATATTCCCTTTAATTAAAAAAGCATTTTTTTATTTATCATTCGATATTATTATTACTGACAGCCATTCAATACTTAGTAAAATATATTACAATAGCCCCCTTTAGTTCAAACGTACCATGGCGCTGAAGTCGCGCACAGAGCGAATAGATTATGTATATCTATATATAGCAAAGAAAAATTACGCCAAATTGAACCAAGCGACATGTGTCCAAATCCTGTCGTGTCAATTTTTAAGTTTTTAAAAGTGGTTCGTCAAGACAGCTAATTCTCCGTATTAATCTGGGCATTGGGCAGGGTTAATAGACATTCTTATTTTCTTCCAGGCATTTCATAAAAGGTGAAAAGACAGGCCAAATATGTCGTTCGTTAATACTAGTGTGGTAGAGTTCTGCAACGTTACGTCCCAGTTTAATACCACCGCCATACCTATTTCTGCCGCAATACTGTCAGTCACCACATGGATGGCAAAGCTTCATTTACATCTTCGGTGTGTGCTTACCATGTTTGGTTCCACCCACGGGCTACACAAATACTAATAGACATGGTGTTCAGCGGGAAACGTGAAGCCTCGCAAGTGAGCTCGTCAGTGTGAAACGCTTGTAGATATATTGTGATAAATTAGAAATATGCCATGTTGTACTATTTATTTAACTTTATTTATTTAACTTTATTGTACACTTAAAATAAATTTGCACAAAAGGCGGACTTAATGCCTATTGGCATTCTCCTCCAGTCAACCTTTGGGCAAACAGTATGTAAATGGTGCCTCAGAAAATATATGTCACATAAGAACATAGCTCTTAATAAATTTACAGTACCCGGCGATAAATATTGCACATCGACCTTTGGAAAGAGACAATCGGCTACTTTCGGCTTCGTAGAGCGTTATCTCTGTCGCACAAAATACAAACAGTCCGGTACCTATTAGGAGCTGTTAAAACAAGTATGATTTGCTTCTTTTGATATTTTTATTCTTTGTATAAAATACACTAATTTTTCTATAAGTGATGGCTTTAGGTTGGAGTAAAATAAAATAAAAAAACATTTTTACATTATGTTTACGTATTTAATTATTTTGGAACATTACAGCTTTAGTGTACATAATAAACACCATTATACCTATTGCTAAAATGAGACATTGCAATAAAAATAATAATAATTCTAATTCTCAATTACTTCCATTTCACTATCTGTGCTCTCAAAGAGGTCAATATCACTGTCACTATCAGCCGTATTTATTACTAATCTATCAGTGTAATTGTCTAAACTGTGTTGAATGCTTCTATATTCATTCTCACATTTGATTGCATGATCGCAAACCTTTTTCCACTCTTCAGCGCCGATCATGTTTACTTTTTCAGTCAATAATGTTTTTACTGTAGTTAAGTTCATACCCACATTTCTAGAGGCTACATAAGCCTTTCAGTTGAGACCATATATTTTCAATTGGATTAAAATCCGGATGATATGGTGGCAATCGCAACACAGTGTGCCCATGTTCGGCAAGTATTTTGTCCACAGAAAACTCTGTATACCTCTCCTTGTGCTGACATATAATAGCGTAAATCTGGGTTTTTGTTAATTTTGGATCAACTGGAATTTCATGTCTGTTTAACCAGTTGATCATTTCCGGTTT
Source organism: Apodemia mormo (assembly GCA_036924255.1). Taxonomy (NCBI): domain Eukaryota; kingdom Metazoa; phylum Arthropoda; class Insecta; order Lepidoptera; family Riodinidae; genus Apodemia; species Apodemia mormo. The sequence goes on from JAUPFN010000026.1 coordinate 21,773,863, forward strand.
AATGGTGTTTGAGTTGGGGGGTCTCTCAACATACTTGTTGTGATAGGGTGCGTTGTCGATAACTAGAACAGAATCACTGGGTATATTTGGGATTAATTGGTTAACCAGCCATTTCTCATAGTTATCGTTATTCATTTCATTGTGATAGTCACCTGTAGTGTCCGTGGATTTATACGTTAAAAAAGCACCGGGTACAAAGCCTTTTTCATTTCCCGCATGAACTATTATCAAACGTTGACCTTTTGAAATTGGCTTTTTTATTCCTTTTTTCTTATCGTCACTCCAAGATTTCCCTTTAGTGTGGGATGCATGTATATATGACTCATCCATGTAGACGATATTTTTTCCTGTTTCGCGAAATTTGCGTATTTTATCAAGGTATTCCATTCGTTTGAGACTAACGTCGTGCTTTTCCATTAGAATTTTTCGATTATCTTCCATTTTAGTGAACTGAAATCCCATGTCATGAAGTATTTTTCTCAATGTTTTTTCAGACCCATTGTAATTAATAGCTTCAGATAACTTAGCTTTTAATGATTTTATTGTTGGCAGTTCATTAAATCGTAAGTGAAAATCATACACCATTCTTCGAACAACATCGTAATCAAAATCGTCCATATCCAAACGAAATTGCTTTTTTGGTCTCCGTTTTTTTGGAGTGCTGAACTTAATTTCAGTCGAATGTGTTTCAGTACTGACTTCGTTTAATATATTGTTCAAAGTTCTTCTTGAAATTCCAGTGGCATTTGCAACTCGCTCTTGAATCTTCTTAAAATAACAACTTACATTTTCATCTACTTTTTTTTAAATCTATCAGCTTCGCTTACAAAGTATTTATAAACATTGTAGATAATTTCACGTGACTGACCTCGTAAAGGTTTCCCTCTTTTTCCGAAAGATGCCATATTACAACTTTAAATTATTTAAATTTGTGGGTGTTATCAACTCTAAATATATATTTTTTTTCGGGACGCAACTGCACTCTATCGTACTTGAACAACGACTGACTAAACGTCACATAGGTAGTGTGGGACAGAGATAACGCTTTACGAAGCCGAAATTATCCGATTGTCTCTTTCCAAAGTTCGATGTGCAATATTTATTGCCGGGTACTGTAAATATAATTTATTTATCTATCGTGCCGAATAAGAAGCCAAGGTTTAAAAAATACTCCTGGAGTGATTTTATTTCATCAGTAAGTACTATAGCTCTGTGTTCCTTGGTGTAAATGTAAGCTGACAACTGACACTCTAGGAAATTGGCTTGATAGCCGTATCTAGTTTAATCCGTGGTAGCACCGCTTTACGTATTTCTACGTTGGTGCGTGTCACTGTCAAATACCGGTTTGGAGGGTAAGGTCGTATACCTTACTTATCAGCTGTGTGATATTACATTCTTCCACATAGATGGCACCGTGCCATTTACATCTTTGATGTCTATAGATGTTGGTTATCATTTTCACCAAGAGCACGATCTGCTTACTTGCTATCCTTTGGTATAAAAAATATGCAGCAATCCCCATACCAATCATCAACACATCGCCAGGTAAGATTCTTATTTATCAAGACAATATCCGTATTTTATATTAAGTGTACCGCTGTTTGATTACAGAATTTAAAAAAAAGTATCTACGCGCCCGTATCCCCAAAGAAGAACGCATAGGCAGGGTCCAAAGTTTTTTTTATATATATATATATATATATATATATATATATATATATATATATATATATATATATATATATATATATATATATATATATATATATATATAGACTAATTACTGAATAAAATAATTAAGTAAGCAAGAGTTATCAAACCAAGGTGTATGCAGACAAATCCGAAAAATAACAAAGGAATTGTTGCTTTAAGGTTATTTTTAGTTTAAATTTTGATACGCTTGTGGTTTTAAATCTCTATTTAAGGAACCTTTGCACTTAACCGTCCGCGACGGCTAACGAGAACATTTACAAGCATTCTGAGAGGTCAAGCATTTTACAAAAATACTACGCAATCTGATCGTCCACATAGAATGGCAGTCGCGATCTACCAGCAACTTTTGTAGTGGTCAAATCGCCACAACAATGTATCGTCGCGGTGATTTGACCACTACCGCGGGGTTACATCGACGGACGACCGAACATTTGTTGAGCGTTATGCCTCGTTTTCACTTTGAGTTGTGCGAGTGTGAATGTTTATTGCAGGTGCTTAGTATTAAGCAAAAATACATGAAGACAGCCGTTGATCGGTGCGAGTGATTAGTATTCAGCGAAGTAAAAGTGAATACACGCTGATTACTAATCACTCGCACTGATCAACGGCTGTCTTCATGTATTTTTTGCTTAATACTAAGCACCTGCATTAAACACTCGCACTCGCACTAATCAAAGTGAAAATGGGGCTTTATAGCAAGTAACTAATAGATAATTAATCTGTGGTTATAGTTCAATCGCGGGACCGCTAAAAACACCGACCGAAAAAACTAGACTTTATTGGCTTTTTGGATTAAACAAATAATAATATTTCTATAAAAATAATCGGTCTATCGATTTGTCATTCGTCTAATTTTTTTAGTAACTTTTCCTTATTTTTTACCTTCCTCTATTTACTAGACCAATCCATACTAATATTATAAATGCGAAAGTAACTCTATCTGTATGTCTGTTACGCTTTCACGGCCAAACCACTGAACCGATTTGGATAAAATTTGGTACAAATATAGTTTGAGACCCAAGAAAGGACATAGGATAGTTCTTATCCCGGAAATCCCACGGGAACGGGATCTATGCGGGTTTTTATTTTAGAATTTTTTCCACGCGAACGAAGTCGCGGGCACAGCTAGTTCCATATAAAAGAGAAAAGAACAACACAAATTTTAACGTTTAGTTTTTTCTACCATACCGTATATAGAAAAGTAGCTGCGGCGTGCAGCCCGCTGCATTATAATACTTTTTGGTGAATCCCGCGGGAACAACTTATTTTTCCGTGATTAAAGACCTATGTGCTATCCCATGTTATCATCTACCTGTGTGCCAAATTTCATCCAAATCCGTTCAGTATATTGGCGTGATTGAGTAACAAACATCCACCCATCCAACCGTCTAAACTTTGACGTTTATAATATTTTATTATTTTATTTTATTATTTATAGATTTAGAATTGCAATAAATATTTTTTATTTTGAAAAATTTTGAAAAAAGTGTTTTTTAGATATAACTTCGATATTTCAGTACTAAAAAAACTACATCAAATGCCGTTTCAAGAATTAAAACGGATTCTTTTCAAAAGTTAGAGCTTTTCAAATATTAAAATTACGTTGTTTACAGCAAACTTACTTAAAATGTTTAAAATAACTTTCAGGCTCATGTATCAATTCATTTCAGAAACTTAGTCAAATACCCTAAATCAAATTAAAAAACTTCGTCAAATACCCTAAATCAAATTAAAATTGGTTGATTCGTTCGAGATATATCAACGACGAAAATTTTTGAAAAATGTTTTTTTACAATTCTTCGACATTTTTTAACCTATCGATTTTGTAGTTTTGATAAAACAATTTAGAGCTCAAAAATTTTTCACCAGATCAATGCAATTGCATTGATCATAAAAACTCGATTTTCGAAAATCGGAGCATAATCAGTGACTTCCCTATTACATACGTAGCGGGAAGTTAAGGCAATCTACAGATTAGTACAGCGGATAATCCTTTGAGGTTTGGCAATAGAGTTTTTTTGTTCATTTTGTGTAAAAAGACTACTAGTACCGTCTCAGGGCACCATTAAAATAACACTCCATTGGTAATATAACAATGTATTTTTTTTTAAATTTATATCATAAAAATTTTGGTAATTTTTTTTTGTGATTTTGGTGTCAGTCATCCACCACTGTCATCCACCAGTGTACTAAATCGATCCAGTATTTTTTTTTTGCATGTGTGAATAACAAACATCCAAACATAAAAACTCGCAATTTTTTTTATATCATAAGATAGCAAACAAGCAAATGGCTTTCCGGTGGCAGATGGTACCAAATCCGGGCGAGACAATCCAGAACTCTGCCACGATGAAAGTGACTTGCATAACCAATCGTACACCTCTTACGACTGGCTTAAAATAGTAATATAGTGTTGACTTTATAGAAAACTAGCGACCTGCCCGCGGTTTCACCCGCGTATCTTTTGTTCCCGTGAGAATATCGGAAAGGTTTATATACCAAAATCTTCCCTAAGAATCAATCTATCTATCAAAAAAAACCGCATCAAAATCCGTTGCGTAGTTTTAAAGATTTAAGCATACATAGGGACATAAGGACATAGGGACAGACAGAGAAAGCGACTTTGTTTTATACTATGTAATGAAGTGTAAGCGAGAAGGAGATCCATAGTTAAAAGCGGACATCACTGTTCACGGATATCTCAAGATTTCTTCTCTCAATATATATGTGTTTTAGCACTAATCCCGTACTTGGGAAAATTTGAAAACTTTAAAAACAACAAAAATCGCAAAGCAAATAATTTCGCCACGTTGAATTAGTCGACAGTGACTCATTTGGTAAGAGCGTTCGGCCAGATGAAAGGTCACAGGTTTAAGTCCTGTCAGGACGAAATTTTTCTTTATTGTTTTTAAAGCTTTTTTCTCACCCTCCAAATTTTGTGGCCTCTAAAGACTAACCCAACTCTAACTGGACTTTACAACTCATTCTACGTATTTATGATTAATTTCATTGCGGGTTCCAAGACACCTTAGCTTTCCCCAGGGCTCCCTGAGATCGCAACTCAGTGGTCATCAGGATGCTGTTGACTCCGAATTACAAAAGTTAGTGATGGGAACAAGAGGTAGACCCTACGCCCTTAAAAAGCAGCTTTGAGTGGTATATGATGTTTTTGTTTCACGTTGAGTACTAGACGAACACTCGACTCGTTACTGCACATCATTATAACTAACGTGGTTTCTTAACATATGCAGATGGGACGTTCCGCAATTTATATGCAACGGGTTTCCTTGATAATTATACAATTTTTCGTCATGGGCAGCGCCATTGTAATTAGCTCCGCCAGTCTTAAGATTAAAGGTGACTTCAGGCGTTCAACGACAACGCCACGTTGGCAAATATAACTCGTCTGCATGATTGACAAACAAAATTGATAAAAGCATGAAGATATTGTGCTGGTTTTTACAATATAATAAAAAATATATAATTTTTAAAGATTATGACAACAAATATGGATGCTCTCTTGATGGCAAGATATTAACTAAGATAAAAAAGATATTTTCCACTTTTATTGATCCGGGTCCCGTTTAAAGAATAGACTATTTTGCCATACTGCCAGGTAGTTCTTAATAGGCGAACTGGATAGTAGATTTCTTCAATTTCTCGCCCGGGTTAGTATCACCGCCTTACCTGTTCCTGCCCCAATAGCGTCAGGTTTAGTCAATGTCATATTCCGGTTTAGAGGGTAAGGTAGCCGGTAAACTTACGCAGATGGCATTAAGACCCCGTCATAAGGATAACAATGCAACATTAACATATTTGGTGTTAATAGGAGATGATTTCTCTTAACATCAAGAGAGCCATCTGCTTATCTTCTATCAAATGATATAAAAAGATATATAAGAGTAATAACAAGAGGGTGATAATAAGGTGATTTTTATATTATGGTTACTTAATTCATATATTTTTTACAGCATAAGATAGCAAACAGAAGCAAGCAAGAAAATGTCTCTCCAGGTGTAAAGAAATACCCATACGCATCTAATATCGTAATGTTGCAGTGCTATTCGTGTGGCTGGAATGTAGCGCAAACTTATATAAGTTTAGCGGCTACCTTACTCTCCAGCTCGAACACAAAACTCTAACCACTAACGAGTCAAAATCGGAGTAAGACGTTAAGACCGCTCGCCTTTTATACCTAGTAGTAAAGGAAAACTATACAGAGAGCGCTGGATCAAGACGATTTGAACGTTTCACTACAAGTTAGTGTCTATGTGTCGTGAATTCCCAATGACAATTTTTTTAGATTTTCCTTATTTTCTGCTGTTTATGTTATCCGACATGAACATTCTATTAAGTTTTTATTAGATAGCAAACAACCTGATGGCTCCCTTGATGAAAAGAGAAAACCATCGCCTACAAATGCTAGATATATTTTTTTATATCATTAGATAGCAAACAAGCAGATGGCTCTCCTGATGGAAAGATTCAACAATCGCCTATAGACACCAAAAATGTTAATGGTGCGTTGCTATTCATGAGGCGGGACGGTAATGCCACGTGCATAAGCTTACCGGCTACCTTACAGGTTGTTTGCGGCAGGAATAGTACCCAAGTACCCAATCCAATACCCGAGCGAGACCACCAAGTATCCACGATGGTAGTGACAGGTATAGCCTGTCGGTCACCTTTCACGACCAGCTTAACAGAACGGCAGCTGGTATATTCTTCAAAGGACCCCGAACTCACACGGTGCTAACCTCAAGGATGCATTATTGTATCTATCTATCGGGAGATCCATCTGTTCGAATGATATCTAATGATATAGTAAATCACTAGCCGATTTGGATGTTATTTGTTTGAAAGGGTTCCCGTACCCGTTCCTAACCGGGAGGGAAATATAAATCGTTAAAGATCTGATCAGGGTTACAAAGATGAAGGAGATGGAAAGTCAATTGTTAAAGTTTTTCTGTGTTTAATTTAATACCTACCTACGTGGATATTCAATTAATTGTGTTATATTACAATTAAACAATTATAATTACGTCGATTACCCACCCTGTCGCGTAGAACGTGAATTTACCACAATTTAACAGTTTCCCCTTATCTGTTCCGTATTGAAATAATAAACGATAAACAGCGGTAAAAATCACCACTCATCTCGCCAATCGTCATGACAGTGAATCGTGATAAGCCAAAACATCTGCTAGAGTACCTTTTACCCCGTTTACTACAAGAGAACTGAGGTGATGACAATTTTTTAATTTATTTGAGAAAATAGATTGAAATGAATCGACTGCATTTCAAGTTGTCGTTACAAACACGCAACCTGATAGAGTTTCACTGATAAGCATACTATAGATATGTAAGGATAAACAGAAAGACCTTGGCCTAATCTCTATAATCATATGATTGCTTGAGGCCACAGTGTAACGAACAATAAATATCCAAAAACTTATAATCGAATTTTCGTTAAAATTTTCCGGCCTTTGGATTTTAAATTTATTGTTTATATTTTAAATGTTATTTATTTTATTTAAGGTTATAAGTCTGAAATAGATCGAATAAATTAAAATGCGCAATAATAATAACTAGCGATCTCCATTTCGACCATGGACTAAACTATAAAATCTCTTTTAAGTTTGACATCAGACTAGCCGTAACGAAAACACGTGTATATTATCATGTGTGTCACATAAATGTATTGTGTGTAATGTTTATTTTTATCAATTTAATGTATTTTAATGCATATTATTTAAAAATATTAGGTTTCTGCACTTCTTCGCAATGTAAACTTTGACTGTGCTAAATTTCATACTCCAACGTTCGCTTAAGTGTTTTAAAAAGTGGTAAAACTCTTTTGTAGGAAACAGACAACCATTGCCTATATACAGCAAAAATGTTAATGGTGCGTTGCCATCCTTGGGACGGCTTGAAATACCATATAAATTGAACAGCTAGCTTGCCATCTGAACTGAAATATGTGACAAACGCGAACGCTATTGCGACAGGAATAGGTAAGGCGGTGGTACCAAGCCAGGGCGACATGTTGCAGAACTTTATTTATTACTCTTTGAACTAAAATATGACAGTGAAAATCGCTGACGCTATTGCGTCAGAAATAGGTAAATCGGTGGTACCGGACACGGGCGAGACGTTGCAGAAGTCTACCACCTAGTAGTCATAATGGTAATAAATAATACATATAGTTGGTCATTCGCCTTTTACAGACTGCCAGATGGTCTCTTCTTTAATAGGGGCCCAACCACGACCGCTGTCTTACTTTTGCTTTTTTACTGCGACTTGCCAACAGTGTTACGTCTGAAATACTCTTTACTATAAGTCAAGCAATTAACATGCAAATGATGTCCAAAACGCATATTATTAATTTGAGGTAGATAAAAAAAACCCGCCTTATCGAGTTGTGTATCTGACGGAAAATTATCATTTCAAATGAGATTTTTAAATTTAATTGGCGTTTTAATTATGATCCTGCTCAAGAACGGGTTTGTATCTGCAATTATGTTCACCGACTTTTTCAACTCTAAGTGGTGGTCAGGGCCTCCGAATGAAGTACATTGGAGGGGGTGACGGTTACGGAAGTGACGTCACCAGTGTAAAACTTAATGACGTCATTTAAAGATGGAAAAGGGAAGATCTTCCCAGCTATCTGAGATGTACTGCCTGGGGATCGAAACGAAGTAATCTTGCATATAATGTTACAAGATAAATAATTGTTACAGCGTGATTTAGGATTTACTTAAAACTTGAGCATCATGGGGACCTATTTAGATTTTATAGATTAACCAATATAATTTATTTTATTTTAATGGCGAAAAAGGCCTACAGATTTAAAAAATAATTAAAGAAACAGTAACATAGAAATGCTGAAATATAATCTAAATGATAACGATATGGTGGGTTACTTGCGAGCTAAAAAGTGTAAGTACGTTATTATTTTTATTATTATACAAAAACATTTTATGAGGCATACTGCTTTTGGAATTTACGAACTATATATTTATTGTATAAGATAGAAAACAAGCTGATGCTTCTCCTGATAAAGAGATGTTTTATAATATTTATTTTTATTTTAAATCCTCAAATTGACATGTTACCATAACAATATAAATAATAATGTAGTATTTAAGATTAATATAATTTTTTCAAATGTGCCATATATGTATAATATTACAATATTTTAATTCTTTTTTTTTCTTTTTTGACATTCGATATTATAATAGAATATTTGATTATTATAAAAGTTAATAAAATCTAATGACTTAAACATGTACTTATATAAATTATTTAAATCAGAATATTAAGAGTAAGAATGTTGAATGTTATTTTAAGTAAATATGTATGGAAACAAAAAAAAAAAAAACTATCGCCTATAGACACCAAATATGTTAATGGTTGTTTCTATTCGTGTGACGAGGTTGGAATGCCACATGTATAAGTTTACCGCCTACGTTACCCTCCCAAAAGTATCGACGCTATTGCAGCAGGAACAGGTAAAGCGGTGGTACCAAAAACCCAGTCGAAACATTTCAGAACTCTACCACCTAGTCAATAGACATGATATTAATGATACTTATTAACCTTCATTCGGCTTTTACGAGGTGCCTAGTAATAAGGATGTTATTGATGTTATGTTTATGATGTTCCCCGTGTTGGTCCCAGGCTCCTTTGAAGAATAGGCCAACTGCCGTTCTGCCAGGCAGGCCGTAAAAGGCGACCGATTGGCTGTGCGAGCCACTACCATCGTGGCTACTAGGTGGTAGAGTTCTCCATTGTTTCGCCCGGGTCTGGTATCACCACCTTACCTATTACTGCCGTATTAGCGTCAGTGCTTGTCACTGTCGTGGCGCCAGTGCTTGTCGCTGTCGTGTTCCGGTTTGTATGGTAAGGTAGCCGGTAAACTTACGCAGGTGTCATTAGACCTAGCCACAAGACAGCAACGCACCATTAACATCTTTGGTGTCTATACACCAAATATATGTATATAGTGTCAACCATCGCCTATAGACTCTATAGGCAATGGTTGATTCTTTCCATCAGGAGACCCATCTGATTGTTTGTTATCTTATGATATGAAAAAAAAAAGTGTTCTTCAAAGAGCCCGGAGCACCCGGAAACCCATAAAATTCGCGTTCTCGGGTAAAATGACCTACATCTCGATGTATTGAACAATGGCGAGCGCAATGTTCAATGGTAATACGATTCATAACTGATTACAAACCGATTATATAGCGTGAAGAACCTAGTATCCGCGTCCCACTCCACCTTGATCTGATTATGTTGGTGGGATTCTTGGCGGCGGCGCTAGCGGCCGTTCGGTTCCGGTCCCGAAATACTTGCGACGTAAACATGCGCGGGCGTACTGCCGCCATTGTTTACTCCGCAATCGCGGCTAGTGTTGTAACAGAATCGAGTCGTCTTATAATAATCGGACTGGAGTTCTTTTTTAAGACTCAGTTCTTTTTAAAAATTATTTGAAACGCGACCGTTAGTATGGGGTTTACGTCCAATTCGAGAAATAGGTGATTTCAACATCGATGTTAACCTGCGTTTGCATGAAAGCTGTGGAAATGAAGAAGGATATTATCAACCCAATTCTAGTAAAAGAATTTGGTTGATAATATATCTATGATAATTGGTATCTTCCGTATTTGTACTGCGAAACATTTTAACCTTTAAGTGATTTTAAGTATAAAAAAAATAGTCTAGGACTCAAAAGAATTCAAAGGACTAGGTATATATTCGCGAGACTAGTAGTCTCGAGTCATGCCTGGGGATATTAACGACCAGTTTCCGAAACTCAAATTAATTTTAACTAGCAATTAAACTGTGTTTAAGGCGAGGCACCGGAGACAAACGGAAAAAACTGGTTTGCTCAATCACATTTTTATGTATTGATTGTTAAATGACGGTTTCATAAACACATACTATATAACCTATCTAAGGAATGTAATGTAAGGAAGATATTATCTAAGGAATGTACTAACTCATAACATGATAGAATGTACTTTATTGAATGTAATTGTATAAAATTCCGAAAACAGCCTAAAATAATCTTTAACACAAGTAATTTGTTCATAACATTTCTAATTTTCCACATGACTTTTATATGGTGATATTTAGTTTTAAATATAAAAAAGGACGTACGAAATTAAAAATTTTGGTTTCCAACTAAGTCCTATATTTATTTATCCGAAAACTAAACCGTTTCCCAGCGGTTTCAGAACATACGCGCCGCCCATTTTCTATAGTATTGGCGCGCATCAAAATACCTTGCCTTAACAGATCATTTGCTTGTAAAAATTATGTTAAACAGAGATTAATTTTTGTTAAAACTGATTTAGGTTTCGAGAACTGATCGTTAGTCTCTTACAACACTAGTCACGGGGTACCGAGTACATGTGAACGTGGAGATCGGGTTTGACCGACTTGTTAGAAGGCGTTAATTACATAATATTTAAGGCGTCTCACATCACTTAAAACCTAGTGGTAGAGTTCTATGTCTCGCCCGGGTCTAGTACCACCGCCAATAACCCCTGCCGCAACAGCGTCAGTACTTGTCACAGTCGTGTTCCGGTTTTATGGGCGACGTAGTCGGTATACTAATACAAGTTGCGTTACTATTCCGCCACACAGATATCAACGCACCATTACTGTGTATGTAGGCGAAGGTTTCTCTTTCCGTCAAGAGAGCCATCTGCTTATTTGTTATCCTATGATATCAAGGGTTAACTGAACCTCACATAAATTGGAGCCACTCCACTTTCTAATCTTAATATTTGTTGGCACCATCAGCGTCAACGGTGATCAAACCCGTTTAGTATTCAAATTATCTGTATTTATTATACATATAGAGTGAATAACAATAATCTGTCCAACCCGTAAGGGGCATATAGACAGGTCGATGACATTGTCAAAAAAATAAGAAATGATTATATTTATAATAATAAATATACTAACGAATTTTAAAATGCTCGTTGATTACCCTTCAATTACCCTAAAACTTAGGAAGTATTTGAAACATAGAACACCGTGTCGAATCAACGGTCGCGCGTAGATATCGGGCGGCTACAACAACAAACGTACCGACCGCTCTATGGTGTAATACTTTCCAATATTTAAAAAATTGAAAATATCATTGAATGATGAATTTATCTATATAATAATATTAACATACATAATATGATTGTATTAAGCTACCAAACAACACCAATGACGATCGGACAGCGTTTTTTACACTCTGTATAATAGCAACCAGCATGTTTGTATGAAGAGAGTAATAATTGTGGAAGAAGCAATACAAATCTGTATGTATCCCGACATATTGCACTCGGTTCTCTGCCTACCCTAACACAGATCTGGCATGAAGATACGCACGTATTTATTATATATGTAAAAATATGTACATATTTTAAAACAATAAACACACTTTTGCATAAATAACCAATGCCGCCTTGCAGAGATTTTATATACATGATGATTTTATTAACAGTCTTTACATTTATTATTTTTGTTGCCCCGTTGGTCAAGTGGTTAGCGACCCTGACTACGCAATCAATGGGGTCCGGGTTCGATTCCCGGCAAGGACAAGCACTTGTGTGATGAGCAAAGATGTTTGTATTTCTGGGTTTGAGTGTTTATTAAATATATCAGAGTATTTATATATATATATATATATATATATATATATATATATATATATATATATATATATATATATATATATGTATTTCTATATATTAGTATCGTCAACTGACACCCATAACACAAGCAAATAATTTGCTTACTTTGGGGCCAGATCAATTCGTGTAATTTGTCCAATGATATTTATTTTTTATTTATTTTGTGTATTTGTGTGTTGGTCCAGATTGATGTTAGACTATCGTCCTGCGCTAGTTTATAAAAGGCGAGCGAAGGTTACACGTAGCACTATTGTCTTGTTTGTAACAAACAGTATTTCCGCAACGTCTCGTTCGATAGAAATGCATTATTGGCATCTTTTGTCTTTACAGACGATAATTGTCTCTTTCCATCGGGATAGCCAGCTGCATGTTTGCTATCTTAGAATACAATACATACCTATGTAAAAAAATGCAAAATTATTTAGTCACCGGTTACAATACATAGTCTTGAGTCTATTATATAAAATGAATGAAATAAATATTGTAATTTCGGTTTCTGGTCGAAAAAAATTGAAGTGAAGTAATCGTCATAAGCCGTTCCTATTCCACAGTTAAGATAAACTGTAAACATGTCATTAAGGCAACGAAATAGTGTATTGCACTATATCCAAAAACCTCGAGTCTTACAACTACGCTATTATCTATATTAATATTGTTACGTACTCGGGTTCGTAATTTTAAGAAAACACCAACTTATATTAAATCCGTGTATTTAGTATACAAATACACAAGACAACACAATGTAATACTAAAATACACTTTACACACTAGTCACTCACTATACTATCACTGAACTACACAATAAAACACTTCTCGCTTCGCACTGTTCACTTTAAGTATCGTTCTCGATCGCTTGATAAAAGCTGCCTTGTATTTGTCAACATATCTCTATTTATAGCCAGGGTAAAGTTCTACCTGGATTCAGAAAAATCTAAATGTATCGGCAAACAATGAATCACTTCTAGATTATTCGTAACAATATTATAAATGCGAAAGTATGGACGTTTGGATGGATGGATGTTTGTTAATCATGTAAAAAATACTCAACGGATTTGAATGAAATTCGACACACAGGTAGTTGATCACCTGGAATGGCACATAGGCTATTTTTTTCCGGAAAAATTAGGTGATCCCGCAGGATTCGTGAACAAACTTTAATAATGCAGCGGGCTGCACGCTGAAGCTAGTAATCTATAAAAGGTCTTACAATCTGTCCGTACATTTGCATTATACAGACTATTGTCTTTGATTTTTTTATATCATAGGATAGTATGTAAGCAGATTTGTTGATGAAAAAAGCAACTCCCTTGATGAAAAAAATAACTATTTTCTAAACACACCCAAACCTGTAAAAGGTGCGTTGTTATACGCTTGGCAGATTGGTAATGCCAAATCAATATTTTTACCACCTACCTTACTCTTCAAACCAGAACCCGACAACAAAATTACTTCTTTGTGGAATCAATTACTGGCGAGGGTGTTTCCAAACAGCTACGACTTGGGGACCTTTAAGAAAAGAGCTTAACCATTTCTAAAAGGTAGGCAACGCAACTGCAAGACCCCTGGTATTGCAGATGTTCATGGGCTTATGTATATGTAAATGGGATTTAGATACTTTCCGAGACACGGATAATTAATAAATACACATACAATACCATCATATGACTAGCTGTCAACCGAAGTCGATGCCTTAGGACAAGGTCGCTAGTTCAAATACAGTCGTAGACCAATTTTTTTTGTTCAAAAATAAAATGTTAAATAACATTTAGAACACCCTATATGAATCAAAATAAGCGAATCAAAATCCAGTTTCCAACCGTTATACCGTCGCCAAATTAGCAAATTAGATTTAAATATGCACGTGTTATCTGCAATACATTACAATATATAAATAATTAATATGAATGTATTAGTTTTACCTCGGACCACTTCTGCGAAATCAGCTTCTACAGTTTGAATATAACGACCACATTAAATTAGGAGATGATTTACACTGATCGGATAATATAATTTAATTTTATAAATAAAGTCGGAAACGTAAACTCCTGAACGGATTTGAATGAAATTTGGTACACAGGTAGTTGATGACCTGGAATAGCACATAGGCTACTTTTTATCCCGGAAAAATAAGGTGATCCCGCAGGATTCACCATAAACTTTATACTATTATAATTTATAATGCAGCGGGCTGCACGGTGCAGCTAGTATTAATATAAATGTCATAGTTATAAGTGGGAACTTAATTGATTTATGTTTTTTTATGTAAAGATTAGTAATGTAATACAATATTGTATGTTTCCAAAAAAACCAAGATTTGTTTGGGTTACCGCAAGCAAGAACGCAGGTTCTGTGATCAATAATACTATGGCATTATGTATGACATCACTCCGATATCACAAGGCCACAGGAACTAAGTGCGCGACAGCAACAGATAACGAATCTTGGGTCAAGAGAATATTGCTGCTGTAAAGGAACAATTTAAACGCAGTATATGGGTCCAAATGGGTAATATATCCTCCCAGACAATTTCCAAACCGGTTTTAAATTGACCGAGTCACCTCAGCGTGACTAACATCCATACTAATACTGTAAATGCGAAAGTCTGTCTGTCTTTCTGCTTATTACGCTTGCACGTTAACAAACATATATTCATACTAGCCATTATACTATTAGTGCCTGGATGACCGGGTTTTGCTTTGTATTTTTATGGTAAAAACAACGTTTTCTAAAAATTAAACGTAGCTAGATCGATTTAGATAAATAAATAATAAATAAATATTCACGGGACAAATTACACTTACTGATTTAACCCCAAAAGTAAGCAAATCATTTACCTGTGTTATGGGTGTTAGTCAACGATCCTTATACATAGAAATACATATATTAATACTAGATATCTATTTTACATATAATAAAATCGTAGGAAAGTCAAAACTGTACATTGAATATATTTTTTAAAGAATACTTGGGGCGTCATCTACAATCGATATCGAGGCCAAAAATATAGTTTTTAGAATTTTTGTCTGTTTGTCTGTATGTATGTCCGGGGTAAACTCGAAAAGTACTACATGGATTTACTTCAAATTTTGCATGAATATTACTAAAAGGTCGGGTCAACATATAGGCTACATATTATCACGCTATCACTTACGGGGGAGGAGCTATGAGGAGTAAACGAAATTCGCGCGGACGAAGTCGCAGGCAACATCATCCTCAGCTTTTATCAACCCACTACAGGGCGTAAGCCTCCTCCCCCTCACGCCATTTTTCCTTATTTTGAGCCACTTTTGTCCAGGTTTTGTCCTTCAGTTTGACGATATCGTCGACCCATCTTGCCATTGGTCTTCCCACACTTCTCTTCCCCACTCTCGGATACCATTCTATTAGGGATCTACTCCACCTACCATCACTACGTCTAGCCAAGTGTCCTGCCCTCCTTTATAATGAATTAAACCCTCTATAATGAATTACGCAGGCCACAGCTAGTAATAAATAAAAAAACAAATGTTCCGATAATTCTAAATGCCTACATGCTGAGATTTAGAATACAGCCATATGACATATGGACGAACACAGCAGGAGAGAACAGCTCACTAGTAGCACCCTTTAAGTAAAGAATCCTAAAAAATAAGGATGTTTGTAAAGCAAGTTTACTGAGAATACCTACACCGATTTTTCTCATACTAATGTTCGTCTAAATAAAGATATTAAGGAAACAACTCAATAAAACATTAATGATTTTCCTCTGTGTAACATAAACATCCTTGATGATACAATTATAATATACTAGCGACCCGCCCCGGCTTCGCACAGGTACAATAAATGTGGAGTGATTAGTAACATTCTTATTGTGATGATTACATTATACTGCAGGTTATCTTTATATAACTACAATGAATACAGCTGTTTTATGAAACAATACAAGCAGGTTTTCGTTAGAGGTTTGTCGCTCTTCCCTTGCATTTTAAATCCCCGATATCTTCTAAGATGTTCATTTTAATGATATGCTGTAGTGGGCAATTTTGATTTACATTAAATGCCCAACGTATACCTTAAAATAATCTACAAAAATCCAGGAAGATATATATCTGTCTGTTAAGGATAACCTACAGTAACCATTTATATCTATTACATATTACAAAAATGTGTAAACAGTTGACCCTACGGCCCATCTCTGAAACTTCCCACTAAATTAGGGTATTGTTACGAATAATCTAGATACGGGTAGAGTTGGAACGCTGGAGAGATCTAGAAATAAAAGAAAGAGATACCTAGCTACTCCTATTGACAAACAAATATACCTAAGCTATACCATAATGAACTTTGTGGTATATGGCATAAGGTTGAAAGTAGCGTGTACTAGGATTTATGAGTCATAACTTGTTTACAATAAGAAGTGATAAGAAGTGATTCATTGTTTCCCGATACATTTAGATTTTTCTGGACCCAGGTAGAACTTTTCCCTGGGTATAAATAAAAATGTGTTGACAAATACAGGGCAGTTTTTATCAAGCGATCGAGAGCGATACTTGAAGTGAACAGTGCGAAGCGAGAAGTGTTTTATTGTGTAGCGATAATTGAATGCACCCGAATTTGAAAAAAATGTTACTTGACATTGATTCGAAATTTTTCAACCTATCGATTATTTAGTTAGAGCAATATTTTAGATTTCAAAAATTGAGTTGAATGTCATTCGAAAGATCAAATTCAATCAGCGTTTCCAAAATATACAGCTTCTCAAAAATCTTAATATCTAATACCTTTAAACGAGCAATTCTTGTATATATACATATAATTGGAATCTCGGAATCGGCTCCAACGATTTTCATGAAAGTCACAAATTAGGGGTTTTTCGGGTCAAGGAATCGATTTATCAAGATTCCAGGTCCAAGAAAAGTTCGGTTCCCTAGATATGGGTATGTGAAAAACCGAGCAAAGCTCGGTCAATCAGGTACAGAAAAAAAAAAAAAATATATATATATATATATATATATATATATATATATATATATATATATATATATATATATATATATATATATATATATATATATATATATATATATATATATATATTCTATAGGAATCGATTTATCAAGGTTCAAGGTCCAAGAAAAGATCGGTTCCAAAAATATGTGAAAAACCGAGCAAAGCTCGGTCAACCAGATATTAGATGCTTAAACTGAAACATCTATGCTTACAGTTTTTACTCTTTTCAGCTTGAAATACCTTAATTTAGCGGGAAGTTTCAGGGATGGCTGTAGGGTCAACCGTTTACTCATTTTTTTTAATATCATAAGATAGCAAACAAGCAGATGGGTCTCCTGATGGAAAGAGTCAACCATCGCCTATAGACACCAAAGATGTTAATGGTGCGTTGCTAACTTGTAGCGAGGTCTAATGCCAAATGCATAATTTAATGAAATGCAAAAGTTTACCGGCTACCTTACCCTCCAAACCGGAACACGACAGTGACAAGCACTGTCGCTATTGCGGCAGGATTAGGTAAGGCGGTGGTACCAAACCCGGGCGAGACAATGCAGAACACTACCACCTAGCCACAATTTTAGTGATTCGTATAGCCAATTATTCGCCTCTTACGAACTGCCTAGCACAACGGCTATCTACGAATGGGTACAATTGTGTATAACACGGGAAAAATTGTTTCGAGTTCAATTGGATTCGAACACAATTGAAAACGGTACGTTGAGCTACGATCGGGTTCAAGTAGTATTTTACATAACGCTTTCACGGTTTAATCGCTAAACCGTTTTTGATGAAATTTGGCAAAGAGATTGTTGAAGACCCGGAGTCTAAATTGGAATAGGAGTTGAAATAGGAAATCAGACTACAGATATAAAGCCACCAACATAAGTCCACCGGCCACCATATCCACCCATCAAACCGAATATATGAAGTGACAGGCATCGCCATTATGAGATGTTTCAGAACTCTATCACTTGATAGTTACGATAACAGTGACATGTTTGAACAGTGTCTCCTTTTACGAAATGCCTGATGGGAAAGGCAATGGCCCATTCTTCAAAAGGGCCAAGGCTGAAAATGTGTAAAGCTAAGGGGTCATTAAAATTGTATACCGATTTCTCATTGCATAAATAAATATATGTGAGTATTACATAATATATTATCCACGTTCAGCCGAAGATACAACAGTAACACAACTACTGTAGTAACACGATGTGATAGATTATCGTATCGCCTATCGCTACCCTATACCATAAACTCGTCCAATCATGGGCAACGTTGTTTTTATCAGAAAACTGAAAAGTTTTTTGATTTGCGCGACCGGGGAATTGAACCCAGGATTCATGTGATCAACACAGACACTAGACCACTAGACGTGACAATGCAATATAATATAGAATACATAATTTTTATTTTTATTTTTTTTTCCTAGGATTTACCTACTAAGAAAAATCAACGATAATGGCTCCAAAACAGACAAAAGGACAAGCGTATCGCAATGTGTGACGTCACCGTTGACCTCATTAGCGGAAGGTAAGTCGGGTTTCCGCGCGATTGCCGAAACGAGTTCCAAGGCTGCTTGGAGTTGGACAAGTGTCTGCTCGAGGGTGGTGAAAGGAGTTTGCGGAGGCCGCCACGGAACAGGGTTTCGGCTGTTTTGTAACACCACTTGTGTGGACGGGATGTATTCCAATATTACCACTTTTGTACTTGGGGAAATAGTTGCCTTATGGTAAAAGTTAAATACATGTATTTTTTACTCGACTTAAAAAAATAGGTTATCAGTTTAACCTGTACGTTTGTAATTAGTCGTGGGCGTTTAAACGATATAGGCTTAAAAAATTAGGCTTTTCAAAATAAGCCCATAAGCGCGCTTACGGATTTAAGCTGTTTTCGTTTAAACGTTGTTTAAGATACAAAAATTTAAATACTATATTAGCATGATTGAAGAAAAGTAACCTTATTTCAATAACGTTAAAAATCAAAATACAATAGCATAAAGAACCTTATTTCTATACACTAAAACTCAATATAATTTTTCATTTTATTGGATTAACAACCTTATTACGATTCGTATAAGAAACGATAACAATTTGGATTGGTTATCGTATTGTGCGGCTAAATTATTTTCTACTTGTTTACGCAATATTTGTGTCGGACTGACAACGCTTCGTTTTTGGTTGGTTAGTACTTTTTACAACGAATTGACAACTTACGTTTTTTCAAGTTCTGAGTTCTAGTACGCTTTTCGTTGTTGAAGCGATTCGACGAGCTCATCAATTGTTTATTTTATTTAGCGCGACAAATTTCCAAAGTAATTTTGTTTATATTAATTATTGAAATTACGTGATGGATAAAAAAGTATATATTGTGTTACTATTCATTTCAGACAGTCCTAAGTCTGAAAAGTACGAAGGGAAGTTGATTGATTGAGAAAGTACCTTATATATAAAATTCTCGTGTTACAATATTATTTACCATACTCCTCCGAAACGGCTTTACCGATTTTCATGAAATTTTATATGCTTATTCAGTAGGTCTGAAAATCGGCTACTGTTTATTTTTTTATACCCCTAAGTGATAAGGGTTGTCCACCCCTAACATTATTTTTTTATTTTTAAGACAATTTTTTTTATTTTTATTGGAACGAAGTTCCTTATCGCGCATTGTGAAAGGGGGCTAGACGGAAAAAATTCTTACGAAAAGTTGTCACGACACTTTTTGCTATAGTAAGGTATTGTAAGCACAGAAATATCCAGCCACTTCCCTTTAGCTCGTGCATTGAAAGTGAAAGTCTATCTACTATTTGATTGAGTTTACTTTTTTTCTAGTGTCAAATGTTCGACATTTATACAGAATTTCGGCCGAATGTCGAATTTCGACTAAAAGTTGAATTTCGACGGACAGTCGAATTTCGAACGAGTGTCGAAATTCGACCGAGTGTCGAATTTCGATCGGTTGCCGAGTTTCAACCGCCGGTCAAATTTCGACCGGGTACCAAAATCCGACCGCGGGTCGAAATTCGACCGGGTGCCGAAATTCGGCCGTGGCTCGAAATTCGACCGGGTTCCGAAATTCGACCGTGGGTCGAAATTCGACCGGGTGCCGAAATCCGAACGTGGGTCGAAATTCGACCGGATGCCGAATTTCGACCATGTGTCGAAATTCGACCGGGTGCCGAAATTCGACCGTGGGTCGAAATTCGACTGGGTGCCGAAATTCGACCGGGTTCCGAAATTCGTCCGGGTGCCGAAATTCGACCGGGTTCCGAATTTCGACCGGGTGCCGAAATTCGACCGGGTGCCGAAATTCGACCGTGGGTCGAAATTCGACCGGGTGGCGAAATTCAACCGTGTGTCGAAATTCGACCGGGTGCCGAAATTCGACCGGGTGCCTAAATTCTATTTCGCATTGAACAGTGTGGTGTCGAGACGATTATTTTTGTTGAGTGTATACCGGTTTTTTATAAATAATAATAAAAGGAACTTCGCTCCATTCTGGTGTCTCTTGACACCTCTCAAGTTTTTTTTTTAAGTTGTGGCTTTAAAAATACATACAACCCTCATATTCACCCTTCTATCATCAACCCCTATTTTTTAATTCAATAATTTATATGACGAAACAACGTTTGCCGGGTCAGCTAGTACTGTATAATAATTTGTATTGTATTTGATAACACGTCATTTCTATAAGCTAGTAATAAGTAATAACACTAACAAAACCACAAAACATTAAACGCTTTTTTCAGCTCTCGGCTTTATCGGTCGCTACTAATTCACTTAAATCTTCGTTTTATAATTGACCTCAACGATCAACAACTTGTTTAAAAAAGCGTTTAAACGAAAAGCGCTTTTTTAAGCACGCTTAAAAGTATAAGCAAAACGTTTAAACGTGTTAATAATTAAAAGCCGTTTATCACATCTCTATTTGTAATATAGATGGATTTGGATAATATTTGAGTATGATAATCAAAGAATCTCTCTCTCTACGAGAGATGATAATCTATTTATGCATCCAAACATGTAATCTAAATTTCCTAAGTGTATGTATGTTTGTCCTCGGATTTCTCGGAAACTAAGACATATCGATGATCCTTTTACATCAGGTATATTCTAACTTGAACACTTCAAGTTGTGAACAATTCAAGTTTCATCAAGATGGGCTTAACTTTTGTTTATAAAACTCAAAATCTTTTATTCTGTGGCAGTGGGTGTAGGAATAATAAAACTATACATATTTTATGAGATATATAAATAGTTTTATTATTTAAAAAGTCTAGGACAGCAAACAAGAATACCTTATCTAGTGATGGAAAGATAACCATCGCTTATAGATATCATAGATGTTAATAGCGGGCTGCTATCCGTGTGATATACATAAATTCACAGGCATCAGTTAACCGGCGCCTTATCCACAAGTCGGAGAACATTAGTGACAAGCATTGATATAAAAAGCCAAGATGCACATTCATTGTCTCAAAACCGTCCTCTTTTGCGCTCATTTCAAATAGAATCGCCTCGATCGCGAACCTGTCACTTTTATTTCTCTTTGTACATTGCTTTGTAAAAACAACTATAAATCTTGCGGTTAAGGTTGGATATGCAGACATGTGTTTTTGCCATATCTATAACTATTTAATAATAATAATATTGCTGGACAAATTACACAAATCAATCTAACCCCAAAGTAAGCAAATTGCCAAATTATTTGCTTGTGTTATGGGTGTTAGTCAATGATACTAATACATAGAAATACATATATAAATACTGTTACATACATGATAAACACCCAAACCCAGAAATACAAATTTATGCTCATCACACAAATGTTTGTCCCAGTCGGGAATTGAACCCGAGCGCCATCAATTAGTACGATCAGTGACGAGCATTGATTTAAATGCAGCAGAAAGAAATAAGGTACTTAACCCACGAGATTTGTTCGGTTTATATATATATATATATATATATATATATATATATATATATATATATATATATATATATATATATATATATATATATATATATATATATATATATATATATATATATATATAGGACATCAAACCTGTTGATGGTTCTCTTGATAAGAGATAACTATTGACTATAGACAGCATGAGTGCTAATGATGTTTTGCTATCCATGTAACGGGATGGTAATATTGCATTGCCTGAGTTCACCGGCTACCTTATCCTCCGTACTAGAACACGGCGGTGACAAGCACTGATGCTATTGTGCCAGAAATAGGTAAGGCGCGATGGTACCAGACCCGGGCGAGACGTTGTGGAACTCTAACTACTCGTGTTTGGAAAGTTGTGTCATATTTTACATTAAATTGCTTGAAAGTTTTGTTAATTTAATTGACACCCAGTTTAAAGGCATTTTATGAAAGCCTTATGAGTAAATCATATTACATAACTTTTTAAAAATAAATTATCATTACGCCCGGTTTCCTTGCGGGGTAGGCAGAGTAAACCAAAGGTCTATAGACGTTCAGCGTGGATATCACGTAATGTTGTATAGTTATTGCAAGACACATAACAGCCTTGCATCACAGTATACTGGAGACTAGCAGTAGTCAATCTACATACATGTGATATTCGAGCAACGCACACATAGACACCTCTCACGGACGCGATATCTCGGAATGGTTCGGTACAGTTTGTTCCGCACCAGTCCGAGATATCGCGTCCGTGAGAAATGTCTATGTGTGCTGTGCTCGCATATTATTTGTATGTAACATTGACGTCTGTTAGTCTCTAAGTATTCTGTGCTTGTATATTAGTGGCAGTCGTTGCCGCTTCATTATTTTTGGTGCTGTGACATTCTAAGAAGTGCATCCAAAGACCATAAAGCAATTGGCGACGTTTTTGATGATTTTTTCGTTACGTTTAAGTCATCGCTGATCGCTTGCGGACTGCAAACGTTAGGTAATACATCTGCCAGTTCACCACGATTCACCGGTTTGTCGGTTGGCGAGATCAGTGGTGATCCTCATCGCCGTATTTACCGACATGTTAACGATTATTGACTATTTCTAGCGACAGTTTAACGTGCTCATCCGAGACACGGGAGTGGTAACACACCACTCCGCCACACTCCGAGCTGCTACTGAGGTTTAAAATTTTCGAGAAAAATTTCGTAAAAATACTCAATAACACCTATGCAACCCAGCAAACCAACCAACCCAGGACTTAATCGCAGTAAAACTGCAGTAACCGACCCCCCATTTCCTTCATCTAAGGAACCCTGCGTCAGATCTTCACCAAATTAAAATGAGACTATTCACTATGCGGCAGAGTTCTGCATTGTCTCGCCCGGGTCTGGTACCACCGCCTTACCTATTCCTGTCGCAATAGCGTCAGTGCTTGTCACTGTCGTGTTCCAGCTTGGAGGGCAAGGTAGCCGGTAAACTTATGCATGTGGCATTAGACCTCGTCACAAGATAGCAACGCACCATTAACATCTTTGGTGTCTATAGGCGATGGTTGACTCTTTCCATCAGGAGACACATCTGCTTGTTTGCTATTTTATGATATTAAAAAAGAGACCACACACGGGCAGTGTAACCTCTAAAAAAAAGGATTTTCTAAATCGGTTCATAAATGACCGAATTCTGAGTTAACATAAAAAACATACAGGCGAATTGATAACCTCCTCCTTTGTAAAGTCGGTTTAAAATACCAGAATGTTAAATTGGCAAGTAGTTCCCCAGGTTGCTCCGGGCCCTATTTGAATAGGCCATTCTGCGAGGCAGTTCGCAAAAGACAAACGATTGGCTATGCGAGTCAATACCATTGCGACTACTAGGTCTGGTCCTACTTAACCTATCCTGCCGCACTAGCGTCAATGCTTGTCATTGTCATGGTGTTTCAGTTTGGAGTAAGGTAGCTGATAAAATTTATGGATATGGCGTTAACACCGCACTCACACGGAGTGCAATGCACCACTCACATATTTAGGGTCCATAGATAATGGTTATTTTTTCCATCAGAAATATCAGCTTGTTTCTATCTATATCTCATGATGTAGAAATTCAGTGACACAGTTTTTCTTTATCATTGTATAGCAAACATGTAGATGGTTCTCCTGATGGAAAGAAAATCCATCGCATTAAGACACTAACGATGTTAATGATGCGTTAACACCCGTGTGGTGGGATGGCAATGCCACATGCAGCTACCTTATCCTCCAAAATGAAACACGAAAATGATAACCATTGACGCTATTACGACAGGAATAGGTAAGGCGGCGTTACCAAATATCCGGGCGACACGTTGTGGAACTCCACCACCTAGCATTCACGATAGTAGTGACACGTATAGCCAATAGGTCGTCTTTTACGACCTGCCTGGCAGAACGACAGTTGGTCTATTCTTCAAAGGAGCCCGGAACAACAGGGGCGATAAAATGGGTCTGCATGATGCGCAAGTATAGTTTGTAAGGTCTATAGATTACAGTAGAGTTGTAAATTTTATAGGATACAGACTATAGTATAAACCCACTCATATTTCGAAGTGTAAATAATAAATTTAATTTAAAAAATTAAGTGACTTCAAGTATATGTATCTGTCAACTATACCCACCTCTCGAAAACTATCAAACCGATTTTGATGATGTTGCTTATAGCCAAAGCCACCGAGAAGAAAACGAGGAGCATAGAGTTTCAAGTGACCACTTTATACTAGATGCAACCTTCAGTGGTGAAGATGCCGACTAAGAACAAGAGATTAAGCTCCAAACAATACCTTTGGCGGTCGAACAGGGTTTTTTATACCATATAATGCGTGAAATCACGCGGAAAACATAGTAATTGAAGTTGGAAGTAAGTCGGTAGCCAGTGCGGCACTCCCCGCGGCGACGTGTCCCGCGCTGATGTCACGCCGTCGTACGTGACCATAGCGCCTTCCCCGAGATCACCGCGATTGCGTTACTGATATCAAGCGCCTTGAAACTGTTACAAGTCTAGCTTTGGGTAATACTTATTAGCGTTTCGTCACTTATCTGGGGACTCTATTACGAGAGTTTAGCCACTAGGTACTAGGTAGGTTATATATTTATGTATTTATAACAGCAAACAAGAGGATAGTTCCCGAGATGAAAAGAGAAAACCATCGCCTTTAAACCAAAAAGTTTTTTTTTACAATATAAGATAGTAAACAAGCAGATGGGTCTCCTGATGGAAAGAGTCAAACATCGCCTATAGACACTAAAGGTGTTAATGGTGTGTTGCTATCTTGTGGCGAGGTCTTATGCCACATGTATAAGTTTACCAGCTACCTTACCCTCCAAACCGGAACACGACAGTGACAAGCACTGACGCTATTGCGGCAGGAATAGGTAAGACGGTGGTATCAGACCCGGGCGAGACAATTTAGAAGTCTACCACCTAGTCTCTATCCCAATATAGACAATATCAATCGTCTATAGACCCAAATGTTTATGGTGCATTGCCATTCCTGTGGCGGGGTGTTATTGCCTTCAGTTTACCGGCTACATGCATAATGTAATGCCACATGCATAAGTCTACCGGCTACATTACCCTCCAAACCGAAACACTAAAATGATAAGCATTGACGCTATTGCGATAGTAGAATAGTAGATAGGCAGAATGGGTAAGGTAGTGGTGCCAAATATCCGGGCGAGACGTTGCGGAACTCTACTAGGTAGCCACGATAGTAGTGACTCTTTTAGTCAATCGTTCGCCTTTTACGAACTGCCTAGTAGAATGCCAGATGGCCTTTTTCAAAAGGGGTCTGGATCAACACGAGGATTACTTACCAGAAATCGGGGGATCATCGATTACCGGTTTAGAACAGAAGGGAGGCGCGCTTGCGTTCAGGCGGATAGCACACATAACAGGAGACGGCTGTATTTTTCCATGAAGAGCCTTTACCATCGGCTTGCTTGTTATGTACTTCAAAAATAATTATATTATAATCACCCCGACTCCCTTGCAGGGTAGGCAAAGTGAATAGAACATACAGTAACTAAACAAAACCTGTCCAAACGTCAAAGACGACCATATATATTTATTATGTGTAATTATTTTGTGGCTACTGATAGATAAATTTTCCCAACTAAAATAATTACAGTACCCGGCAATAAATATTGCACATCGACCTTTGGAAAGAGACAATCGGCTAATTTCGGCTTCGTAGAGCGTTGTTTCTGTCGCACTAAATACAAACAGTCCGGTACCTATTAGGAGCTGTTAAAACAAGTATGATTTGCTTCTTTTGATATTTTTATTCTTTGTATAAAATACACTAATTTTTCTATAAGTGATGGCTTTAGGTTGGGGTAAAATAAAATAAAAAAACATTTTTACATTATGTTTACGTATTTAATTATTTTGGAACATTACAGCTTTAGTGTACATAATAAACACCATTATACCTATTGCTAAAATGAGACATTGCAATAAAAATAATAATAATTCTAATTCTCAATTACTTCCATTTCACTATCTGTGCTCTCAAAGAGGTCAATATCACTGTCACTATCAGCCGTATTTATTACTAATCTATCAGTGTAATTGTCTAAACTGTGTTGAATGCTTCTATATTCATTCTCACATTTGATTGCATGATCGCAAACCTTTTTCCACTCTTCAGCGCCGATCATGTTTACTTTTTCAGTCAATAATGTTTTTACTGTAGTTAAGTTCATACCCACATTTCTAGAGGCTACATAGCCTTTCAGTTGAGACCATATATTTTCAATTGGATTAAAATCCGGATGATATGGTGGCAATCGCAACACAGTGTGCCCATGTTCGGCAAGTATTTTGTCCACAGAAAACTCTGTATACCTCTCCTTGTGCTGAAATATAATAGCGTAAATCTGGGTTTTTGTTAATTTTGGATCAACTGGAATTTCATGTCTGTTTAACCAGTTGATCATTTCCCGTTTAATGGTGTTTGAGTTGGGGGGTCTCTCAACATACTTGTTGTGATAGGGTGCGTTGTCGATAACTAGAACAGAATCACTGGGTATATTTGGGATTAATTGGTTAACCAGCCATTTCTCATAGTTATCGTTATTCATTTCATTGTGATAGTCACCTGTAGTGTCCGTGGATTTATACGTTAAAAAAGCACCGGGTACAAAGCCTTTTTCATTTCCCGCATGAACTATTATCAAACGTTGACCTTTTGAAATTGGCTTTTTTACTCCTTTTTTCTTATCGTCACTGCAAGATTTCCCTTTAGTGTGGGATGCATGTATATATGACTCATCCATGTAGACGATATTTTTTCCTGTTTCGCGAAATTTGCGTATTTTATCAAGGTATTCCATTCGTTTGAGACTAACGTCGTGCTTTTCCATTAGAATTTTTCGATTATCTTCCATTTTAGTGAACTGAAATCCCATGTCATGAAGTATTTTTCTCAATGTTTTTTCAGACCCATTGTAATTAATAGCTTCAGATAACTTAGCTTTTAATGATTTTATTGTTGGCAGTTCATTAAATCGTAAGTGAAAATCATACACCATTCTTCGAACAACATCGTAATCAAAATCGTCCATATCCAAACGAAATTGCTTTTTTGGTCTCCCTTTTTTTGGAGTGCTGAACTTAATTTCAGTCGAATGTGTTTCAGTACTGACTTCGTTTAATATATTGTTCAAAGTTCTTCTTGAAATTCCAGTGGCATTTGCAACTCGCTCTTGAATCTTCTTAAAATAACAACTTACATTTTCATCTACTTTTTTTTTAAATCTATCAGCTTCGCTTACAAAGTATTTATAAACATTGTAGATAATTTCACGTGACTGACCTCGTAAAGGTTTCCCTCTTTTTCCGAAAGATGCCATATTACAACTTTAAATTATTTAAATTTGTGGGTGTTATCAACTCTAAATATATATTTTTTTTCGGGACGCGACTGCACTCTATCGTACTTGAACAACGACTGACTAAACGTCACATAGGTAGTGTGGGACAGAGATAACGCTTTACGAAGCCGAAATTATCCGATTGTCTCTTTCCAAAGTTCGATGTGCAATATTTATTGCCGGGTACTGTACTAATTCTTAAATATTATCTAAGACAACAGAAAATGTCGCACGTGTAGTCTGAGTCAAATAGCAAAACACGACGTTGCTAACGTCACGTGTTGGTACACTTTAAAATGATTTTTCTACATTTTAGAAAAATTCAATGTCAACATTTCGTATTCAAATTAACCTTTACAGAAACTTGTGACGGGTCGATAACTTTATAGCTAGATCAGATTGGATTAGTCCGAATATAGATCCGGTGATCGGAACGCGGCCTCGCCTCACAATTTGCATTTGAAGACTCATCTACTTGTTTGTTATCCAATGGGGACTCAGGATGAGCCTAGTAGGCTGTCCTTCTAGACCACGAGGCAGCATCCACCCACAAAGCGAACACCAAAGTCTGATCAGCCGGTGTCATAATACTTGATACAGCGCTCATTAGGCAACAGACGCCGCACGTCAGATCATTAACTGCGTAATGGCGGGCGTCACGCTCCGCCGGCGAGCGCACGTCTGCTCAGCGCTGCCTTTGTAATTGTCTACTTGAACAATAATAAGATGAAAGCTAAAAATAATTTGGAAAATCCATGAGTGCACGCCTCTAAAATACAATTGTTAGCCTTTCACGAACTGCCTGCCAGGGCGGCAAATGGTATATTCTTTAAGGATGTCATCGCAAAATTTAGGATGAGAAATATTTTGAAACGTCACAAATCTCTGCTAGGTCACGGTCAAAAAGTAACTATATATAATATATATGTAAACATTTTTTTTTCCAATTAACACGTTCATACAAACAAACTCTTCAGCTTTATGGCATAGATTGTATAGATAGAGTTATCTTTCTACATAGGAATGTAGGTATGTTTTAATACATATAACCTACCACCTACCACTAACCAGTAGCAAGGTCGGCGGCGGTTGACCTTGCAGGCTATTCATGAAATTTCTCACTAAGTTATGATATTACTAGCTCAAAGAAATAAAAAGTACACCTAAGCATTTTTCAAAATCTCGAAGTTATGTCAAATAAACACGATTCGAAATTTTTCGACATCGACTCATGAGTCGACTTTGAACCGATTTGATTTGTGGCATTCGACACTGTTTTTTAAAGAAAAGATCATTCGTCTGCCCCTTTATGCTGTGGCCGCATTTGCGTCTATCGTCAGAAAGCTTCGTGCAATGACACGATAATTGTAGAGGTCACATCTGCATTTACGTGTGGTTGCACGAAGCTTTCTGACGATAGGCGCAAGTGCCACTGAGGCATTAGACGACGCCCTTAAACCAGTAGCTTAACTGCTCTCTTATACGCTTCTGTTAAGCAGGTATATAAGTATATAGCTGCTTGACAGGAATATTCCATCACACAGTCAGGCTGGAGGAGCGATACGTGACGCTATAACTATAATAACGCGAATTGGTAAGTTAGTTAAACATTGTAGTTGTTTTGACGTGGTATGTTTCGATGGTTTAGTGGTTATATTGCCCCATCATGTGAGTTCGAATCTAGGGGTTGGAGTGCTTTCTGTGTAGAAAAATCTCTAACACGCAAGAGTTTACTGGTGGCTTAGTAACGACCTCGTGCTGAAGCACACAAACGTATAACAAATCTGTGATAGGATTTCAATCTTCCCTCTTTCCAAATTTTCCTCTTTCAATGTTTCTCCTGTGATGGTCCCGGCCTCCATTGTAGAATAGACCATCTGCCGTTCTACCAGGCAGTTTGTAAGAGGAGATGATTGGTTATACACTACCATCGTGGCTTCTACCTTACCTGTTTCTGTCGCAATAGCGTCAATACTTGTCATTGTCGTGTTTCGCTTTGGAGGGTAAGGTAGCTGGTAAACTTAATCATGTGGCATTAAGACACCGCCAAAAGGATAGTTACGCACCATTAACATCTTTGGCGTCTATAGACGATGGTTCTCTTTCCATCTGGAAAGCCGTCTACTTATTTGGTATCCTATGATGTAAAAAAATCTCTCCGTGTGAATTCCGGTAAGCTATAATATCTAACGACGCTCGCACTTTACCTATTTCGTGATGAAGCAGGCGTGATGATCTCTATTTTTTTTACAAAACGAATCTGTAATAGAAATCCAATTTCGTTATGTACCTATTCACAAGGCAACTTGTTACAAACTGAAATATTTAACGAGTGTCGCACTCTACCTAGTTCGCGAGGAGACAGGCGTGATGATGTTTTCAACTAAGTTTTCGCAAGAAAAATAAACAACTTGTGAAGAAAAAACACATTTCTTTAATCTGAAAATAGGCGAGCGCCGCACACTGGACACCTAGTACATATATCATAATTAATTAGGTGGCAGAAACCGTTCGGCCCCGTTCATTTGGAAAATATTAATGGGTGTTTCGAGTGAAACGCCGCACAGGCCGACTTTTTAAATATTTTTCACGACGGTCAATTTCCTAGAATCCCAGTACACATTAAAATCTTGAAAATCATATGATTATACTACTAGCAGTTACCCGCGACGTCGTACAAGTTTCTTTTCATATCATTAGATGATATAAAAAGAAACTTGAGATACCTCGCCTGATGTTAAAAGAAACCATCGACTATAGACACCAAAGATGTTAATGGTGCGATGCTACCTGCGTGGCGGGATGGCAATGGCATATGCATAAGCCTACCGACTACGTTACCCTCCAAACCGGAACACGATGATGACAAGCGTTAACGTTATTACGGCAGAAATAGATAGGGCGGTGGTACCAAATACCCGGGTGAGACGTTGCGGAACTCTACCACCTAGTAGTCACGATGGTAGTGACAAGTATAGCCAAATTATAACCTGACTGGCAGTTAATCTAGTCTTCAAAGGAGCCCGGACCAACACGGAAGAAAATCTCATCGCATTCATCGCGTCGCGTCGCGGGTCCCGTAACCCTTTGCTCAGTCGGGTAAAAAGGTAGCCTATGTCACTCCTGGATTGTGTAGCTTTCTAAAGGTAAAAGATTTTTAAATCTTAATAAGCAAACAAAATTTTGACCGCCCCGTCGGTCAAGTGGTTAGCAAACCTAATCACGAATCGATGGGGCTCGTATTCAATTCCCGACAGGGACAAACATTTTGTGTGACGTATATTACAGTATTTATATATGTATTTCTATGTATTAGTATCGTTGACTAACACCTATAAAACAAGCAAATAATTTGCTTACTCTGTGATTAGATCAATTCGTGTAATTTGTCCATCGATCTTATTATTATTATTAAAATATTATCATTATTATTAAAATTATTATATAAACAAAAAAAAAAACAAAAAATCAGATCTTTCCTCTTTATTAGTTTAGTTCACGTGATTCAAAATCCTTACTAACCTTTTAATCTGTTGGATTAAGTAAGCTATGCTCTTGGATAATATAACTTTTAAATTACAAATGACTTTTTCAAATCGGTCGTGTAGTTTTTTAATTTACCATTAGAAACAAGCAAACAATCTAATCTTTCCTCTTTATAATATTAGCGTAGAATTCAAATCTAACTAACGATTGCGCTCTGGTCGATCTAAGTTTGACATCAGACGTTAGCCATAAACAAAACAGTATACATGTGTGTATATTATAATGTATGTCACATGAATGTAGTGTGTGTAATGTTTATTTTCATCAATTTAATGTATTTCTAATGCATATTACATAAAAATATTAGCTTTTTGCACTCCTCCGCAATGTAAACTTCACGAGTTACCATGCCAAGTTCATACTCTCTCGTTCGCGTAATAGTCGTATGAAGGGGTAGAAAGTTTTTGCTTCAGGTATTAACTAACAGATGTTAGAAAGAGGTAAAGATCTAATGTTTGTGGGTTTATTTACTACTAGCTGTGCCTGCGACTTCGTCCGCGTGGAAAAATTCTAAAATAAAAACCGCATAGGACCCGTACTCGTGGGATTTCCGGGATAAAACTATCCTATATCCTTTCTAGGGTCTCAAACTATCTTTGTACCAAATTTCATCTAAATCGGTTCAGTGGTTTAGGCGTGAAGAAGAGACAGACAGACAAAGTTACTTTCGCATCTATACTAATATTATAAATTGTAGAGTTTGTTTGTTTGGTTGTACGCGCTAATCTCGAAAACTGCTGAACCGATTTTTAAATTGGATAGCCTGATTATCGAGAAAGGTTATAGGCTATACAACATCATGCTACGACCAACAGGATCTGAGTATCAACGAAAAATGTGGTCTAAACGGGTTTTTTTCTTTTAAGAGCTTTACTGGCGTGCGCTGCGTTAACGGTTAAAGTTACGCAAAAATCACGTATGATCGAATTGTTGATGTTAAAAAGTTGTAAAAAAAAGTCCGCGATAGTGTACATCTATCTATTAAGTTTCACATTAGACACACATTATGACCTCTTTTATGGTAATCAAAATTGTTCTAAAATAACACATTATTTGCGGCGGTGTTTTAATAAACATGGTATTAATCGTCATCTAAATAAATTAGTTGTTAATCACAAGTATTTAATTTTGAATGAAATCGCCCTTTTGCTTCATTTGATTTCAACCAATAGCTTAGGAGATACTACAGTTTTAAGATATAATATTATCCGCCGGTGTCCCCAAATGGGTAGGCAGAGGTACAACAAGGGTACCCACGATTAGCCGAAGATACTTGGCCCCAGGTGGCAAGCCGGCCACTTTCCAATCCCGGACATTATTTTTATTAGAAAACTGAAAAAACACATTGTGATTGCCCGACCAGGTAATCGAACCCAGGAACTTATGTGGTCAACGCCAACGCTGGACCACTAGACAAGCGATCTATTCGATGGTCAAAGTAAAAAATGCATATTTGTCAAACTAAGGCATTAAAAAATCTGTGAAACCTACTATTATTTGCTTAACTTAAAATTCAATATAGATACCAACATTGTAAATGTGAAGTTCTGTCTGTTACGATTCCGCAGCTTAACCGCAAATGATTTTGAAAAAAAAATGGCAAGGAGATATTTGATGAAATCTAGGGTCAAACATACTATGTTTTTCCAAGATTACATTGATTACATGTAACTTTACTCGCGGCCAAAACTGCATGGGTCACCTAATTCAGTGTTTTTCAATCTTTTTCAAGACACGACCCCCTTAGCACGTTACAAAAAATTGCGACCCACTGCCGCCTAACTTCCATTAAAACATCCAAGCCTTTTAACATTTTTCTTTATTATCAAGTAAATATTTTCTTTATTTTTTAGGTACGGTTCCGACTTCAGAAGTAAACTACGAACCCTTATAGTTTTGCTATGCCCGGCCGTCCGTCCGTCCGTCCGTCCGTCCGCACGACAGCTCAAAGATCCTTATTACTAGAAAGCTATAATTTGACACGAATATACATATTAGTCACGTCAACAAAGTGGTAACATAAAATCTTGAAAAATATTTTTTTTTGGGTAGCTCCCCCAACATATAAATTGGGATGTTCATTTTTTTCCTTACGTACCCCGTTGTATGAAGTATCGTTGGATAGGTTTGTAAAACATAGTAGGTTTGTGAAAACAAGTTTTTGATTAAGGGATTCGTTCGTAAATTATTAAGTTTTTAATTACTAATATTTGTTAGGATCAAGTGCCCCCCCCCCTCCCGCAAGCTAAGCGGTTGGTTTTGGGGGTGGGAAAAAATACATGGTAGTAGTAAATATAATGAAGTTAAAAGGAAAATTATCACGGCTTAGAAACCTTTACAAATGTTTGAGTTAATAGTCGACCAAGTTATGTACTTAGACAAGTTCTTATAGGCGGTGAACCTGTGGTGCGGATATATATTTATCATTGACGTTGATTAGTATGAAACTATAAAAGCCCTCTTCTTAGTCCGCATTATTGTGACTTCGGAACCCTACATTGCGGGTGGCCCGACACGCACTTTACCAATTCATTTTAGCAACACCAAACTACCGTCTACACCCCCTTGCAAAGGTCTCGCGACCCCCAGGGGGCCGCGAACCACACTTTAAAATACCCTGACCTAGTTCGTGCAAGTAAATAATTCATATTGTAAGTCAATCAACATATGTTTTCGAGATAATATACTCGACAGTCCTTAATAATGACCTTAAATTAATTCCACAAAAAGCTATTAGATTTTCTATTTGCGAACTGGCTTCAATGTAAATGATTGTTTTGCTGATAACATGAAATGTAAATGAAATGAATCTGGTATTGGAATATTTAAAATAATTTATTTAAAAATAATTCACGAGTACAATCCTTAATTTTTTATGATTATTATTATAAAATGTAAATCTAAGTATTGTTAAGATATTTCCTAATTTTTTTATCTTTTAAATGGCTGTGCTCGTTTGCACATCACATTTTTTATAGAATCCAATAAATGAATTACGTTAGCTGCAATCGGAGGTTCGAAAAAAAACCAAAATTATTTTACTACTTTATTTAAAATAAAAGAATTACAATTATATTATTTTATTCTAAGCCTAATCTGACTGTCTACCTCGAAGTGAGAAGTAAAAGTGAATTATAATTATAAATTTACAATATGGATGTCGTGGTGGATGACGTAAATACAATTCAGCAAATTGACACTCATAAGTGTTCCCATGGGAAAGTAGCTAAAGAACACAAGTTGTAGTTGCAGCGTCAGCTATCTTCCTAGGGTTCCGCTATGTAATTCCTCCACCCTTAGAACGGCAACTATTTTAGGACGTTTAGTGAAAATGTTGCCGGCATCTCCGTAGAATTTTCTTCGTTTAGTGACTGATCTTTTTGATGTTGTTCCTTTCTATTCCTTTTCTTGTCACAAGCCCAAAATTTCTGTCGTCGGGACATACAGATAATTAGCAGGATACATCCACTTACTAGTATTATTGTGTAGAATGGTATCGTCGTATGGTACATGATTTTTGGATCTATTTGTCTATGTTGTATCGGGGTTTGTACTATAATTTTGTCTTGAATACTGTGGAGATCTTGCAAGTTAATTGAGCCTAATTGAATATGGCTTGCTTCTGGAGACTTAATTTCGCCAGTATAGGGTATCTTAATCAGCTTAAGGGGTTGCCCTCTTACTTCATCATTGTCGTTGATTATTGTGAATTCCGTTGTCTTCAAATGGCAGCTTCCTGGGATGGTTACGAGGTAACTTCCATGAAGTACTGTATGGTCTATTCTATCGCAGACGAGTTGTACCTTAGTTTCTTGAGGAAACGAGAGTACGTAATGTTGGTCGTCTAACTTCTCCATAGCTTCTCTCTTAAGGGTAATTTTGGTAAGTTGGCAGGATTCTTCTAATACTTGATTTGTTATTAATCCTTGGATGCAGTCTGATTTAGTACGTACTTGATAGTTTAGTTTTTCTTCACAGAGAAACCAGTTGTTCAACTTCGGACATTCTGTCTCTATGTACACGAATGATTTCCCGTTTGTTGCTATATAAGGAGAGGAAGGGATGAGGCCTTGGTTATTTTTATTAGGTGCTATAGATAACTTATAAAAATCAAAATTATCCCTAGAAATAATTGGAAAATTAAAAATTATTACTATCATTTTATTAACATAGTATGACCCTGGTTTAATAATGTCATAATATTCTCTTAACTGTAAATTTGGGATGTGATCACTACCGTATAGATTCTTTACTTTACTTAACATTATCTCTAATAATTCTATATCTATCATACTATGATGAGTAGTAGAAAGATGAATAAAAGCTAAAGTATTTTCGATCCTTATTAGTTCCTGCATTAAATCTTCGGTGTTCTCACTGGCTATTCCTAAAAGTTGTGCAAATCTTGCATATTTAATTAAACTAGCTTCTCTATATGCGTCGCTATTAAGTATTAGTTCTAACGTAGAGTTAATTTTTCTCTGGTTAATTACTAACTGTTCTAAGGCGTTATTATGTTTAAGCATCCACTCTTTACTTATACTAAGATGTTTATTAAAATCAGAAACCGTTCTGTCTTGATTATCTTGTAAGAGTTTAATGGCTTCATTATATCTTATTGCATCACTGTAGTCGAGATTCCCAGTAACGCTTTTTATAATTGAGCCTAGACCATCTACAAGACCTCTTTTAGAGCGGTTCGGCTCTAATGTACGTAATTGAGACAAAACCTTGTCAAGTTTATTAATAAGGTAGTCAATTTGGATCTCGTATATGACAAAAGTATCGTTAATTAATCGGTCACGGTAGGTGAGTAACTGACCATGTATTTGGTTAACTTTATCTTCGATGTCATTTATATTAACATATTGCAAAAATGTATGGTGATGAGTTGTGAGTTTCATTATCCCGAGATGATAGGGTAATAATCCTGGTCCGTCCGCTAAGCTTTCAAGTGTTATTTGTAGTGTCCAAGTCATTCGAATTGTCAGGAGTAGTGTCCTGTAACAAATTGACGACATTAGGGGTCCGTTTTAGTCTAGATTTCGCGACTGGTCCACGTTTTTTGGAAGTATATATATGAATAGGTAAGTCAGCGAGGACTGTGTCTTGCGTATAACGTGGGGCTGTCTTCTGTCGGTTAGCTAGGGGATTTCTAATAAAAACCTGTTGTTGTGGTGTATATTGAACTTCCGGTTCACGATTTTTATTCCTATTCATAATGAGATTGGTACGGTTGGCAAGAGAAGATTCGTTAACAATATCGTAAACCCTTTTCATTCTTTCTCTATGATTTTGAGTATACTGTTGTAGTAGATGTTGTGTCATGTCAAAGTCGAGGCAATCTCTTGGGTCAAAATGTCCGAGAAGTAGGTGAAATGGTCTGCATCTCGTAAAACTATGTATTGAGCTATTGTATGCTATTATAGCATATGGTACAAGATTAACCGTCGGTTGATCTGGGTGCTGTAGTTTTAAAAGTCTAAGGTGTTCTAGTAAAGTAGAGTGGAAACGTTCGATGTTACCATTGTCATTAGGAGAATGGGCTAAGGTTCGGTGGTGATTTATTTTATGTAGTCGGGTAAATTCCATGAAAATTTGATTAGTGAATTCCGTACCGTTATCAGTTATTATCGTTAGTGGTACGCCAAAATGGCTGCAAAATTTTAAAAGTGCCTGGAGGATACTAATAGCTGTTCCGTCCCTTAGTTGGTAAGCTTGGCCATATTTAGTGAATACGTCTATGAATGTTACGTATTTTTCAGTTTGGACTGTAAATAAATCCATATGTATAATTTCAAAAGGCTTGGTAGCCGGCGGAACTACGTTAAACTGTGGTTTGATTGGATTTCTGTCGTATTTACCCTGTCCGCAAATTGTACATTCATTAATGAATTTAGTTATGTGATCTTTCATTTTTGGCCAATAATATCTATTAGATAATGCGAGGTAACACTCGTTTATGCCGCGATGGTTGGTTTTCCCGTCATGATAGTGACGAATGATCTCTTGTTGACGGAGATACTCCTTAACGTTTTCTAATTCACGTTTAACTACAACAAGATTCATAGAAGAACTTTTAAATTTGTCTTGAAGGATTGGGATGATAGAGTACATCGCAAGAGTTGGGTTAATTAGTAGTGCAGTTTTAACTTTTGGTTTGACATATTCTTTAATAGCGTTTATGACGTCATTTTCTAAGTTGGCTTCGGAGAGCTGTATATCGATACGAGTGTGGGTATCAAATGGCTTCGTAACCTTAGGTTTTCGTTTGACGTCGTTTACAACACTAAAGCATATTTGTCGGTTAAATTTGTTAAGAGGGTCGTCAGTTAGAGGTATTTCTAGTATGGGGTTCTCTTGGCTAGTGTGTATGGTCTCTGTGGAGGAACTTGTCTGGGAATGTCTATTTTCAGTCGGATTTCCTAAAAGAGAATTCAATTCGTCAATTTCTTGCATTAAGTCATTAGTCTCTTCGTTATGTATTTCTATTCGTGAAAGTGCGTCCGCGTTTGAATTACTTTTACCCTTCTTGTAGACAATGGTAAAGTCATATTCACTTAATCGTAGCCTCCACCGTGTTAGGCGCGAGTTTGACTCTTTTAAGTTCATAATCCACTGCAAGGGTTTATGATCGCTAAAAATTTTGAATTTTCTGCCGAAAAGATAGGGCCTAAAATACTTCGTTGCCCATACTATAGCAAGGAGTTCTTTCTCAATAGTACTATAATTGAGTTCACTGTCGTTTAGTGTACGCGAAGCGTAACACACAGGTTTGTCAGAGCCTATTGGCCCTTGAGATAGTATGGCTCCAATGGCCACATTGGACGCGTCTGTCGTAAGGTTAAATTCTTTGGTGAAGTCTGGGTATTGTAATATAGGGTCGTTTGTTAAAAGTGTTTTACATTTCTCGAAGCAATTTACATATTCGGGGTTTAAGTTGATTTTACTACCTTTTTTAAGACATTGTGTTAAAGGTTTAGTTATACGGGCAAAATCAGGAATGAATTTTCGGTAGTAACCGAGAAGGCCTAAAAATTGTTTAATTTCTTTAGGTGTTTTAGGTATTGGGTATTTCTCGATAGCCGCTATTTTATCGGGGTTTGGCTTTACGCCGTCTTTACTTATGATGTGACCGAGATAAGCAGTTTCAAGCTTAAGAAATTCTGACTTATCTAACTGAATTTTAAAATTAGATTCCCGGAGTCTCTGAAATACCTTTTCTAGATTTACCATGTGCTCCTGGAGTGAGGTGCTGAATACTATTATATCATCAAGGTAAACTAGACATATATCGTTTTGAAGGCCTCTAAGGACATTGTCCATTACACGTTGGAAAGTACTAGGCGAGTTCTTAAGTCCCATAGGCATTCGAAGAAATTCAAAGTGGCCATGCTCTACGTTAAAGGCAGTCTTGGGAATGTCCTGGGGATCCATTTCTACCTGGTAAAATCCATTTGTCAAGTCCAAGGTCGTGAAGTACTGGCACTTGCCTAACTTGTCAAGGACGTCGCTAATGTTGGGGATGGGATATTTGTCATCGAGAGTCTTTTCGTTGAGTTTACGAAAGTCAACTACTAAGCGCCATTTTTGTTTGCCAGATGAGTCTAATTTTTTTGGTACCACCCAAATGGGTGAACTCCAAGCGGAGTCGGAGGGTCTAATTATGCCTTGTTCTAACATTTTGGTGATTTGGTCCCTAACCTCTTGCCGGTGAACGAAGGGGTATCGGTAGTTTTTGCTATGCACGGGCACTTCATCCGTGGTTCTGATACGGTGTTTTATTTTATTTGTAAAAGTTAACTGCTCTCCCTCGATATAAAATACGTCCGAGTAACGCGAGCATAAAGCTTGAAGATTTGCTTTTTCCTCTTCGTTTAAATGGTCTAAACGCAAACGTGAAATTATATTTTTAGAGCGCGGTGATTGTTGTTCGGTGCGCGTGCACTCGATATTAAATAATACGGCGTCCGCCGGTCTATCGAGTGAGAATATTACATCATTTTGTGATGGGTTCTCAATTTCTACAAAACCGTGATTGTTCGTAACAGTGGTAATGCATTCGTGAAGTATGCAATTGCAAAGCACCTGCTCCCTAATGAAGACATCTCCGTCCGCTGTGTTAATAGGAACGCGTATAGCTTTCGAAGTCTTAGCTGGTATAATGTCTTCGTATAGGTTTACGTTTCGTGAATTATACATTTTTATCGGGTTAGACGCGGAACGAGTTAACAGTTGATTATTTTTTAAATCAATGCGGGCCTCCCATTTACCTAATAAATCTAAACCTATAAGTCCGTCGAAATAGTCGTGAAAACGGTACAAAAATAATTTAATACTGTCGTAATCGTTGAATTCCGGAAAACATGGTATAGTAATGGAGTAGTTATTTTTACTGGTCGCGTGTATATTCGTCACTTCGAACGGGTCATAATTGAGAGGAAAATTATTAAAATATTTCTGAACAGCTTCCGGGCTAATAAAAGATTGATTGGCACCAGTGTCTATTAAAAATTTCAAAGGGGGGTTCTCGATTTGGATGTAAGGCAGTTGTCTTTGGGTCTGAAGGTTAAGCTCTATCTTGGTTTTTGTAAAGTTTTGTCCTTCCGAAAATCCTGATCATCACTATTAATTTCCGGTTGAGATACACTGTCATTCGTTACTGCATAATAATTATTATAAAAATCATAAGGATAGTCGGGGGAATAGTCATTACTATAGTAAGCGTTGTCTATGTAATTGTACTCTGGCTCCTGATAACATTCGAGCGAGTTGTAATATGAGTCATCGTATGTCGCACACTCATTAATGTTCATTTCACGAGTTTTAAAATAGTTATTAGGCGGAGGGTTCCCTGACTTTCTCCAATCGTGTCCTGCCATCATGGTATGTGGCAGTACTTTTGGTGTAAATCTTTGAACACCACTCATAGGCTGCAGACCCTGACCCTGGGGCGGATTGTTGCGAGGTGGTAATCTAAATACCTTACTGTTATGGCTGTAGTTAGGCGGTGGTGCACCGAATACCCTCTGGGTATGCGTGGGCACGCGTTGGTATTGTATGTCATTAAATCTAAAAGGCTGTGGCGCAGGTCTCATCGGCGCTTGCCAATGAGGTGTAGGAATTTGAAGGTTTGGTGGTCGTGGCGGTGCAAACGAACTAGATGGCAGTGAGGCTACCTTAGGGGTAGTATGTCCCTTATGAGGTTCGTTACGTTGTTGTAAGTATATTATATTCAATTCCTCTTGCACATATTCTAGCGCTTTTTCGATTGTACTGGGGCGCATACAACGTATGCGGGACCCTAATGGTTCTTTTAATCCGCGAACAAAAGCCTGCATCGTAACTTTCTTATAAAGTTCGCGTTTCGCCTCTACGGTAGTTGGTATGGGTTCGTGTAATGTAACATAAGTCATTAAAGTACTAAACAAGGTCTGGCAATGATCGTAAAATTCCTGAGGGGATTTGTTACCCTGCGTAGATAAAGAGAGGTCATTGTAAAGAGTCGTCTCATCGCGTTGATCGGAAAAATTGTTTATCAAGGCAGCTCGGATACCTAGCCAGCTATCTGGAATTCCGTTTGAATTAAGAGTACAGGCGGCGGTTCCTGTTATTTTATTTAATATGCCATTTAAAACGCAACAGTTAGAAAATTCACTGCCCGCGGCCGTGCTTAAATATTTCGCAGCTAATTGATCGCATATACTAATAAAACGCGTGAGTACATTAGGGTTCCCATCGAAATCCGGGACAAGGCGAAGAGCCTTAAAAATTGTGTCCGGGTCGTGGGCCATTGTATCGCTATTTAAACTATCTATTTCAGTAATTATTTCTAAACTTATATTTCTATGTCTATCAGCTACAACACTCCGGTGAGCCTGACGAGATTCAGACTCCCGGGCCCTACCAGATCTAGGATGGAAAATGATGAGGATTAAAGACTAAGGGAAGCAACACGAGAACAATTCAAGTGTACTTACATAAATTTCATTCTGGTTTCTCTCGGGCGTCGATGGCTAGATGCTCCTCCTCTTCAGATTGCAGCAGGTCCGTGGATTTTGGATACTCGTTCACTGGGGCTGGAAAGCCGCCCGGGCGACTCGCTAAGCTAATCTAATGATTAATCTAATCCTCGCGAACCGGCCCGCGAGTATCCTACCGACTGCGCCAATTACGTTAGCTGCAATCGGAGGTTCGAAAAAAAACCAAAATTATTTTACTACTTTATTTAAAATAAAAGAATTACAATTATATTATTTTATTCTAAGCCTAATCTGACTGTCTACCTCGAAGTGAGAAGTAAAAGTGAATTATAATTATAAATTTACAATATGGATGTCGTGGTGGATGACGTAAATACAATTCAGCAAATTGACACTCATAAGTGTTCCCATGGGAAAGTAGCTAAAGAACACAAGTTGTAGTTGCAGCGTCAGCTATCTTCCTAGGGTTCCGCTATGTAATTAATGCGATAGTGAGTTTATTTATTTTTTACGCTTTCACGGCTAAAGCGCTTAACCGAATTTGATGAAATTTGGCATGGAGGTAGTTGAAGATCCGAGGTGAAATACAGGTTATTTTGTTTAAAACAACTCCTAAAAGGCTGAAATAGGGTATAAAAAATTGTATGGATATAGTTAAACCTACTTTAATATGTGTCAAATATACCCCATATTTAAAAAAATACTAAGCCGATTTTGATGAAATTTGGACCGTTCCCTAAGCTGATTTAAATCAAAAAGTGATCATGTCGATACGATTCGAAGTCGGTTACCTACTAGCGAGTAAAGTTACGCGGGTCAGCTAGTATGTTAATAAATGAAACAATATTTTAAAACAAATTACCTTTCTTTAACCAGTTTTAACAAGGTGAAGATCAAGTGTCATTATTGTTATGACCAGTGACCACATACCACATGAATACTAACAGACAAGCCATTGGGAAGGAAACATGTCGCCGCGCATATGAGCAAACGTTCCTATTACTGTCAAAAATTTCATACATTTTATAGGTTATATTATACTGTGATCGTGTTTATCGTACCGAATGAGATGACAAGGTTTACAATTACCCTTGTAATGATTTTATTTCGTTGGTAAATA
Source organism: Apodemia mormo (assembly GCA_036924255.1). NCBI lineage: Eukaryota > Metazoa > Arthropoda > Insecta > Lepidoptera > Riodinidae > Apodemia > Apodemia mormo. The sequence goes on from JAUPFN010000026.1 coordinate 21,816,752, forward strand.
GTATAACTCTGTATTTCTGTGTAATTGCAAGCTACACTGACAAACTAAGAAATTGTCTTGAAAGGCGTATCCATTGGATCCGTGGTTATGACCTACAAGGGAGTAGAGAGATCTGTGTTGACACATCCAGGGAACGTGCTACTAACATAATCCTAACTCTTCTTGGTAACGTTAGTGGTAAAGTTACCGACGTATTACGATCTAAATGGTGGGGGTAATCATTTCTTCCAGGAGAAAAAAATGCAGTATCTACATTTTTAATACTAATACTTATTAAGCGCCGATGCTTATAAAAAATATCTTATAAAAAGAGGTTGTTGGAATTTACTCTTTTTATATACCTATGTAGTAGCAATAATACCTTATATATTGTGGCTGTGGGTGTTCGACGGGTTTTTTATTTAACGTGTTATTAAAATATACAATTAATGAACTGGTATAGATGAAGGCAGTAGTACCGTACCTAATTTTTTTGGAACGAAGTTCCTTATCGCGCGTTGTGAAAGGGCGCTAGACGGAAAAAAATCTTACGAAAAGTTGTCACGACACTTTTTGCTATATACTATATACTATTGTAAGCTGTGCGGCATGCGGATGTTTCTCTGTCTGTCTCTGCAAAAAAAAGCAAGCCAGATATTTTCATTTCTATATGTGGTGTCGCGACGATTAGTTTTGTTGAGTGTATACAGGTTTTTTGTAAATAATAATAAAAGGAACTTCGTTCCATCCGGGTGTCCCTCGACAACTCTCAAGTTTTTTTTGGTAGGTCTGTATCGCTGGTGTCCTCATGAGCCTTCACAGCTTCGCCGGTGGCGTGGAGCGAACTGACCGCTCAGCCAGAGTTTACATTTTGTGTTGAACTGTACGCCCATCGCTCTAAGACTGTCTTCTATGAGACCGAATCTCGGCTTAAGGTGGAGTCGTGACCGTACTCCTGATTATTTTCTTTTTTTACATCATGGCACAACATAGCAACTGGTTTAGATGATTCTTCTGATAGAAATAGATAACTTTCATCTATCCATTTGGGATAAACAGCGTGTAATATATCGCGCGCCATACAAAACAGTTTTGACCAATAAGAATTTGTATCTCATAAGTTTTTATTTTATTTTAAAAGATAGCAAACGCGCAAATGACTCTCCTGATGGAAAACTACAACCATCACTGGTTTCTAGACACCAAAGATGTTAATGGTGCGTTACTATTCTTGTGGCGGGGTCTTAATGCCACACGCATAAGTTTACCGGCTACCTTACCGTCCAAACTGGAAAAAGTCTGTGACAAACACTGATGCTATTGCGGCAGGAATAGGTAAAGCGGTGGTACAAAGACACGAGCGAAACAGTGCAGAACTCTACCACATTGTAGTGTTTTGACTAGCAGAGAATGCTATTAAGCTGATGTAAAAATAGTCTATTCTTCTAAGGGGACCCGAACTAACACGGGGTGTATTCTTCTTGTTGGTCATATCAGTCGTCAATCGTCCGCGACATATCACACGCTTCCTCCTAAGCGGGTCGGAGTCGTTAGCGGTGTGACTGGTGCATTGCTAGACGTGTGGCAAAGATGTAACACCACATATATAAATTTAGACGGTACTTTACCTTACAAACCAGCACAAGGGCGAGATTTTGAAGAACTCTACCACTTAGTAGTCACAATGATAGCGAAACGTTTAGTCGTATATTAATTAGGATGCCTTCCACGAGTAAACTTTAAAAATTATTGACTCGGACCAATATATAGAGTTAGCAGACCAAGTTCAACTAAAATACTACGGAATTAACAAAATTATAACTACTTCCACATACATCTAAACCTTCGTAAGCAGTTATACGAATATAACAGATGAGTTTTTTCTACGAATGACCTTTCATAAAAAGATCTTTTCCTAGGTCCACAAACTCTCGCCTTACTTTGGTATCACCGCTTTACCTAATTCTGCCGCAAAACAAAGCTTGTCACTGTCGTGCTCCCGTTGGGAGTTTTGGTTATCCATTTCCATCAGGAAAGCCGTCTGATTTGTATCTATTTTATGTCATAAGAACAATGTTCAGTAGATGTACTAAGTTTGCTCATGATGAATTAATATTATGCGTCTCGGAGAGCTCGAAATGCCAAAATGCAATCTGTTTCACTTATAACAGTCAATGTTGACAACACGACGACGGTATCCTCTGCGGAGGGACCGTCCGTCGTTATGGTATTTATTATGTCCTAGACAATTTTGCCACCTTTTAATCGTGTTTAATAATCGGTAATGCCTATTATATAGGTGTATATATGCCAGGCATAGTAGTATAACAGTCGGTGCTGCGCGTTCGTAGCCGAGTGGGCGAGCGTAGGCCGCTGACCCCGCGACAGATTTAGTCGACCCACATCAACTCCCGGCCCGACCGAGCGGAACCCTACGCTGCGTAATAATACCCTCGCATTAGGGACCCGTACAACATAACTACTATATCGGGCTAGCATTGACTTGAAAAAAAAAGACAAGCGTAAGTCGTGGCACAAGTGAAGCTTTGTATTCTGGGTAATTTGTAAGAGAATAAGATGTGTTGGCAATATTTTACATAAGTATACATAAAATGAGTATATGAGGCCATCAATTTCTTAATTATTGTCAATATAAAGCTGAAGTATTAATTCTTTACTAGTTATTAAAATCTTATGGAATCTTTAGAAATGTTAATTATTTAACATATAATTAGACGGTAGTCGAAGAAAATAAAACACTATAAAAAGGTCTGTCAGATATGTTTTTGAGGAATTCGTGTTTGTGAAATTGAGAAGTGAAGTTGCTTAATGTAAAATAATAAAGTGTAATAAGTTGTATATTTTGTATTTAATTAATTAATTAATTAATATTAATATAATTCGATATTCCGTTATTTGATGTTTAAATTAATAAACCTTATACCTTTTATACCAAGTGGAGCGAACAGATGGATGAATAAACTATTGGTGTGGTTAAGAGAAAGATAGCGACTGATCAACAATATTTTATTGACTGAAGTTTTAGCAAACAAGCTGATAATTCACCTGATGGAAACAAAAACTACCCGCCTATAGACACCAAAAATATGAATAGTGCGTTGCTATCTATGTGCACAAGCTTAAATTTACTGGCTACCTTACCCTCCAAATTGGAACATGTCACACAATGGCGTTAATGACAAGTACTGACGCTGCTGCGACAGGAATAGGTAAGGTAGTGCTACGCTGACTATGTTGACATTGACTCCCAGATAGTCTTCTTCAAAGGGGGTCCGGACCAACACGGGGTAAAACAATGAAGAAGAAAAGAGCGAAAGAAAGAGCGAGATAAATTGAACACCGGCTCTCTTTGAAGAATAGACGTTCTTCCGCTCTGCTAGGCAGGTCGTAAGAGGCTAACAACGATTGGCTATGCGAGTCACTGCCATGGCTACTAGGTGGTACATTGTCTCGACCGTGTCTGGTACCACCGCCTTACTTATTCCTGTCGCAACATCATCGGTGCTTGTCATGTTCCGATTTGGAGGGCATGTGGCATGCATGTGGCATTAAGACCCCGCCACAAGGATGATAGCAACACAACATTAACATCTCTGTCTATATAGGCTATGATTGGCTCTTTCCATCAGGAGAGCCATCTGCATGTTTACTATCTTATGACATAAATCTTTCTACCCCTTTATACGATAATAACAATACCGTTTGCAATGCAAACTTTATCTGTGCCAGTTTACATATTTCTCCGTTCGCGTAATTGATGTAAAAGGGGGTACAAAGTTTTTGCTTCTCGTATTATTATTTTACATATAAAAGTACTGTAAATTTTATTATATTAAAGAATTATACTTACGACTTCATGATCTAGTCGAATGTAATCACTATTAGACAAATGGGGCACATACCCGCGACCCGCACACGAACATTACCTTCAAACTGTGGCCAGAAATACACCACTACTCCTACGATAGCTAGCAACAACGTTGTAACCGCAGCCAATCTATCGGCAAATCAAGCGGTAATCGTACAAATCAGCCGAACTAAGACGTGCGACACGAGATGTTTTTGACGTGAGCAAAAATAGAGAAATAGCTAACATTTTAACGGCAGCCAGTTTAAGGCCTAAGACGTGCAACACGAGAGCATACACGTGTAGTGAGGTTTCATTTTTTCTTTTATTCAAAACAAATATACAACAACAAATATATTTTCCCCGTGTTGATCCCAGGCTCCTTTGAAGAATAGACCAACTGCCGTTCTGCCAGACAGGTCGTAAAAAGCGACCGATTGGCTATACGAGACACTGCCATCGTAGCTACTAGGTGAGTTCTGCATTGTCTCGCCCAGGTCTGGTACCACCTTACCTATTCCTGCCGCAATAACGTCAGTGATTATCACTGTCGTGTTCCGATTTGGAGAGTAAGGTAGCCGGTAAACTTATGCATATAGCATTAGACCTCGCTAAAAGATAACAACGCACCATTAACACCTTTGGTGGCGATGGTTGACTTTTTCCATTCCAACAAGCAGATGGGTCTCCCCATCTGCTTGTTTGCTATCTTATGATATAAAAAATACAAAATTTTATACTCAATGATTGGTAGAAAAATTTCTCAGTTAGGTCGAAAAACACTTTTTTCAAAATTTTTCGTCAACGATAACTCCCGAACAGATTAGCCGATTTTGATGCAATTTATGCATTTGACGCATTTTTTGAGGAATAGAGCTGATTAGACTTTGTATTCAATCGGTACATTAATCTGGAAATTATATTAAAAAATATTGTTTCGCCAAAAATGCGAGTTTTTTTAAAATTTCTAAAAATCTAGATCGCATAGATTCAAATTTTCAGAAAGTCTAAGTCTAGCCAAACCCAAACGAATGCCATCAATTGCATTTCGATCAATCAAGTCCTTCAAAAATCATGAGATGTTTACACACACACGCATACATACATACAGACATATTGACGTCATCGTGAAAATAGTCGGAAAAGTTTCCTAGGACCTCAAAACGTGGAGATCTGGTGAAAACTCGATTTTCGGAAATCGGGCCAAAATCAGTAATTTCATTATCTACACACGTAGCGAGAAATTAAAATTGTGTGTGGGTTACTGGAACGAAGTGGCAAAGAACAGCCAGTTTATAATTGTAATAGCGATTCCATTAATTTCTCTACCCGTGATCAGCTCGATAGGCGGTGTTAACTAAAATTACACGGGCGGACGTGTCTACATAAACTTTTAGTGCGTCATCAAATGAACATTATGTACTAGCAGACCCACGCAGCTTTGCGCGCGACTCAACTAACAAGTAAATATCATAAACATACACTATCTCATAACATTTTTCATGTCAACTCGCGAACAGTGGCTTAGCTGTGCCGTTATCCGACAAAGTCAGGATACTTTAAGGTTTAAGTAAATAAATAAATATAAAATTCACGGGACAAATTACAATTACTGATCTAACCCCAAAGTAAGGACATTATTTGCTTCTGTTATGGGTCTTAGTCAACGACACTAATACACAAATATATATATATATATATATATATATATATATATATATATATATATATATATATATATATATATATATATATACACACTGTTACATACATAATAAACACCCAATCCTAGAATTACAAACATCTATGCTCATCACACAAATGCTTGTCCCGAACCCGGACCCCGTCGATTGCGTAGTCAGGGTCGCTAACACTCGACAAAAGAGGCGGGTAAGTAACGTCGTACTTAGAAACAGATAATTATGTTGTGTATGTTTAGTAATAAATGTGCCTTAAAGGATGATGTAGTCACCCAGGGACAAAATACTTGAATTAAATTTTAAAAAAATCACCATTTTAGGCGATGAAATCTGAAAAATCCTTTCTTATTTGTCGTCTACATCGTAGAAACAACTACTGTGAAAATTTTCAGCCTTCTTCTTCAGATAATCTAGGTGGAGTCAGGTGGTCGAGTGATAACACCGACGTTCCTTGAAAAACTACGTAAAACTATTGGTTCCGACTTCCAGTTATCACAATTAACAAGCAATAATATCACTGAATTTGACAATAGTTGTGATGGGATACTCCAACCATAACCGCACCCCGAATAGCAGTGATCTCAATCTCGGTGATCAATCTCCAGAGCCGCAGATTGGCTAATTTATCGATTTTTATCGAATACACTTTTTTTTATAATCAAATTTTTTATAATTTACAAATTATAAAATTTTGATTACAATGATCAATAGTAATATTACAAAAGCGAAAATGTCTGTCTATTACGCTTTAACGGCTAAACCAATTTTGATCAAATTTGGAGTGGAGATAGTTTTAACTCTGGTGTCAAAAATAGGCTCCATTTTTTTTCAAAATCAACCTCTATGGGAACGAAAATTTGCCTGAAAGGTTACATTGCTGATATATTACTTTCTTAGCGGGCGTAGCTGCGTTGGTCATCTATTTACTCAATAAAATTATTAAATTGGCAATATTTTTGTGCAATTGAGACAAAGCCATGTAAAACTGGGGGCGGGACTTAGTTAACATTGGGAGGGAACGAACAATCTCCATACAGATCCGGGCTTAGTGTCAGCTAGATAAATCTGAGCTAAGCCGTTGCGCCAGACTCGCTCCCAGCGCCAATACGCAGTGCTCGCGTAGCTAATCTATTAGCTGTGGCTTAACTCTAATTACTTTGATTTTTTATCAGTTATTAACGTTTTTACACACGTGCTAGAATTCCGCATCGTCACGCCGCGACCGGTTTAAGATAACCGCCGCACATTTTCTGCCTCAGTAACGTCTGTGCTCGTCACTGCCGTCTCCTAATTTAATGAGGAAGTTAGCCGGTAAATTTATGCACATGGTATTACCATCCCGCCACACGGATAGCAACGTACAATTTAACATCGTTAGTGTCCATAGACGATGGTTAACTAGATTGATCAAGAAAGCCATCTGTTTATTTGCTATTTTATAAAACAAAAAAAAACATGTTAACGGTTGACCCTGCAGGCCGTCCCTGAAACTTTCTACAAATTAATGTATTTTAAGCTCAAAATATAAGCGTAGATTTTTCAGTTCAAAACATAAGCATAGATTTTTCAGTTCAAACATCATTTTTTTTTTAAAATGGCAGTATATAAATTTTTGAAAAGCTGTATATTTTGAAAATGATGATGGCATTCAACTCAATTTTTGAGATCTAAAATATTCCTTTTGCTAAATAATCGATAGGTTGAAAATATTTTGAAGCAATATCACAAAACATTTTTTTTTAAATTTTAGTCATTAATAAATCTCAAAAAATTGACCGTTTTTGTTTAAATTAACGGTATTTGACGCAATTTTTAAAGGAGAAAAGCTGACAACATTTTGAAGTCAATCGGTGTATTAGCCTGAAAGTTATTTTAAAAAATAAGTTTTCTAAAAACAATGAAATTTTAATATTTAAAAAGCTGTAACTTTTGAGAATTAGATTCGATTTTGATTTTTGGAACGGCATTTGACGTAGTTTTTTAGTATTAAAATATCGTAGAATATCAAAAAATGATTGGTTGAAATATTTCGAAGCTATGTCGAAAAAACACTTTTTTCATATTTTTTTCGGCAAAGATTACTCCCAAACGGATAAACCGATTTAGATACAATTTATGTATTAGACGTAGTTTTTTGAGGAATAGAGCTGATTAGTTTTTGTACTCAATCAGTATTTGGAAGTTGTATTAAAAAATACTGTTTCGCCAACATTTTTTTGGGGTTTTATAAGTCTAAGTTGAGCGGAATCCAATCGAATGCCATCAACCGCATTTCGATCGGTCCAGCCGTTCAAGTTATGCGATGTTTACACTCACACACACACACATACATAGATACATACAGACATACTGACTTCATCGTGAAAATAGTAGGAAAAGGTTCCTAGGACCTCAAAACGTGGACATCTGGTGAAAACTCGATTTTGGAAAATCGGGGTAAAATCAGTAACTTCCTTATCCACATACGTAGTGGGAAGTTAAAAAGGTTAAGGTTGTAAGTTTGTTTGTAGGAAGTAAACTCTGGAATTTCTAAACCGATTCTAAAAATTCTTTCTATCTGGCTATCCTACAAGAAAACGCAACTTATGCAAGCTGCATTAAATCCCTGCTACATAACTCACAGCACAAATTAACAATGTTTTATTAATATCATAACTAACAGCAGATAGCTCTCCTGGTGGAGAGAGCAACCATACCGCACAAACTTCAACGATGTTATTGGTGCATTGCTATCCGTGTGGCGGAGTTCAATGCCACGTGCATAAGTTTACCGGCTTAATTGCTCTCCAAACCGGAACATGACAGTGACAGGCATTGACGTTTTATAATTCCATGAAATTGACAGTGACAGAATATTTCACGTATTGCACTTTCAAGTTAAATGATGCCTTAAATTGTAGTAAGACTAATTCAACATATTTTATAGATTCAGGCGTTACTTTGCGGAAATTCATTGTTCAGACGAAGAAAACTAATTATTTTGCAAATTTCCACGAACTTCGCGGAAATTTGCAAAATAACTAGTTTTCTTTGTCTAACTCAACATAGTAGCATAGTTGTATAGATTCTGCCGCAATACCGCCAGTGCTTGTTACTGTCGTGTGCCGTTTATGAGGTCAAGGTAGCTGGTAAAGTTATGCATGTTGCACTAAGACTCCGCCACAAGGATAGCAACATACCATTTACATTTTTGGTGTATATGTGATGGTTGTCTCTTTCCCTTTGGAGGGCCACCTGATTGTTTGATACCTTATGATATAATTCTTGTAAACTGTAATGTTTAACTAACGACTGTCGCACTCTACCTACCTAAAAATCTAATTATATTATCAGACTGCTACTTGTTAAATCATTACAAAATGTGTACTTGCCATGCGATTTGACATTTATTACATACATGACATAGAACAAACAGTAAATTCTCTTTTGAGTTTGATTTATCTGTAAATAAAGTAGTATACATGTGTGTATATTATCACGTATGTCACGTGAATGTAGTGTGTGAAATGTTAACTTTTTTAATTAGATGTATTTCTAATTATTTGAGTTTCTGTCGTCCTCTGCAATGCAATCTATCTGTAACAAATTTAACACTCCACCGTTCGCGTGATTGTCGCAAAAAGGGATACAATCTTTTTGCTTCACGTATTATTAATATTACGTATAATCTTTGAGGCTACCTCGTCTCACCTAAGAGTGCAACTTCTGCACTTAAGGCGATAGGTAATGCCAAACTACGAAATAGACACCTCTTTGAAAGCCTACTACTGCTAACCGGTTGGTCCAATAATTTAAAAAAAATATGCATTATGCGTATAATATAATTAAGTTTAAATTTTAAGTTCGTTTTTTTAAATTTTATTGTTATTTTTGACGGAAAAAAATCGAATATCTTTCTTATTTTTACGCAAAAATTTGCCTATAACTTCCAAACTACTGTAACGATTTTGATGATTTTTTCTTTTTATTACAGACAATTTATTGCTTTATAAAATTTAAGTTCAAAATTTTACAAAATCATTATAGTGTGCTATTAAATCAATAAAAACCTTATTATTTAATTCGCGGACAGCGCTCGCGTCGAAAGTCAGTCTCCCGGTAGCGTTCATACGGGGAGGCTGTGTCGCATGTTAGCGTGCTCCGCTCTCCATATTCGAGTCAAAGAGTAATAGTACAGATAGAACGTTATAATAAGGTTGTGCCGATTGGAAATTGAACATTTCGTTTACGCTTGGATGTTTTTTTATAGTAGATAATGACCTTGGACCGAGAAGGCTGATTTTTACAGATATTGTTCTTATGATATAGACAAGGAATAAGAAAGGATTTTTTTTTAATTCATCCACTAAGATGGTGAAATAGGGGGTGAAAGTTTGTATGAAACTCTGTCATTTTTGAGTTGTAATGAATGATATATTTGAGTTGTAATGAATTAAATTATCCTTTAACTGAAAAAAAATTAAATACAAATTTAATATTTTTTTGAATTCTAGCCCATAGAGAGGTAAAAAGAGGCTTTAAAGTTTGTATCAAAAATGAATTGTTTATTTATTGCATTATTATAAAATCTAAATTATTTTAATTTAGTATGTATGATTTTTAATACAATTAAGATGTACGAATTTTCGGATTTTTTAGTACTTATGCTCTTCAATCGAAATTGAAGAAACATGCATGTAATGTTAGAACTTTCATCCATTAAAGGAGTAAAAGTGTGTGTTACAATTTATATGAAAAAATCAAACGTTTATGGTCAAAATAACTTGAAATTCGGCACTTACGTTCTTCAACACAGTTTAAGAATCATATATTTGGGGATTTTTTTAAATTTCATTCCTTAAAGGGTTAAAAAAGCATTGATGTTTGTATAAAAAATAGATTGTTTATTGTAGAATATTGTAGAAATTATTTAAAACTTTGTATTTCATGATGATAAAAGTTCATATAGGTGAACAAAAATCTTAAAAGGTATCTGCATCCACTGTAAATACTCTTTGACTTTGGACCCTGCCACGCGCGAAATAATATTTGCGCTGCTCCTGTTAGAAACTCAAGGTCGTTCGCAGCTGTAATCGCCTTAAGTGAGGTGATTATGATGATTCGTATTAACATATTATGATGCAATAAAGTATTGAGTATAGCCTTGCAAGTGTCACTTTAAATTTGTTTGGTAAAATTTGAATGCGCGCCGTCTGTGAATCGGTCTATTCTGTATTAAAATTGACGATTAATTTTACGTGTGCATCGATTATAAAACTATTTCAACAGTGAAGTCACTGTAGGTATAGATAACATTACCGTGGTGAAGTAATTCATGATGAAAAATGAATTCTAACCGCTGAGCTTGTCTCTCTCTTTTGAGTTTTTGTTTAAAGTTCACTTTTTCAATTAGTTTTTGAGCAGTCATGTTTTTTTGTTTCTCAAATAACGTTTATTAGTCTGTGTTATGGCTTAGCGTTCTTTTTCAGTGAATTTACGTCTAAAGCGTGTGGATCAACATTAAATATTTATTATTCTTTTGTTTCATACATCACTTTTCTTAATCAAACATTTTTTAAACTGTAAAGGTTATTTGAATAACTTAAGAGGTTTTTGTCTTCATATTTTTAACTACATAAAATACAATCCTAATTAGGATGCCCATATTGTCCCTACACAAATTTGTGCTTATTCCTAACACTTCTGTATAGGAGCAAAAATTGGGTTAATCAGAAAGTACATCTGATTTGCACGGTCGTAATGAGATCTTTACGGTAAAAATTTGATAATACTTGCAGATCAAGTAAGAGAGAGGTTGAGTTTGAAGGTAAATGGCGGAATAAAAATAAAGAGCAAGATTAAAGCAGCGCAAGGTTCAGGTTCAGACATGTAGAATGAATAGCATACAAAGAATTACAAAATGAATTTATACAATGCAAATATGAATGGATGTAGGGAACGAATAAGATAAGGATGAACTTAAAACGATCAATTTTTGGGGTTCTGTAAGATGTCAAGGGTATCCGAAACCGCCTTGTTTGTGTAAAAAGGAAGCAAGTTTGCCCGAATCGTGATGAATTGTTTCCTTTTTAATGATACAACATAAAAAGCCCTACAGACTACTGATATAAAAAATATAGGATTTCTCGAATTTTAATATTCAGATTTAACAAATAGATTATGTGATTCCTGGAAAAATGGATAGTTTCCGAACGGACGTACATATCATATTTCAACATTTGGATTGAATTGCGTGATTGCATACATAAAGGTAGAAAGACTATCAGTGTACCGTAGGGTTGCCAACCTTATGTTTTAAAAACCAGGATTTGAAGTTGAAATAGATATGATAATCCAGTTTAAAAATAGGTCCCAGTAATAACTGCAGTAGCAGTAGTTAAATTGATATGCAGTAAAAATTAAACTTAAGTTATAAATAACAATTATTATATTTTTACATTTTATTAAATGTATTTGAATAGAACTATTTGAGTTAAAACAAAGTAATAAAAATTATATAAAACTCAAGGTGATTCTGCGCGCAGGACACTACCAAAACCAGGACATGTCCTAGGAAAACAGACCGGTTGGGAACTCTTGTGTATGGAGATGTTTATGCGAGATGAACGTGCCTCTTTCGCCAATGATAGATGGAATATAATAACGAATAAAATACCGCAGCGGATAGTGGTACTTGTACTATTGTGTATTATGGAAATGTGATAGTGGGTAGTCCAAAACTAAACAATAAGTTCAGGAACTAAAATATATGCGGTAATCTCTCGCTGTGTAAAAACTAAACACGACTACCTATAAATTAAAAAGTGTGAAACAACTTTTTTTTTAATTTAACACACGACATAGCAACTTTTTTCTTTTTTTTTTCTTTAAAGAAAATTGTGCACCATATTGAATTTAGTGACGTCACATGATCTATAATTAATTAATCAACGGTAATAATAACGATATTTGTCGAGTTATGATAAATAATTTGTAAGTTATATATATTTTGGAATAGATAGTAAACTAACACTTACCCATTTTCGTCCTTTATTTTCTTCTTTCTCCCTCTTTTCTTAGGTTGATTGAGCATCATCTGCTGCGGATGCATCTGCATATGCGGATGCTGGTGCTGGTCGTGATGCTGCATATGCTGGGGCATCGCGTGATGCTGCCCCAACATCGCACACATCGCCTCCTCTTCCACAAACGAGTACGGGTCCTCGCACTCTCTTTTGACACCGTTATATAAGTCTTCGTCACGTTTCGGTGGGCCGTATTGCATTTGATGATGGTGTTGACTCATGTCGTATGGTGCGTCATTCTCGCGTTTGAAGCTGTAAGGGTCCTGTGGGTATTTTGGGAACGGGAAGTGTTGGTATTGTTCGGGTTCGTGTGCGGGTGGTGGGAGTGGTTGGGGTTGTTCGAAGTGTCTGTAGGGGGAGGGAAAGGGTCTTTGAAGGAGTGGTTCGTAGGCGGGTTCGTGAGGGGGTGAGCGGGGTGGCGCCGGGGAGTTCTCGACGCTGGAGGGCTTGCGGCGGGCCTCCCCGCTGTTGCTGGTCTCGTACCCGTCATCTTGGCTCTCCGCCGCCTTCGGCTTCTCATCGCCCTCCTCCCTGCACACACAAAAATACATTCGCTTTAGATTATTAATTTAAAAACATCAAAACTGCAACAACGCCTATTATATATACATATCTACGAAGGCTCTCCCTACCATTCTGGATCAAGGGCCAGATACAGAAGGCGGCAGTATAAGGAACTACACATATTGTGAGGAGGTTTCTTTCTCTGTCGCCCTGACCACCAGCAGGTTAGCTGCAAGGCTCCCCGCGGCAGAAAGCCTATTTTTATATATTTATTTTTATAATATTGTATTTTTTTAAAATTCCATATTGAAAATAATAATATACATAATGCTTCACATAAAGAATCATGGATTATAATTTCACACAACCAATACAACGGATGGTCTTACAGCAGGCGATATCTTCCAGACATCAAATTACAAACAATAATTGCGACAAGGACAAATTACAACTGTAAAAAAATAAAATACATAACTCACACAAAACACAAAGTTAAAATTACTTAAAATAATTACAGTATACGTGTATGACGCCTAAGAATACATTAAAAATACATATCCAAATAAACATCCAAATTGAAAACTTCCTCTTTTTTGGGTAGATAATCGGTTAAGAAGTATATAACATATATCCAAGAATTAGACTAATAATTAATTAATAGTAAGCTAGGGTAGATAATTTTGGAAACAAAGGAAAATTTAGTAGGATGAAACCCATTGCAAATGGAAGAAAATAAAGCCAAAATAAGAGGAAAAATAAATTACGGGCGATTTGAGCTCGGGAAGTGTGAGAGGGGGTATTTGAAGGGGGAAAAACGGTTTATCATGATTTTCGGCAAAACTACGAGTCCTATCAAAAAAAAGTTGAATGGCAAAGTAATCGGCAATAAGGAGATCTACAACTTTTGTATTTGCACTTTTTTCATATAACCTCAAAATTATGCCAAAAATTTGAAAAACTGACTTTTTGGTTTTTTATTTTTGTCCTACAAAAATAGTTTTTTTTTTTTACGAAACTCGGTAAAAAATGCTTTTTTATATCCTGAATACACTGTAATTTTTTTATTTAAAATATTAATTTTTTCTCCTTATTTTGACTTAATATTTAGAAAACATCATCATTTTCAATCGGAAATTCTGATGTCAAAATATCTGATCTTTTAAAAAAATCGGTATTAGTTTTTTTCTTTGGAATCTCTACTTTCTGATGGTATCAAAAAATATACTACCCTGTTAAAAATTTTCGCAGAAAATGGAAAATAATGAAAGAACTCAGTGTTGAAAATTATTTATTCATCATAATGTAAAATTTTAAGCTATTTATTAAAATGTTCACTTTAATTACTCAAAAATTGTAAGTTCTCATGCTATATTGACAAATTAAAAAAATGAAATCCATGAAACATAGAAATTGCGAAATACATGCGAAAATATTTAATTTTTAAAGTATCAAATATAAGATTTTAAGGGGATTTTATAAAATTACCTTCTAGAAAAGAGCCTACTCATTCTTAAGGCGATTACACCTGCGAACGACCTTGAGTTAGTGACAGACGCAGCGTAAGTACTATTCCGCACGCCGACATCTCCAAAAGTCAAAGAGTATATACAGTGGGTGCAGATACGTTTTAACATTTTTGTTTACCATGTATGAACTTTTATCATCATGAATCAAATGAATGTTAGCAAACTTAAAAACCTATAACCGATAATCGGTCATTTATCGATTCATTTTATAAAAACGATAAATATCGGAAGAAAAAACAGTAAATATCGAAAATCGACAAAAGAATTATATGACAATTTTACACAATAATGACTGTTACGTATCCTATTATCTTATAATATACAATACATCTCGTGTAGCACTTTATTTTAATACATACAATTAACAATTTTAACAAAACCTTTGAAAATGTGATTTTGTAAAGTGATCTCTTAAATAACCTTTAAAAATTTTTTGTTTCGAAATCTCGTAAGAAAAAAGTAGAGATTTAATTTAATTGAAACCATATCTGTATGCTTTCAATTAAATTAAAAGGAAAGTTTTAAACAGGTTGATTAATTTAGACTATTTGTATGTATAATATATTTAATTTATATTTATTTCATTTCTTATGATAGCAAACAAGTAAACAGTTTTCTTGATAGAAACATATAAACATCGCCTATAGACACTAAAAATATTAATGGTGCATTGCTATTCATGTAGCAGGGTTAGAATGTTGCGGCACCGAACACCGACGCTATTGCGGCAGGAATATGTAACGCGGTAGTTCCAAAACCGGGTTGATGTGTTGCAAAAAACCAAGGTCGAAAAAAATAACTACTGATTATAATAACTGCCTCGTAGTCAAGGGGATAACCTAAAGTTTGGTTCGAAAATTCAAAAATCTCAGTAGCAGCTTGGAGTCTGGCGGTTGGTGTGTTACCACTTCCATGCCTCGGATGAGCACATAAAGCAGTCCTGGTTATTGCTAAAACAACAACAACAACGATATATATTCACGCCAGTCCCTTTACGAGGTAGGCAAAGAGAACCGAGTGCAATAGGTCACGATCCTTGCAAATTTTTCTTGCTTCCTGCACGTTCATTACTCTCTTCACACAAACATGCTGGTTGCGAAGACTTCACTACCTTCAAATAGTACCGGTTTTTTATCTTTTTTCTTCAGAGTTTTGCTTTTTAGTCGTTTGCTTGAATTATATTCGTTGTTTATTTGTTTTATTTTTTTGTACACTTATACAAAATATTTACAAAATACTTATCCATCTAAAGTCATTAAAACATTTAAGCGTAAACATAGTAAAAGTTATAAGAAAATTCTTGCGTAAAAATAAGAGAGATATTCGATTTTTTTTCGTCAAAAATAACAATGAAATTTGAAAAAACGAACTTAAAATTTAAAGTTAATTATATTTTACGTACAATGTATATTTTTTTTAAATTATTGGATTAACGGTTTAGGAGAAGTAGGCTTTCAAAGAAAAGTATATTTCGTAGTTTGGCGTATGTTATCGCCTTAAGAGGCCGGCAACTCAACTGCAAGATCGCAAGGTAGTGGTCTACGGCAGGTGATAATCACTTAACATCAGGTGATCTTCTTCCACCACCATCCCATTCCACCATTCAACCATCCCCAGAACCAGATAATACTAATATTGTAAACGTCAGAAAACTGCTTATAATATAATTGTCGGTACATTTTTAAATTACATATTATTCAATCATACAAAAACAGCTACATAACTCTCAAAATTTTACGTCCAGATTTTTTTTTTATCTGTACATAAGACTGATATCGACACAGCAAGAATTGTATACTTTGGTTACTGGTTGGTAAATGGGATTGTTCTCTGGGGAAATTCTGCTGAAATATATATATATATATATATATATATATATATATATATATATATATATATATATATATATATATATATATATATATATATATATATATATATAAATCAATTGCTGTTCGTTAGTCTCGCTAAAACTCGAGAACGGCTGAACCGATTTAGCTAACTTTGGTTTTGAATTAATTGTTGAAGTCCAGGGAAGGTTTAAAAGGTGAGAAAATATGGAAAAAAAAAATAAGAGTAGTTAAAAGGGCAGAACAACGTTTGCCAGGTCAGCTAGTAAATAGTATATTTGTATTGCAGAAAAGAGCTATTAGGGCAATTTACAATCTTAGCCCGAGGGTTTCCCTGAGAGAAAAATTCAAAGAAATTAATATCCTAACTGTAATATCCGAATATATACATATATGAGAACTTGATGTAGGTTCGTAAAAATACTTGCTTGTTTAAATGGTGACTAAATACAAGTAACAAAAACAATCTTGTTTTGCATGCATCTTGTCTCCAGAGAATAAGTAACTGTTTTATGGGGTAATGTATACGCTTTTACAATAAACTCCCGAAACTAACTAAATATAAGAAATCTATCAGTCAATAAATTTAAAGTCAAAGTCAAAACTTTTTAAATCAAAATAGGATTAATAGTAACCTCTTTTTGAACGTCAGTTATTAAATAATAGATAACATTCAAATTACATGAAGACAATTTGTACATCGTAATATATAAGTTATAATACTAGTTCATTATATACAAACATTAAACCAAGTAATAAAAATTTTAAAAATGTGTTAAAACAAAACTGTGTAAAAAGGGTATTATAAAATCTCAGATTATTTAGAAGACAAACAAGCCTGGGATTAATTGCTCCTCATACCAATCTCATATATATATTTTTTATAATTTTGTAATATTGTGAAAAAAAAATGATATGAAAAAAAGACAAGCCCGCTGAGTTTCTTCCGCCGGATCTTATCAGTGTGTGGCCGCGTCTCCGATCCGGTAGTAGTTTTAAAAAATGTTGACGTGTCAAAATGACATGTAAAAAGTTTTATTGAATAAAGTTCTTCTGATTTTCTGATATTGAAACCTATTTAATAGGTTCTAGGCTAGGCATGGTATTTTTCATTATTATTATTTTTTTATATCATAAGATAGCAACAAGCAGATGAGACTCCTGATGGGAAGAGTCAACCATCGCCTATAGACACCAAAGATGTTAATGGTGCGTTGCTATTTTGTGGCGAGGTCTTATGCCACATGCATAAGTTTACCGGCTACCAATCCGGCTCCAAATCGGAACACGACGGTGGCAAGCACTGACACTATTGCGGCAGGAATAGGTAAGGCGGCGATAACAGACCCGGGCGAGACAATGCAGAACTCTACCACCTAGTGGCCACGATGATAGTGACTCGCATAGCCAATCGGTCGCCTTTTATGACCTGCCTGGTAGAACCTAGTGCCTAGTATCTTTCTTTTTTCTTTACGGAATCCTATATTGCGTGTGGCCCGACATGCGCTTGGCCGCTTATACTTGTTGATTAACTTATCTCATTTTTTCAAGTAGTTATATGTCATAAAAAATAAAATGTACTGCAGAATAAAAATAGTAGTAGTCAGCCCGGAAATATAACCCATAAATGCATAATTTTAAAATAGGTCAAAGATGAAATCAATTAACTATGCAATTTCCGCGAACTGTTTCATGTGACATCCGCGATGCTACTGTAAGGGAAGATGGCAGTTTAATAAATGGATAAAACTCGCCGAGAGCCGTACAATTATCCACCCACATCCACCACGCTCTCATCCACGTAAGCAGCAAATACACAAGAACACAGTATACGCACTCAACGCACGTTTCACTTCGCAACCGAAGCGGCTTCGAGGCCACCTGATGGAAAGCAGTCACCGTTGCCCATGGACATTTACAACACAAGAAAACGTTATGTGTACAATACTTAATATATGTTACGTGCTTCGGGTCCGTAATTTGCAAAAAAACGCCACTTATATTAAATCCGTGTATTTACAACACAAGTACACAAACAACAAAATTTAATACGTAAGTACACTATACACACTGGTCATACTCGCTGCACTAAACTTAACCGACTACGATTAAAGAAAACACTACTCTTATTCACTTAAATTGGTTACTTCGCTTCGCACTGGTCGTTTCAAGTATCGCTCTCAATCGCTTTATAAAAACTGCCCTGTATTTGTCAACACATCTCTATTTATACCCAGGGTAAAGTTCTACCTGGATCCAGAAAAGTCTAAATTTATCGCGTAATCAATGAATCACTTCTAATTGTAAACAACTTATCATAAACAAGTCCTAGAACACGATATTTTCACCCTTATGCCATATACCAGAAAGTCCATTACGGCATAGCTATTCGGGTAACGCCCAACTATTTGTTTATAAATAGGAATAGCTATCTCTTTCTTTTATTTCTAGATCTCTCCAGCGTTCCAACTCTTCACGTTTCTAGATTATTCGCAACATATACATCAAGATATTAATGGTGCGTTGCTATCTTGTGGCGAGGTCTAATGCCACAAGATAGCAACGCATATTAGTCATATAGTATATACACATATAATATATCTGGACTAATATTATACAGAAATTACTTTTGTATTTTGTATGTTTGTTATGAATAAACTCAAACACTACTGGACCGATCTTAAAAATTCTTCTATCATTAGAAAGCTACACTCAGGACTGACAAGAGGCTACTTTTTTACTCGACACAGCAAACGCAAATTATTTAGTGCGACGCGAACGAAGTCGCAAGCAACAGCTGGTACATTATAAAACGTACGAACACATACCATACAACGAGTTCCGCGCGGAAGAGGTTTAACGCCCGTATTTATTATCTGCGAACGATCCAATTTTATATTTCGTTTGTACCGCGACCTGCATGGCGCTGACCTGACACGCAGCTGCTTCGCAATATTGACATATATTTTTTGCCGGCCACGCAATAATAAGAACCATTTTAATTTCTTTTTCACATTTCAAATAAAACCTATATTTTGATACGTGAAGCAAAAGATTTGTATCCATTTTTAATACAGTTACTTGAACGGTGATAAATGAAATTTGACACAAAGTTTGCATTGCGGAGGAATGCAAGAAACCTAAGATTTCATATAACATGCATTAATAATACATTAAACTAATACATTATTTTTGACCGCTCCGTTGGTCGAATGGTTAGCGACCCTGACTACGCAATCGACCGGGTTTCAGATTTAATAATAACAGTGCAAAGGGGTGAAAATATATAAACCTACGTTAAACATCATACAATTCAAACTGAAACTGCTTTGTAAAATTGGTTCACGCTACAATTAGATTTTATACAACAGTACCCTAACAACCCCTCTTAATCAATTTGATGTACTTCGAACAAAAAACTCTTTTTCCTATAAAATTTCACGATGTTCCAATCCACGATCCAAGAATTCGTTTACAGTTAGAGACCTACACTTATCCAGGAATAGTATAGGTAGCCGATGTGACTCCTATTGTGACTCCTAGTGTAACTGCCCTATTGACAAAGGGAAGTAATGAGTTTGGATCACGCGAACGAAGTCAAGTAACAGCTATTAGATTATAATTAACATGTTTAAACTAACTTTGTTGTTCTACGTGTAGTCGTCTGTAACATCGTGACATGGTTGCGAACGCGACGGTTGCGAAGTGAAACGCGCGTTGAGTGCGTCAATTGTGTGCTTTTGTGTTTGGTGCTGTCGTGGTATGAAGTGTGGTGTAAAGTGTGGGGGACGAGGGTGGATAACTGTGCCACTGGGGTCTTCATTATTTTCAGACCTACGGTGAGTTTGTTCCATATCCTACACCGCTTTTATATGTTTTCCTTTTCAGTAACATCGCAAAGGTACACTTAAAATTCGCGGAAAATTGCAAAATAACTAGTTTTCTTCGTCTCATTTATAATCTAATTATTAATATATTAATATTATAAATACAAAAGTTTGAATAGATGGATTTTTGTCACTCAATCATGCCAAAACTACTGAACGGATTTGAATGAAATTTTGCACACAGGTAGACAACGACCTGGAATAGCACATAAGCCAGCTCATTTTTATCCCGTAAAAATGAGTTGTTCCCGCGGGATTCACTAGAAACTTTTAAAATGCAGCGGGCTGCACGGATCCATTATTTATATGTATATGTATTTCTATGTATTAGTATCGTTGACTAGCACCCATAACACAAGCAAATAATTTGCTTACTTTGGGATTAGATCAAGTAAGTGTAATTTGTCCCATGAATATTAATTTAAAAAAAAACTAGTACTTTTTTAAATCATAAGATAGCAAACAAGGAGATGGGTCTGCTGATGGTAAGAGTCAACCATCGCCTATAGACACCAAAGATGTTAATGGTGTGTTGCTATCTTGTGGCGAGGTCTAATGCCACATGCATAAGTTTACCTTACCCTCCAAACCGGGACACGACAGTGACAAGCACTGACGCTATTGCGGCAGGAATAGGTAAGGCGGTGGTACTAGACCCGGGCGAGACAATGCAGAACTCTACCACCTAGTAGTCACCATGGTAGTGACTCGATAGCCAATCGGTCGCCGTTTACGACCTGCCTGGCAGAACGGCAGTTGGTCTATTCTTCAAAGGAGTTCGAAACCAACACGGGGAGAACCTATATTAATATAATACAATTAGTGGCACTATAAATAATAGGGATAAAGTGCCGCTGGTAAAACTCAACACACTCCTATATAAAATTCGAGCGCCATTACAAAATAGAACAATTATGAATACACAATTGGGAGTTTTATACAAAGATAATAACTATATTAATATCTGAAGCCAGTCACAACACACTTGGATAATTACCATCGCGGGCCCGCCATGTAATAATTATGTTATTGTCGGGTGATTGTGTGCGAGCGTCGGCTGGGCCGATTGTGCTACGTCACCGGCGAGAGTGTGTTCGCCGGATAACATTGCAACACGCGAACGCAGGTGATTAGTCACCTGCCTAAGGTACGCGGCACACAACACTCATTAGGAGTTTCTGCCTCATAGAACTTGCTACCGCTACGTCAGCTTTATTTTCGGAATGACAATAATGATTTTTCTTGATATGGAGAGTTAATAAATACAATGACAATACCTCCAGATTTGTGATAAGCACTAAGCTTAGGTATATTTAAAAAGTTTGGAAAATCCAAATACAATTTTAAAAATATTTAAACAACATTGAATTAGATAGTAGTTTTCAATAGGAAACAATCACGTGACACACTGAAGCTTTTAAAAAATATTCTAGCGTTAAGCATTTTATGCATAATCGTGGCAAATCCATACATACAGACATCCGGACGTCCGTTTTTTTTTAATTAGTTTTATTTTCTATATTTACTATATATACTTGACAATATTGTTTAAATGTTTTTAATTTGTTTGTAACAGCCTTGTCTATATACATATAATAAAATCGTAGGAAAGTCAATACATGTCCGGGGTAAACTCAAAAAGTACTGCATGGATTTACTTCCAATTTTGCATGAATATTACTAACAGGTCGGGTCAACATATAGGCTACATATTATCACGCTATCACATAAGGGGGAGGAGCTGTGCGGAGTGAACGAAGTCCGCGCGAACGAAGTCGCGGGCAACAGCTAGTTTTTTATATATGTGTTTATTGTGTGCCTTATGTTATTGTATTAGAGAAATATTAATACAGTTTATTGTAGAAAAGTGCTTGACCTTGACTTATTGAGAATAGAGAACTCATTCAATGCTCTACTTATATGAGGCATGCAAAATGAGATGGTTTAGACTTTAGGCTACTTGTTCTCTACTACCACTATACTGTACTATATAAGATGTTGTTCTCGCGCCGAGGGCTCACGTGGAGCCAAATTGGTTTAGTCATGCAAGGCATGTCTATCTATCCGCGTTGAACGTGGGACGAAGATGCATTCGTCGCCAAGATCAAAAATGAAATAGTCACAACTGTGTATTGGAAATAGATGCAATACAGCAGTTCATTTCACCCTAAAAATCCTGGAACTTAGTTTAACAAAACTTTTTATTATGCTAGCTTTAGGTTTTTTATATCATAAGATAGCAAACAAGCAGATGACTCCCCTGATGGAGGGACAATCGCCTAAAAACACCAAAGATATGAATGCTATTCGTGTGGCGGGATGGCAAATGTCACATGCACAACTAAATCGGATACCTTACCATCCAAACCGGAACACGACAATAAATTACCTATAAACAGTTTTTTTTTTTTAATTTTCAAGAAAAAAGTGGAAAATTAATATTTTTGAATTTTTCCAACGGACATCTACTTTTACAGCTCTTAAGATTAACTCCACGAAGTGCAAAAATCCTACGGTTGTAGTTCAATAATATTTGGGTTTTTATGTCAACATTCAATTCAGAAAAGTTGATAATTAACTAATGCATAACTAATGAAAAAATGGGACATATTTTGCCGGCGGATTATTGTATATTTATGTATCACAAATCTTTTCTTTTTTCCTTAATCGATACTAATATTATAAATTCGAAAGTCTGTCTGTCTGTCTGTTACGCTTTCACGGCTAAACCGCTGGACTGATTTTCATGCAATTTGGCAAGGAAATAGTTGAAGATCCGGGGTCAAACATAGGCTATATTTTTTTTCAAAAATCAACCCGTTAGGGACTGAAATAGGGGATGACATTTGTATAAAAAACTGTATCGACGACATGTTAATCTACTCGCGAGCGAAGCTGCTTGGGTCAGCTGGTATTTAATATGTTAAAATGATTTTTTGATACCGGGTCCAAGTGACGAGTCGCATGCGGAAGCTAGAGACTACTATTTTCAGGGCTCAACTTTTGAAATTTTTATCGGCCCTTTTTGGGCCTTTTTGGAATGTTATGTTCCTTTTCGGAATGGAATGTTATTTTCGGTGACTATACGAAAATTTCATGCAAAATGACAAATGTTGACTAGACTATTATTGCTAGTGTCCAACACAAGATCTCGAATACAAACGCTTCACTTCTTTGTTTACATACGAATTACTATGTGTAAAACCACGGACCACATAAATAAATAATAATAGACACGGCGTTGGACGGGGAACGTGGAGCCGTTTATATAAGCAAATACTTGAGTCAGACGCTTGAACAACATACATACAATACGTCGTGAAAAATCAAGAAATAATACCATGTTGTGCTATTTTATTGTGTCGAATATGAAGCCAAGGTTTCAAAAATAGTCTAGGTGTAATGTTATCGGCAAGAACTATAACTCTATACCACCTAAATAATGATACTAATTCCTAAGCAACATTTTTTTTATTTTTGTCTATCTGTCATACTGTTTGCACAGGGTAATTTCTGGAACGACTTTAGCGATTTTGATGAACTTTCACTAAAACGCAGAGGACTTTATAAGGCAGGACGTAGGCTACTTTTTACCCGAGTGAGCAAAAGACGTAACGAAGTCGCGAGTAATGTCTGGTCCGTGAATAAAACAATTATGCCTTAATATGTCAATTTCATTAAAATTGCATCGCCATTATTCATTAACATGACTAGACTAGTCGTATATATAAAACAACGGGTACAAATGACAAGTAAAAGTGTACCCCGCGAAGGTCCCCCATTGCTGCGCATGTCCGAGCACCTATTGAAGAATAAAGTATCTGCCATTCTGTCTGGCAGTTTTCACAAAAGGTGAAATGTGTTGCTATCAACCTGGCTGCTAGGTGGTAGAGATTGCTAAGCAACTCGTAAAAGGCGAAAAAAGTGTAATGCGTTCACTAACGTTGTCACTATTTACTAGGTGGTAAAGTTCTGCAACATCCGCCTAGGTTTTGGTATTATTCTAACCTAACCGCATAGTGTCAATGATTGTTATTTGTCACTGCCTTGTTCCGGTTTCCGATCCGGCCGCGGCCTTACCTATTCCTGCCGCAATAGCGTCAGTACTTGTCACTGTCGTATTCCGGTTTGGAGGGTAAGGTAGCCGGTAAACTTGTGCATGTAGCTTTAGACCTCGCCACAAGATAGCAATGCACCATTAACACCTTTGGTGTCTATAGGCGATAGTTGACTCTTTCCATCAGGATACCCATCTGCTTATTTGCTATCTTATGATACAAAAAAAAAGATTCATTCTTAGTGGAATCAAGCCTATTATCGTCGGTGTGTCCCCGCCCTAACGCCGCAACCTCGCTAACGAATCGTGTGTCGCCTATCGACCTTTGAAACAAAGCCTTTACGATAAACGTTTGCCATTTAAGCCATATTTATGCGTGACGATTAAGCTACGAACATGACTTTTTGTTAATTTATTCAAACACAACATTTAGGAAGGTTATAACGATTTCGTATAGAAATTATAATGTTCTTCATTTACCTATGACATGGAGAATAAAAGTAAGGAGGACCAACTTATATAGGGGAAAAATTTAATGAAAATAAAATTTCAAATATCTATTTGATTGGCGCTGGCGTGGGACAAACTGCGATATGAACATATCCGTTGTAGACGGAGTGAAGTGTGCTGAGGATAGTAAATAATTAACAGCGCTTGTAATGCTGTTAAATACTCGTACTTATTATGTTTCCTGGAAACGTATATTTGTCTATGTCGCTTCTGTGGTCTAGTGGTCCGGTGTCGGTGCTGACCACATGAGGTCGGGTTCGATTCCTGGGTCAGGCAAATTAAAAAGGGTTTTTTCAGTTTTCTGATAAAAACAACGTTGCTCGGGATTGAGTAAGTGCCGGGTTGGCGCTAGGCTTGCCACCTATCACATTGTGCGACTAAGTATTTTCTGCTAATTGTGGGTTGCACTTCTTGTACTTCTACCTACCTCTTCGGGGATAGGGTCGTGAAGATATTTTTTTGGAAACGTATTTAAAGCGCTTTTAACGATTTCTGTGGTAGTGGCGCGACCCCTAATGGTTATTTTTTAATGGACACCTCTATCCAGATATGGTCCTCCTTACCTTTTAATGCTCCATTATTTTTTTGTCTACAAATAGGGCTATCTTTACATTTGAACATTTTCGGACACTAAACCAAAACAAAAATCAATACTCTTATAACCACTTATTATAAATGCGAATGTTTGATGTAATTTAAAAGATTCAAAGACGTTATTAAGGATTACTAGAAGACGCTTGAATCTATAAATTCCGGATCTAAGATGGTTCTACGATATGGTTCTAAGACATGAACTGTCTCTCTTGATGGAAGGAGATAACCATCGACATAATAAAAAGATGTTGCGTTTCCATCCGTGTGTTATATTACAGGCATTAGTTTACCTGCTATCTTATCTTACCCTCCATAACAAAACATTTTTTATATATCACAAAATAGCAAACAAGCAGTTGGGTCTTCTGATGGAAAGAGTCAACCATCGCCTGTAGACATGAATGATGTTAATGGTGCGTTGCTATCTTGTGGCGAGGTCTAATGCCACATGCATAAGTTTACCGGCTACCATACCCTCCAAACCGAAACACGACAGCGACAAGCACTGACGCTATTGCGGCAAGAATAGATAAAGCGGTGGTACCAGACCCGGGCGAGAAAATGCAGAACTTTACCATCTAGTAGCCACGATGGTAGTGACTCGCATAGCCAATCGATTGCTTTTTAAGACCTGCTTGGCAAAAAAGACAGTTGGCCTATTCTTCAAAAGAGCCCGGATAATATGGGGTAAAATGACAACAGATACTGTTGTGGTTGGACAAGGTCCCCGGTAAGACCGTTGTAGATCTTTTACTCAGTAATTACTAAGTACGATATCCATCGCCTAGACTTCAAAATTGCAAATTTTGGGTGTCTATCCGTGTGTCGAGGTCACCATCTCACATGCTAGGGCGGATCCAAGCTTCGGGTCAGGGGGGAGAAGTTACATATTTGAGTTTCAGTCAAAATAGGCTCTAATCTTTATTTGTTGCAATAATAATCCATACATAGACCCTTGCTTAAGGGGGGTCGTGACCCCCATGACTCCCCCCTGCTTTTGCTCACATAGCCAACCGTTCGTCTTCTAAAAACTGCCTCGCAGGAATATCCTTAGAAAATTTGGGAAAAGTGCTAGAGTTCCGCATAGTCTCTCGTCCAGGTATATGGTACCAACGCCATACCTATACCTGCCGCAATAGCACCAAACATTGTCATTGTGGTCCGGTTTGCAAGGTAAGCCGGTAGACTCGTGCAATACGCATGTGGCATTGAAATTCCGCCAACAGGATAGCAACACATCATTAGCATCTTTGCTGCCGATACGCGAAAAAAATAGCAGGCATGTGCTCATCTATATATATAAAAATCAATTGCTGTTCGTTAGTCTCGCTAAAACTCGAGAACGGCTGAACCGATTTGGCTAATTTTGGTTTTGAATTAATTGTTGAAGTCCAGGAAAGGTTGACAAGGTGAGAAAATATAGAAAAAAAATAAGAGTAGTTAAAAAGGCAGAACAAAGTTTGCCGGGTCAGTTAGTTATAAATAGATCATCCATTCAGTAAGTACTCGTATGTAAATAGTTGAGCGTAAGTGCGTGAAAATCTCAGAAAAGGCATTAATACATTTTCAACGAATTACATAACAAAAGTAATTAAATTAACTGGCCAATAGCGAGTCGGACTTGCGCACGAAGGGTTCCGTACCATCATAGCAAAAAAAAACACAATTGTATGGGGACCCCCCTTAATATTTTCATTTTTTTTATTTTTAGTATTTTTTATTATAGCGGCAACGGAAATACATAATTTGTGAAAATGTCAGGTTTCTAGCTATCACGGTTTATGAGATACAGCCTGTTCTCGATGATTCGAAAATGGCTGGACCAATTTGAAAAGATAGTTTTTTGGAAAGGTATACTTTGTGGGTAGTCCAATAGTCGTCTAGTCAGTATCTATCTGTAATTCTATATTTTAATAAGTGACGCAAAAACTTCGTACTCCTTTTCAAGACAATTGCACGAAAGGTGGAGTATGAATTTGACACAGTAAAGTTTACATTGCGGAGGACTGCAGAAGCCAGAAACGTAACATTTTTAAATAAAATGCACTAGAAATATATTAAATTATAAAAATAAACATTACACACACTACATTCATAATAATACACACACATGTATTCTATTTTTTACGGCTAAAGTCTGTTGTCAAACTTAAATGAGAATTTATTGCTTTGTCTATGGTTGAAATTTTAAATTAAAAGAAAACTAGGTTTCTGCAGTCCTCCGCCATATTAACTGTACCAAACTTTATACTCCACTGTTCGCGCAATTGTCCTAAAAATGGGTATAAAGTATTTCCATCACGTATTAAAATATAGATATCGAATAGTATCGTAAAGCTTATTGTAGAAGCGTATACAATGCCCCATACTAAAATAACAGAGTGAGACCAGCTTCAGGGACTGCAAGATTGTTTTTGTTCGTTCAAAGCGTAATCTGTAAGGTATTTTCCGAGATGTACTGTCAATTGCGTAGTAGGTTAGGACATGTAGTATTTTGTGTCGTAAGCACCAAGCAATAGTTGCGCAACCACGCGATAGCTAATGATCTACTCGTACACCATCGTTTCTCAATCTACCGGCTAAAACAAAGGAGGTACCAATACCAATGTTTTCTTCTCAATATTACAAGCCATATTTGATTAAATTTTCTTGCAATGAATCTGCTAAAACTATTAGCATAACGTTCAGTAAAAACAAGCCATTATTTACAATCAAAAATAGCATAATCCTTCTTCTAGCGCAGTTGGGTAATAAACATAATAATCTATGTTACTCTCACAATTAAAACGAATCTAGTAACACCTTACGATGTGAAAGGTGACATTCTATTGTCAAATCTGACCTTGCAATATTCAGTGAAATTACCCTTGTTGGTCCAACCTCCATTTTGAGAAAAAAATAGACCACCTGCTATTTTTTCTCAAAATGTAAATGTAGAGATTTTTTCTCGCGTAGTTAAACAATGGTGTAGGGTATCGTTGGATAGGACTTTACAAACTTTACAAGCGTTTTTTTAGTTTTTTTTTTTAAATTATTATTTATTTTTGTTGTTTGATTTTCTACAAAACCATGTTTTTAGACTGCCACTAATATACAACCTGTCACAGAATGATACGTAAGAGAGAAAAGTATTGAGTTGAGAAACAGCTACTAAATCCATTGCAACTATTTTTAACATATTATTTTTTTTTTTATAAATAAATAATTTAAAAAAACAAAAGACACCTTTCATAAACAGTTGTGTTTAAAATCATGAAAAAAGTTTCCAGTGCCGAATTTATGGTTTTATTTAAAAAAACCTAATTGACGTTTTTCATAGTGTGCACTCTTTCTGTGATACGTTGTATATGGCTATTATGGGTTTTGCGATAACTAAACAATTACGATAATTGCGCATTGCGAGATAAGTGATAGCTCCGCTGGTAAAGAAATCGCTAATCCTGATGATCCTGGTAAGGATAGCAGGACTATTTATATTATTGCATTGTCCTCGGTCCTTGATCAGACTGTCAAATTTCAAATTAATTCAACGTTTTAAATTACGTCAAATACATATTC
This sequence comes from Apodemia mormo, assembly GCA_036924255.1. NCBI lineage: Eukaryota > Metazoa > Arthropoda > Insecta > Lepidoptera > Riodinidae > Apodemia > Apodemia mormo. Next base: position 21,845,849 of record JAUPFN010000026.1, read on the forward strand.
AAAGTTACCGTTACATACTTACATACGACCGAAGCTAATAAAAGCATGTTAATACAGCAAGTTTGTGAAAATAATTTTCATCCGTTTGTAAAATATTGTCAAATGCCAATCCTATTTTTCTTATATATATTCTTGAAATAAAATGCTAAAGGAAATGAAATTTCAGCGCAATTGCCATCACTCATTGTTTAGCAAACGTTCCCTTGAGTTTAAAAAACACTACGATGAAGTATCTATTGCTTTCGACACACGCAACCAAAATGTAAGACGATTTATTTTCACACAGCCACATCTACCCACTTACAACGATAACTTATAAGCTTGACGCTATCTATAGTCTATACAATCTTTCCAGGTTGCTCTTTGGAAAAGTGTTTGTTTTCTACGAGTAACTCTGTCATAACTCGATGTAGAGCGTGGAGGTTTCTTTTTAGTAATTTACGGCTTTTACATTTAGGTACTAAAAATTTTTACGTCTTCAAATAAATTTGAAATAATGTAAGGACAGCATTGACCAGTGTTATTAATAAATGTTAAGAATTAAATAAAAAAGTATTTTCACGCTCGTATTTCCGAAGCGGAATGCAGAGGTATAAACAATGCACCGACGAAGACTTAGCCGAAGATACTTAATCCCAAAAAGTGTCGGGCAAAATCGGGCACTTATCCAATCCCGGGCAACGTTGTATTCTTATCAAAAAGCTGAATAAAACACTTTTGAATTGCCCGACCCGGGAATCGAACCCGAGATCTCATGTGGTCAACACATGCTGTCATAGCCAAACATGCCATATGCCGTCTCATATATGTAGTCATATGTATTAATATCGTTGACCAACACTAGAGATGCCGTGAATAATCGAATACCGATTAATCGCCATTCCCTATGGGAAATAGTCGAATAACACGCTAGTATTATTCGACATATAAAAGGAATATGAAAAATAATATATTAAATAATACATATGAAATAATATTACGTTTTTAGAATCATTTATTTGTCACCTAGAGCTGTAATCTATAAATTTTATAATGTCATGAGAAAAGAAAATGAAGTTAAAGATATCAATTTTATACATGAAGTATTAGGTAAAGGTGGAGCAAGCACTTTGATTAATCACTTGAAACATATACGTACGTGATATCTCTGTCTATGAGGTCTCGACATCTCTTTTTATACAGCTGTGTTAGAAAGAGAGGATAAGACCTCAGAAGGTGACAGCAGTATTCAAAGTTGTGTCTCAAGCAGGTATTAGAAGTGTTGCCTCCAGATATAATAGAGCTTCATAGTCTTATACTGAACTTATATTTTAAACGCCGTCAGGTAATCCTTTTCTTGTACCGTAATATAGCTATTATAGCGTTCTGAAGAGTAACCCAAAAGGGCACTGCTGAGGAAATCGGCCACTACATCGCGTTAGCAAACGCTGACATATAAACCCATATAAATTGGTAAGCTTTGAGAACAATAAGAAATAATTCCCCGTTTTATGTAAGCTCGTTATAGTTACTATACTTAATCACACCAACAAGCTCTGTTCATTCAGAAAGACAATTTTTTGAGGCAGGTTTGACATGCACATAAAAAAAGCACAACCCACTTTATCGCAATCGTGCAAAAAAACTAGTTTTATTGAACCAAAATCTGCGCCTTCTAAATTTTAACGTGACTGATTTTTTAATGACAGTAATTAATTATTCTAAGTGTGTTTTGTTTTTTTTTTTTTTAATAGTTATTACCTATTTTGAAGTATATAGTTCTTTTTTCAGTAAAAGTTTATTTTTGACAAGTATCCGCCACAGACAATATTTTTCGGTATTCGACATAAAAAATGACGAGTAATGCCGAATACCGAATAATAGCGAGTATGCGCGGCATCTCTATCTCTAACCAACGCTCATAACACAAGCAAATAATTTGCTTACTTTGGGGTTACATTGTGTAATTTGTCCAGCTATATTTATTGTGTTATAAAAAAAATTACGTTGACATATACATATAACCACCCAGGTGGTGGAGTGATTAGCGACCCCGACCACGCAATCAATAGGGTTCGACTTCGATTCCCGACAGTGACAAGAATTTATGTGATGGCTAATGAACATAAATATTCATATTCCTGGGTTTGGGTGTTTATTCAATACTAGCTGACCCGCGCAGATTTGCCCGCGGACAGATTGACATGTCATCAAATATTTTTTTATATATTCAGATTTTTGAGCCAAATTCCATCAAAATCGAATCAGCAGTTTAGCCGTGAAAGCCTAACATCCAGAGAGACGGACAGACTTTCGCGTTTATAATAGGAATAGTATAGAATAGGTATTTCAGTATTTTATATGTATGTCTATATTAATATCGTAGATTAACTCATAATACAAACAAATAATTACTTTGGGGTTAGATCAGTTCGTGTAATTTGTCCACAGATATATTTATTTATTTATTTATATTTTATTATTCGAATCGCCTGAGCCATCACTAAACCACATTACAACTACTTAAATGCAATAAATCAACTCATTTATATTTATAAGTTTGTTTATAATCACAATGTTCACAAACTATAAACACGCGAGCACGCACGCACATAGCGCCATAAACCAAACAATTCCGAATCTTGATAAAGTAAAATCAGTTAATTACGAAACAAACTTTGCTCCGGCGAGGTCACGAAGAAAGTTATAACTGGAAGGTCGAGAGCCGTCCGCCATTGTCGAAGTTTTGAAGCGGAGGGTTTTATGTTAAGGCCTTTACTCACAGCATCCGAACTGTTCCGATCGGGCAGGCCTAGAACGTGTGTTTCCAGAACAGCTCGTTAAAGCAGATCGCTATTTTTTATTATTTAGTGGCTCCGATCCGTATTGCGATTCTCAACCATTGGTTGAAAAATACACACCATGGAGTCTCCGAATAGAAAATAAAATAGGTACTGAAGAACAAAGGGAAACATGTTCAGATAAAGAGCGAAGAGAAGGAAACGTCTTTTCTGCTATCAATTCTTTTCTAAATCTTTATGATACGGGTAATTAGTATTATTTAAGATATTGACTCAGAGTGTCAATCGAAGCTTCAGTGAAATTATCCTCCATTGGAAGCACGCTAACACCCACTCCAGCACGCAATTTCCGTCTCCGAAAACAGATCGGATGAACGTCGTTAGATCTACTGGTGTAGTGGTAGTGTATTATTGTCCAAATAAACTATTTTGTGATAGCGCGTTATAGACTATGAACTATATTTTTCTACGCTTTACGTTGATTATATATAGCGCGCTATTATATAACGCTATGCGTTATATTAACCACCACAACTCTAGTTAGATCACTAGAACGCAATGCGATCTTCCCGTTGGGAGACATATGGGATGCTGTACGTTAAGAGAACGCATTGTCAGATCGTATCGGCAGAACGGATCGGCCGCTGTGAGTAAAGGCCTTTAATCTGCGTACTGCGAGCACAAGTTCGCTCACTTACTCTCTCTCTCTCTCTCTCTCTCTGTTTAGTTACTGTTTTATCTCATAGGAATAACATTGTATCTCACTAAACGAACGAGAATCTATTTTTGGGACGGATTTACGTACGCTATCGATTGGAGGCTGAGGGGCTGGACCGAAACATGTCTCAAAAAATCATTCTCAAATGAGCACTTCATTACCGTCCCTCTGAGTACCTCAAAAACCAATCATTTAGCAGTGATTTCACCCCGTGTTGATACGGGCTCCCGTTGAAGAATAGAGACGATCTTGTTCGTTTCTTCTACTATACACCTAATACACAACTACTAGGTGATAGAGTTTTGCATTGTCTCGCCCGGGTCTGGTACCACCCCACTATGGAATACGTGGGAACAACGCCTAATTAAAAATGTATTTTTTAAGTCGAAATTACATTATTTTTTTGTTTTATAAATTATTCTAAGATAGTCGTAATCTTATATTCATGTTAATTTATATGGTTACATCTACGCATTTAATAGGAAATTACGTATATGTCCAACTTTTGGTAATCATTGTGAAATGCTACATACAATTCTAGATTTTCAGAGTAAACATTTCTATATTAAATGGTAAAAAAGATATATTTTATATATTATTTCATTAAACACACATCTTAACAATAGATAATCTGTTATTTAAAAAAGCTTTGAAGGTAAAATAACTATACTGGTGTCATTATGAATATATATATATATATATATATATATATATATATATATATATATATATATATATATATATATATATATATATATATATAAAATTGATATGAAAATATATTATAAAGAGATTTGATAGCTACACTTACCTAACTTATGAATTTATACTATCGTATCTTTCATGGGGAGTGTTCCGACGAGTTATTTGGATTAATTCCTGCCGCCGAATTCCATCATCGGACATCGCGTCAAAATTTGAAATTCCATCCTCACCATCTCGATGTCTGGAAATCCACAACAGTGCGTTTCTCTCGACACTTTTTGCCTCGCACTACTTTGTTGTGGAACCAATTACCGGCAGGGGTGTTTCCAAACGGATACGACTTGGGGGCCTTCAAGAAAAGAGCTTACTCATTCTTAAAAGGCCGGCAACGCAACTGCAAGACCTCTGGTATTGTGGATGTCCATGGGCGGCGGTGATCACTTACCATCAGGTGCACCTCCTGCTCGTTTGCCCCCTCTTTTATAAAAAAAAAATTAACTTTATATAGTGGACAAACTATGTATCTATTTCATATGTAAAAATTAGCTGTGGATATTTGCGTAATTGGAAGTTATGAATTGTTCTGTGGTACTATCTGTGGTACTATGCCACGCCTATTGAAGGATTTGGATAAGTTAAGTTCAGACTCCAGGACGAAAATAATTTCAATATGGATTGTCAATATTGCATGCTTGGATATAAGATGCCTTTATCATATAACCTCTCTTTTGCAAAATTGTTGGCGACAACAGATGAAAACAAACGATTGAAACAAGAAAAGGGCAGTTTAAAGACGTTTTCGTGAAGAGTTGGATTTAATAATTGACAAACCAAAACAATGGTAATACAGCAAGGCGATTTTTTATAATGCCAATTGTTAGGCTGAGATAACAGGAATTGATGAAGAACTAATACACAGATTCTACATCATTTTACACGCTTTGTCATCGGGTGTTACGGTTGATGCCCAAAAGTTTGGCGATTATGCTTTGGAAACGGCACGAATTTATGTAAGCAAATACAACTGTTATTACATGCCCTCATCAGTACATAAAATAGTAATTTATGGCGAAAGTATCATAAAGCATTTTGCTTTATTACCTGTTGGGTTTCAGAAGCTTTCAGATGTTCAAGAGTCTCTTGATTCTCTTGAGTCTCAATATTATAAAAAATCAGACTTTAGCACGCGAGAAAGTGTTCGAGATGGTCTACAAATAAAATAGTAAGTAGTATTTCATACGTTACTATCAGATCCTTACATAACAAATATACGTAAGCCATACACAAAAAATGTTAAAAAATTCAACGAAGACACATTGCTCCTTTAAAATAAATTAACTCAGATCCCGAATCTTAGTGAATTCAATAGTGCCAATATTGTTTTTTTACTGTTTTATACTTTTAACTATTTCATAAAGAAATTGTAATAATTAAGATATTAAAATTAGCTTTCCCCCTAACAAGAAAGAAAGAAAATACATAGAAATAATACTTTTTTATTAAGTTACTGTTTGAATAAAAACTGAAGGCGTCAAAATTACTGTCCAAATTTATTCATCAATGAGTCAATAATATAATACAGTATAATGTGATTTAATAATAAGATGCGGATGCACCATCCTGAAAGTAATAAAATCATCGAGTGTCCTGAGTCTGGTTATTTTGTGAGGTTTAATTTACGTATCAACGTTTTTTTGCTTTAGAAAATGCAAGTGCGTCCCGCCGCGCCCCCTAGACGTTTCTCTACGCAACCTTAGAGGTCTCACCCCTGTGGTTGGGAACTCGTGCAGGTAGTTTTTCCGGCATGATTTTCTTGTTAATATTAAGGCATCTGATAGAGAATACCTCTAGCTTTAAGCTTGCCTCAAAGAAGAACTTAAGGTAATTTAGGCAACGACAATGCAAACAAAAACACAATATTCTTACATAACACATGTTTCACTTTAAGCATAGATAACATCCACATTCGGACATAATATTTGATAGCTGATAACACTTGTACTGTTTCACAATAATTATCTTATTGTGAAACAGTACAAGTGTTATCAGCTAACAAATATTATGTTAAAATAGAGTTTCACCAAGTGCCGACGATAAAAAGTGTGGAATATATCCACATTCGAGCGCAAATATTAGCCATTACCCGGAAAGTTCCAAATAAAATAGCTTTAATTTCTTGTTTGAGTTTTGCATGTTACGCCTGAAACTATAAATTATTTTTTATATAGTAGAATAGCACCTTGTGTTCGTCCGGCCCGCTTTAATGAACAGACCATCTGCCATTTTAACAGGCAGTTTGTAAAAGGTGACTATACGTATATTGGCTATACGTGTGGCTACCACCGTGACTACTAGGTGGTAGAATTTCGCAACTTCTCGCCCGAGTATGTGGCACTACAGCTTTACCTGTTTCCTAAAATTGTCATCCTGCCACGCGGATAGCAACACACTATTAACATCTTTGTGGTCTAAAGGCGATGGTTTATATTTCCATCAGGAAAGCTATCTGCTTCTCTGCTATCAAATTATATTTAAAAAAGCAAACAAGCAGATAGATTTCCTTTTCTTTATGGAAGAGGGGGCAAACGAGCAGGAGGTGCACCTGGTGGTAAGTGGTCACCGCCAACCATGGACATCCGCAATAATACCAGAGGTCTGGCAGTTGCCCTACCGACCTTTTAAAAAGAGTAAGATCTATTCTTTTTTTTTACTGTCGATAGGGAAGCGCTTGACCACGATCTCGCCTGATGGTAAGCTAAGTTGCGGCCTAAGATGGAACGCTCTTCCCTAGAAGGTACCTATTCACTCTTCTCTTGAAGATCCTCAGATTGTACCCGTCGGGGAACACAGACTCAGGTAGCATATTCCACCATATGGCGATGCCTAGTGCGTAGTGCGTCTCGACGATCGATAGAAAAACGGGGATGGCAGAATTAAGTCGTGAAATTCCGCGGCGCACTCTCCAAAATGTATCCGATAAAAGACCGATAAACTAGCCACTCTGCGGCGATGAGCGAGGCTTTGGAGTTTTTTGCCTACCAGATCATCGTTGTTTAAGAGCCTCTTGGCACGCCTCTCTATCGCCTCAAGCGTCTCCAGCTGGTATTTGGCGGATTCTATTATTTCTATTCTTGAAGGCCCCATGTCGTATCTATTCGGAAACATCCTCGCTAGTAATTGATTCAACAAAAGAATAGCGCGAGGCTAAAAGTGCCGGGAAAACCGTTGTGGTTTCCAGACATCGAGATCGGAGCGTGGAACTTTAAATTTTGACGCGTTGTCCGATGGTAGAATTTAGCAGCAGGAATTAGTCCAAACAACTCGTCTGAACATTCTCCGTGATAGATATGATAAAAGACGTTGAGCGAGCTTATATCTCTGCGTAATGCCAAAGAGTTAATCCGTTTCAAAATAGCCTGATCGTCAACGATTCGAACTGCTCTACGTTGAATGCGATCAAGGGGAAGAAGTTGCTACTAGAGAGCTCCGGCTTGGAGATGAGAGCAGTACTCCAAGTGACGCCGAATTTGCGCCTTATAAAGTTGGATACGATGGGCCGGCAAGAAGTACTGCTTCTCTCTGCTGAGCACACCGAGCTTTACTGATAGACAGAGACAACAATAGGCACTAAACATGTTAATGGTGCGTTAATATTGTTGTGTCGGGTCAGATGCCACATTCATAAGTTTACCTGCTACCTTATCCTGCAGACAAGAACATGACAATGACAAGTATTGATATTTCTGCAGCAGGAATATGTAAAGTTGACGTATAAATAGATAGACGTCATTTCTAAGTATAAAGACACATAGTTTGTGCGGCAAAAAGTAGATGTAAACAAAACCTTTTACAATATAAAGAGACATTTACAATCACATCGAACGCTCATTGCATAATCGTATAAATATTCCGAGTAAGAGGCTCGCAGCGATACAGTAGCGGAATCGGGCGCAATAAACGAGACCGGACTGAATGGGCCATTCATAAAACTGTTGAGTTATTACCGCCCGCCGCCGCCGCCGCCGTAAACAAAACACGTGTTATTATAAATACGGGACCACTCTATTTGGTATTGATATTCGTAGATCACACACAATATTCTGAACGTAACATCATAAGGTAATTTATAATATAAGACGACTTTTATTATGGTAACAGGCGACGGACGTTCAATCTAAACTAACATTATGAAGAGTTGATTTTTTTTGTTTGTTCGTTACGATTTACCTAAAAAACTACTCGAACGGTTTAAAAATCTTTCACCTTCAGAAAGCTACGTTATCCAGGAGTGACATAGGCTACTGTTTTACCCGACTGAGAAAAGAGAAGTTATTAATAAGGTGCGTGTTTAAAGACATATTTATGAATTGACTAGCTGCATCTTGCAACGCATTACGTTATAAGGTTTTTAATGAATCGCACGGGAGCAACTTATATATAATATAAGTATATATCGTAAATATATATCGTAAATAAGTCAATGTATGTCCGGGGTAAACTCAAAAAGTACTGCATGGATTTACTTCAAATTTTGCATGAATATTACTAACAGGTCGGGTCAACATATAAGTTAGGAGTAAACGAAGTCCGCTCAAACGAAGTAGCGGGCAACAGCTAATATATAGATAACATAATAGACTTAATATAAAGTTGAATCGCTTTCAAGAGTTTTGTTGTTTGTTGATTTATTTTGTTTTTAAACGAAATCACCTCATTTTAGATCATTTTCTGACCCCGTGTTGGTACCGGGCTAATTTGAAGAATAGGCTAACTCCCGTTCTGCCAGGCAGGTCGTAAAAGGCGACCGATTGGCTATAAGAGTCACTACCATCGTGGCTACTAGGTAGTAGAGTTCTACATTGTCTCGCTCGGGTCTGATACCATCGCCTTATCTATTCCTACCGCAATAGCGTCAGTGCTTGTCACTGTCGTGTTCCGGTTTGGAGTGTAAGGTAACCGGTAAACATATGCATGTGGCATTAGATCTCGCCACAAGATAGCAACGCACCATTAACACCTTTGGTGTCTATAGGCGATTTTTCTAGCAGGAGACCCATCTGCTTGTTTGCTATCTTCCATATATTATTTTTATATCATAGATGGTTCTCTAATGGAAAGAGATAACCGCAGTATATACATGAAGTATATGACGCGATCGATGTTCAGCTGGGATATAATATGACATGTACAGAGTTTACCTGCTACTTTATAGGCACAGACGCTATCTCTAAAAAAACACAAAGTGCTAGGAAGGCAAGAAAATGCCCGCCAGAAACGAAAACGGTGGTTTATTCTTGAAAAAAAGGTTTGCCCCATATTAGCCATGTCGCCTCTGTGGTCTCTGAGTGAGTGAAGAGAAAAGTGTTTTTTCAGTTTTCTGAGAAACACAACGTTGCCCGGGATTTGAAAGTACTCGGTTGGCGATAGGCTTGCCACCTATCACATTTGTGGGACCAAGTATCTTCGGCTAATCGTGGGTGCACTTGTTGTGCCTCTGCCTACTCCTTCGGGGATATGGGCGTGAAGATACTTTTAGCCATGGGGAAAAATGTACCAAACCGTTATAAAAGATTTTATAGTAAAAAGTAATGTGTCACTTCTCAAAATTGAGAACGTTCTTTAAATGAAGAATGTCTTGAGTTCAGTTTCTAACTATATACGATAGACTAGCAGACATTTCTGTCTGTCTGTTCACATTAACAATGCCAAAAATGTTACGCAGTGCTCGATGTTAAAGTAAGAGGCATCAGGCCGTGATGAATAGCCAAGGTTTTATGATTTACCAAAACTTTGAGAAAGATACGCCGGAGCCATAAAAACCTTTTATCAACTTATTATATTTGAAAAAAGTAAATGTTTAGAAAGTCAGCGACCCGACCAACGTAATATAAAGGGCTCAGCTGGAGGGCGCACAGTCGATTCCATTTGAATAAGGGATGAGATTTGAGTATTGTTGTTTCGTAACTCTATACAACTTTCCGCGCCCCACAAACGCGGCCAGATGTTGGCTTTATTAAGATTGACACGGATAAGTTTGAATGCGGTAACCGCTATTTGCACCGGGCGGGATAACACGGAGCTATAAATATATAGGTCAGTGGTTTTTTACTAGCTAAAAGTAACAAATAGTTTGGGAAATCCAAACGTTGTATGCTCAAAAATTAATTATTATCGTTATATGAGGGATTCAAATTCAATTTAAACGAAATATATGGACTAAATTATTCGATTTCTTTAATTATTCGCCTTTGACATACTTTACCGGCCTAGTCATCGCAGGCTTATTCTTAGAATAGCTGGGGTCAAGGATCAACAGCTTCACATGCTCAACCAAGACGTGGTCGTGCTACCACTATCAAACTCTGATCTGCTAAACGGTCATTTAAAAAAAGTAACATTTTTTGACCGATCCAAGATTGAAGCTTGAATACTAAAAGATAAGTCACCACTAGACTACGGAGCAGATTTTTTTAAATATCATAATATATATTTTTTAAATATATAACATAGTAAACAAACATTTTGCGCTCCTGATAGAAAGAAATTTCTATCGCTTATAGATATCAAAGATGTTAAAACTGCATTGCTATTCTTGTGGTGAGGTTTTAATGCTACATGCATAAGTTGGCTACTAACGAAATACGAGTGACAAGCACTGACTCTATCCTGGCAGGAAAGGCGGTGGTACCAGATCCGGGCGGAACAATACAGAACCTCTACCACCTAGTAGTCACGATGGTAGTGACTCCCATAGCTAATCTTCGCCTCTTACGAACTGCATTCTGAACTTACGAACTGAATTCTAAAGCGATATATATATATATATATATATATATATATATATATATATATATATATATAATTTCATAAATATTAAACACGTAAAATATATTTTAAATCTGTGATAACAAATGCAATTAAATCTCAAAAAATCAGCCACAAAATAAATATACTTATCACCTCACGAAAAAACATTAAAAGGTTAAAAACACGCCATAAAATACACAAACATATTGCAGTTTACAAATAAAATAATTAAAAAACCAACCACCCCGTCAAAGTTAATTTACATCACCATTAAACATAACCGTACTGTCTTACTGTAGCCGTCAAAAGAATCCATCAATTAGTTACACAATTTTAATGGCCCAATAAAATGTTGTTTGGAGTCATCATCGGTTTTTATAACGTCGTATATGTCGCGCCCAATCACTGGGCTACGTTTTATTATTAAGCGCCTGTATGTAACGAATTAATGTTGGATCATTTTTGATTATTCAATCACGTGTAGGTTTGCGTGCGCTGTATAGTGTACAACTGTACGCTTTTATAATAAGCTATTTGATTGTATTAGAGCAGGCGTTTTCAAGCTTTTGCTTTCACCGGCTCACTTTTCATTCATTACGAAAAATCTCAATAGTAGCCGCCTTGTCCCTATATTATTAATCCTTGCCCTGCTGGTTGTCTGGTGGATATCCCTTAAGGCAATAAGAGCGCTACATTGTATACTTTATAACTTGATGTTTTTCTTTTGCGTATGTTCTTTTTCGTGTACAACAAAGAGTTATGATTTATCGATTGATAGTAGCCTGGAAGCCAGTGGTGGTATGCTAATACCTTCATGTCTCAGAAAGGTATACAAAGCTGTTGGTAACGGTTATTGCAAATAAAAAGTAGTAATCGTTAAAATTCAAAAGATGCAGCGAAAATATATTTTTTTCGGAAAGAACAGCAAATTGGAAAATTGTTGTCAGTCTGAGTGTCTATTGACGATCAGTTCATTGCCTATTAGACAAGGAGACTGCGGGATGACATTTTTTTATCAAACACGAAACGACTCATTTTTTTTACTCACGGTTTTAATGCGGCTTACAATTCGCAACATTTAAAACACACGCGGCCCACCGGTTGAGAACCGGTGTATTAGAGATTTATTAATTAACAAATCGATGAAATGTGTTAAAACAAAACTGTGTAAAAAAGGTTATTATAAAATATCTGAATAGCTAATCCCATGCTTTCATGTCGTCTAGAATCTATCTAGATGACAAGCATAGCATGGGATTAGCTGCTCATTGCATCAACAATCTAAGAAATATTATTATTACAAATTAAACAATATCTTACTTTAATAAATAATGCATGAAAAAAGACAATCCCGCCGAGTTTCTTCCGCCGGATATTCTCAGTGTGTGACCGCGTTCCCATCCAGTACAAGCTTAAAAATTGTTAACGCGTCAAAGTAACTAGCAAAAAGTTTTATTGGTTAAAGTAGTCATTATCAATTTCTGAAACAATATCTAGTACTAGGTGGAAACTAGTTACGAGAATAGATTAACGGCCTTTCTGCTGGGCATCTCGTTAAACGCCGGAAAAGGCTAATATATGTCACTAACATCTTGGCTACAAACTAGGTGGTAGAGTTCTGCAACTTCTCGTCCTGGTATTGATGTCACCGCCTTACTTATTCCTGCTGCAGTAGCGTCAGTGCTTGTCACTGTCGTGTTCTGGTTTGGACGGTAAGGTAGCCAGTAAACTTATGCATGTGGCATTAAAACCCCGCTACAAGGATAGCAACGTACCATTAACACATTTGGTGTCTAGAGGTGATCTGTTGTCTCTTTCATGAGAGTCATTTGGTTGTTTGCTATATTATGATATAAAAAAACTGTAACCGGTTAATCCAGCAGGTAATCCCTGAAGCTTCCCGCTAAATTGAAGTATTTTAAGCTTAAACAAGTAAAAACCACCACCTCAGAGTAAAAAATCTAAAGTTTGTTGACAGCATTTTAATTCGTCTCCTCTGTGGTCTAGTAGTCCGGTGTCGGAGTTGACCAAATAAGGTCCCGGATTTGATTTCCGGGTCGCTCAATTCAAAACACGTGTTTTTTCAGTTTCCTGACAAAAACATTGTTGCCCGGGATTGGAAAGTGCCCGGTTGGCGATAGGCTGGCCACCCTATCATATTGTGGGACTAAGTATCTTCGGCTAATCCTGGATGCACCTTTTGTACTTTTGTCTGCCTTTCCGAGGATACGGGCGTGAATATACTTAAAAAAAGATGTACATTTTCAAAATTATGAAGGATTTTGATGTTCTGAATGGCATTCAACGCAATTTTCTCTCTCTAAAATCCATACTATAATATTATAAATGCGAAAGTAACTCTGTCTGTCTGTTACGCTTTCACGGCCAAACCACTGAACCGATTTGGATAAAATTTGGTACAAATATAGTTTGAGACCCGAGAAAGGACATAGGATAGTTTTTATCCCGGAAATCCCACGGGAACGGGAACTATGCGGGTTTTTATTTTAGACATTTTTCCACGCGAACGAAGTCGCGGGCACAGCTAGTGTTTTATAAGCTACAAAATCGATAGGTTAAAAATGTCGAAGAAATATCAAAGAATCTTTTTTGATAAATTTTCGCCATTGATAAATCCCCAACGAATCAATCGCTTTGATCCGATTTACGGCATCTGACGCAGTTTTTTAAGTTAAAGAGCTAATTAGATTTTACAATCGATATATTAGTCCCAAAGTTATTTTAAAAAAATCAAGTAAGTTTGCTATAATCAGCATAATTTTAATATTTGAAAAGCTTTTGAAAACATGATTCGATTTTGATTTTTGAAATGGCATTAGACGTAGTTTTTAAGTACTGAAATATTGTAAGTCAAAAAATTATTTGATCTAAAATCTTGAAGTTATGCCGAAAAAACACTTTTTTTAAATTTTCAACGATAAGTTCCAAAGGGGTAAACCAATGTTGATGCAATTTGCACCATTCATTGAACGCGGACGCAGAAACAAACATTTCGCCGAATTTTTTTTCGAGTTTTTGTTTTAATTAATCAAAACCACCCGGGCCGACATGGTCTAAGGTTTCGAACCCAATCGAACGCCATTGTGTTATGTCGATAGTCAAGAAATCCAAAAGTTATGAGACGTTGTACGTGTGTATCTAACACACATACATACATATTGACGTCATCGTGAAAATAGTCGAAAAAGATTCCTAGGATCTCAAAACGTGGAGATCTGGTAAAAAACTCGATTTTCGAAAATCAGGACAAAATTAGTAACTTTAAACACTACTAACTTAGCGGGAAACTATAAAAGTGCCTAATTCGCGGCCTTTTAAATAATGTACTTTTATTAAACTAGAACGCACCGTGACGTAACGTACAAACCCGCGGGTAAATATATTTAAAGGAGGCGGAATTAAACCAGAATATAAATGAAATCCTTTCGTCGCGGGGTGGTAGCGCGCCAGATAAAGTTTACGACTCGGAGAATGCCACGCTGAGAAACGTGTCAAGGTAAAGATAAAGAAAAATATGGCGGCCGCTTGATAACGCCGACGGATATTGGCAAACGTGTACTTACTAGATACGCACGACAATACGTTTTCAAATTGTGATTTTCCGTTTATTTTTAATTCATTTGACTGCCTCATTAGTCTGTTCGGCTGCATGTCATAAAGTTTCGGATTTGAGTCCCGCCTTTTTTATATTATTAGATAGCGAACAACCAGATAGCTCTCCTGATGGAAAGAGTCAACCATCGCTTATAGACACCAAAGGTGTTAATGGTGCGTTGCTATCCGTATGGCAATGTGTTTATGCCACTTTCATAAGTTCACCGGCCACCCTGGTCTGGTACCACCGCCTTACTTATTCTTGCCGCAATAGCATCAATGCTTGTCACTGTAGTGTTCCAGTTTAGAAGGTAAGGTAGCTAATAAACTTATGCATTTGGCATTAGACCTCGCCACAAGATGAACGCGCGCACAATACGTTTTCAAATTGTGATTTTCCGTTCATTTTTAATTCATTTGACTGCCTCATTAGTCTGTTCGGCTGCATGTCATAAAGTTTCGGATTTGAGTCCCGCCTTTTTTATATTATTAGATAGCGAACAACCAGATAGCTCTCCTGATGGAATGAGACAACCATCGCCTATAAACGCCAAAGATGTTAATGATGCGTTGCTATTCGTGTATCGGGATGGTAATGCCATACGCATAAGTTTACCGGTTACCTTACCCTCCAAACCGGAACACGACAGTGACGAGCATTGATGCTATTGGGGCAGTAATAAGTAAGGCGGTGATGTTGAACCTGGACGAGACAATGCAGAACTCTACCACTATCTATCGTGACTACCAGTCACGATAGATAGTGCCGATAGTGCCTAGCGTCAATAGTTTGCCTTTTACGAATTGGCTGACAAAAAGGCAGATGATCTTAATTCTTCAACGACGACCCAGACCAACACGGGGATATTTATATTCTATAATATTATAACAAAAATATGAATTAAAGTAACGTTCTTGCTCTGTATGCGATGTACGCCAAAAATATACATTATCGTACATAAGGCGAATTTAATGCCTGTGGAAATATCGCCACATTCATACTATGCTATGCTAGCTATACTATTGTTAGGTTTTCATTTAATAAAGTAATATTTTGCCCGATATTATAAATGTGCGAACTTGTTTTCTTGCACTGGCATCCCTAAATTTCAAAAACGTCTGTTAAATATTTTTAACAGACGTTCACTTTTGAATAGAGACTCGAAGAAGCATGACGTCCCCAACAGTTGGCCTCCATTGATATCATTCTTGAACGTGCATAAATAATTTAAGGTAATGTATTTGATAAATTATATTTCATTATATATATTGTAAGTATAAGGATAAATAGAATGTAGAATTGAAGAATAAAATAACGTTATTAGAATTATGAACAATGTGAAAAGAAAATACAAATGTAATATAAATTGATTACGTAGTTTCAATTAGTTAAGGCAGCTCTTAATATTTAATACAAGGGCGGAACCTGGCCGTTGCCATAGCTACTAAATTATATTCTCTCATGCACCACTTTAATTGCCAAATATAGGGTTCTGCCTACAATTCAGAAGTGGGATACCCCACGCTTATAAATGAATTAATTGTAAATATTAATAATTGGTAATAATACTAATAATATATAATGTGACATACTCTCGTATGTAGTGAGTCTTATTTTTATACATTTTTTCTTGGTTAGTAAAAAGTAGACTTATTATAACTTTGCACACGCGTGCATTACTGGTAGACTATGGCGATTTAGAAATCTGTAAAACTTTTGTTTTATAATATTTTGCACACGTGCATTACCGGTGAAGTATGGTGATTTAGAAATATGTAACACCTTTGTAAATATTATAATATTTTTGCGCCGTAACCGTTTTATATGAAAAATATTTTATTTTTATATATTCTGTTAAAGCACCAAATATTATTTTTAAAACGATATAATTCACTATTTTTTTTTCTTATAAGTCAATAACAGTTAATTTATTTTCTCCCCTTTTTCTACTGGTCCTAAAAAAAAACGGACGCTGATAGGACGGAGGTACGAAGAATATACTATGTTTTGTCGCTTTAAGTTTCAGATAATGCGACGTCGTTGAAGATCGATGAGTTCTCTGAAATGAATCACTCGTAACAGTGGAGTGGTCACAAGAACATGAAGGTGTTGAATAAGAAATAGTTGCAGTCCCAATAAGTGATGTTGCTGTCACCAGAGTCCGTTTTCCTCGTGTAAGCAGAACATCTTTTGCTACGGATATGAAGTAGAGCATGAGTGGAGAGGTAACTTACTTTGATGACACTAATGCCTTTAGATATTTTACTTCCATAAATTAAAACTCCAATCGGTGTCAGTAGGCAATTCGTCACCGACCAGTATCTGTTTATCTAACCGCCGCCTTTATTACGTTTAAATTAGGATATTAAATAAATGTTTTGTTTAAAATTAAGACTTTCCGTAGATTGGCATAATTTGATACAAAAGACAGAATTCTTTTAAATTTAGTTAGAGGGTAAAGTAACTATGAAGATCTCGTGTAACATGTTAGTGTCGTTTTTCTCAGACAGAATACTTATAGACGATGATTCTGGTTATATCAGGAAATCAATATGTTTAATTGCTGTCTTATGATAATTAAAAAAAAAAGGAAACGGAAACAAATAATATATTTTTAGTAACTATTCCACTAGAAAATCCCTTGATTGAACCCAGAATAATCAGATTTATTGTTTTTCCCGTTTAACCTTGTTATAGAGCAATAGTTATAGTTAGTCATAATTTTAAAATGTGCTGCTAAAAGATGGTTTTCAAAACAGACGTAACGGGTGCCTTTTTTTGTTTGCGAATAAAAATAACATCATAAAAGAAAAAACTTACAATTCCGCCGAACCGTTAGCAGTTTATCGGCAGACATATTGCTGTCTTATATATGACATTATTTTAGTTTTATAATATAATTTAACACTTCACTTTTCACTTCTACTTAATTTGGTTTTCTCTATTTAAATAAAAAAACTTATAACATGGTAGTTAAAATATTCCATACACAATAACTTCTAGCAACTACCTTCACACAACAAAAATATTATGTGAACAATGTGAGTTACGATAGCTGGACCATATTTCTGTTTCTATATCGAATTTTGTTTATATTGGAATATCGGTCTACAGCTTTGACGCATATTACAGTGAGGGTATAGTTAGGCAAAAAAAAAAAAAACTAATATTTTTCTTAATACTGCAACTCTGACTGAAGCACACCTGTGGGTTTTTAGATTTTTTTATCTGTCCTAAAGACTTGCGTGCACTCTATACTAGCCACATTTTACTGCATAGGTGCTCAGTGGTATATAAGTGATTAACAATGTCAAGTACATTTTTGGATCTATGAGTTCTAATGTATCATGTAGTCCGGGGCTTGACATGGTATTATTACAGCTAAGACTGATTTTAGGTCAGAGTATGAAAGTTCAGTTTACTAATTAAATTACTTGAAAATCTTCTACAATATCTACGTCAGGGTAGCTATTTTTACGAATCAGATTCCAAATTTGATAAAATTGGTGATAGTTAAAAAGAATAGACAAAATTTTAAAATAATAGACATATTGGCAAATTTTTACTTTTGATTCATCAAAGTATTGAAATTATAGTTACAGAGTATATATTTCTGGTGAGATTGAACAGTTGAGGGATAATTCTAATATTTAGGAATGAAACTCGTTTACTGTCAGCGATAAGTACTCTGTGCACCCCATTTTAAATATTTGTCTTAAAAGCAACTTCAACCGTGATTCAACTATTATGAAATTAAATTACAATGCATACAATGTTTGTATTTATAGGTCTCGTTATCTTGTCTCCTTAATAATTATGGAAGGGATGCCATAAATAGATAGTGTAACGAGCATGAATAGCCATTTAGGTATTTGAAAAACAATTTAGCTACGCTACCACTATTGCCTTGTGACCCGACGGTACAAATTGAACTGCTTTTGGATGGGAGAAAACTAAGCAACGATGGTGTATTGCTACAGAGATTGCGTGAATTTAAAGCCATACCATACCATACCATACCATACCATACCATCTAGTAGTTTTTAGTGTTCAATATATCATAAGAATAAAATATATATACATACGTTTTTATTTGTAAGGTTGCCAGATGTTTGTTTTACTAAGCCCACAAATATATAATAGTATACTATGTGAGTTCAACATTTATCAAATATGAATTTGTCTCTCGTATAACAAGATGGTATGGAAGCTTGTTACAAATGTCTGTATGTGGTATATCAACCGGAAGTAAAAATGTCTCGCGTGAACTCCTAGACACCCAGTATACTAACTGTAGCACAGATAATCGTTGTAGTTTGGACAATTTTCACCACTTATGTCATTAAAAGCTGAAAATTGGCTATTGGCCCCATTCCGAATTGCATAGGATTTGTGAAACCTCACTTTCTTTAGATTTGACAGACAATAATAAGAATATATAGAAATAATAAATAAAGGCCTATTATATAATAGACGATAGCACAATAAATAAGTTAATTATATTAGATATAACGATTGCATTAAAGAGATATAGCTGTATAGGAAGAGAAAATTTCATTGGATGAAATAAGGAATAATATTAAATTTAAAATATTAAGAACATAAACATTTTCTGCAGTACAATGGAGCCTATATTTTAGATTAAATCCTTAGTAGTATATCGATGGAAACTCCTCGACGTACAATAGAGGACAAAACAAAAATGAAATCTGCTTCTCAAGTAATGACTTTTCATTTGTTTTTAATTAAAATCTGCAACGCGTATTGACCAGTTACAAATTTGTTACTGTGGCTAGTCAACGATTTAATCTCTCGCTATCCCACTACTTAAAATTTGGTTTGGTGCAAAGCCAAAGTAATGATGAAAGGCATTCGGATTCTTCGGATGCGTTATTCTATTAATTAATGCAATTTTTGTACGAGATGTCGTTTTTTTAATTTTCTTCAGATATGAAGAAAATTAGAGAATAGCTAGATTTTATAAGTCACCCACTATTATTACGTAAGAGGTCTGAGACAATATTGTTCGATACATCAGATTAAACACACGGGGCTTTACAATTGAAATAGGGGCCTTTCTTCTCGTTATAGCGAAAGAAGTCAAAATAATCATGAAAACTATTTTCAACTACAATGGCTAAAAAGGGGGAGTTCTGTATACTTTGCATAGATCTCTTTCAAGTATTACAGAATGATGCCAAGTTAAAGCTTAATATTATGTTATGATAAATTTAGTGAAAACGATTGTTTATTTCAATAGTAAAATAAATGAAAGTTAGTATTTAATGAAATACTCTGAAGATGCTTGTGTAAGCGAAACCGGTCGGAAATTAAATATAATATTATATTGTGAAATAGTACAAGTGTGATCAGCTAGCAAATATTGTGTTAAAATGGAGTTTCACCAAGTGCCGACGACAAAAAGTGTAGAAGTATTTAATGACTTTCCTTGAATTCATATCAGTAAATAATTAATATAAGAATTAATCGATTTTAATGAGGAAAGGTGAACATAAAAATATTTGAATGTGATATATGGTCGTGATTCGGGAGGATTACGATTAATATGATAAAACTGGTGTAAGACCCGGTGGTTACTGGTGTAAGAAGTGTCGCAACAGTATTATGGGGGATGGTTTATTTAATGTACCTATGTAATTGATATGTATGATACTATGGTTTTGGTTGTGAGATAGGAAAACTCGCTCCACTAACATAGACGGAGGATTACGTAATATACTTTGTAGTACGGGAGAGTCACAACAGTATATTATGATGAATGGTTATGAAAAAAAAGATCATTAAAATGTATGATTATTTAATTTATTTGGGAAAAATAAGTTAATGTTGTAAGGTAAATACATCTATTTGATAGCTATGAGGCCCTCAGCCTCAGCCGGGAGGACTTAAATATTGTGATCGTATAACATGAGAATAAGAGACACGGGTGAAATAATTTGTAGAGTATTGAATAGACTCGTATTAAAAATAAATATATGATATATATTTATTTTTATTATAATATTAATCTTGACAGTTATGTATATTCTAGAATCTGTCAAATGTATCAAAAGAGATTCTGATCTATGTAGTATAAAAAAAAAACTTTCTGGATTGTTTATTGAGTTGCTTATTTGATGAGCATTAAAGTTTATTTTAAATTTTTTTTACATCGAAAAATACCAATAAAATGCCAGAACAATTTAAAAAAGGAGGTTGTTTAAAGCCATTTTTGTAATATCAAATAATTTAGTGATTGAAAGTACTATGTTTCTTTATAACTTTGAACTCGATTACCCTCACATGGTTTATCGAGTCTGTTGTGACATAAAATTGTTACTAGAGAATAGGAGAACCTTGAATTATATAAAAAAATACTATTTCTTTTATTAATAAATTAAAATATTTGACATAGTATAGATTTTTATTGGCTTTATTTCCACATTTTATCACATTGTTAAATGATTTTTTGTACGAGTATATGTATTAAAAATGATTTTTACTTTAATTAACGATTAATATCGTATTACAACTATAAATCATATTGATATAAGCATACGTTTTGAAAGACCTGAAATTAAATTAAAATATGTTTGGTTATAAAATTATATACTTGTTAAATTAAATACATAAAAGAAAAAAAAATTGAAATTGTTTCAAAATTTAACATCTATTTTAATTCTATGTTGATTTAATTATTAAATGTACAGCTGCTGCATGTAGATTTCCATGAGGCAATATTTGTAAACAAATATAATATATAATATATATTAATCGAATGAATTATTATGGAAATGGGTATGAATAGAAAATGTGGTACATTCTACAAACAAGATTGTAACATAAAGACATACAGCAACGCTCTACCTAAAAGTAAACCTTTAGAGATAATTTATTTAATCAAGTGTTGGTTTTATTTATTAAAAGAATATTTCTCATTTGGAAAGGGAAATAAAAGGAATTGTGAAAAAAAAATTATAAATATATAAAAATTTATAGTATTAAAACGTTATAATTCATAATAGCACTGTTAAATGGATATCGATTGTATTGTATTAAAGTAAACATTGTAAGCAAATATAAAAATGTAAGTGTAGACATATTTTAGATATTTTTCGCATAACATTATATTTTAATTGTAATTATTGATTATTTAACTGCTATAATTTATTAGGTTTGCATGTATGGTTTTAGTCGCTAGTAATTATTAGTATACAAATATGTATCAAATTAGTGCATTAAATCATTGTAATTAGCTTTCTTGTAAATAGCTCCGCTAAGTAGATACTTGTTATTCATTGTATTGTATTAAAGTCGTAAGCAAATATGAAAAAATGTTGATCTTAGTGTAGACATACTCAGATATTTTTCACTTAAAGTTATTATAGTTCAATTGTTATTACTGATTATTTAATTGTTTTAAAATATCAGGTTTATATGTATGGTTTTAGGGTTTAGTGGCTAATAATTATTGGTACCTATATAAATATGGATAAAAATTATTGCATTGCAAATTTTGTAAATTCTTGTAAATTTTTGTAAATTTTGTAAATCTTGTAAATTCTTGAAAAAATTCTTGTAAATAACTCCGCTAACTGGATATCCATTGTATTGTATTAAAGTGGGAAAAAAAATGTTGAGTAAGTATATTTAAAGATATTTTTCGCTTTACAATATAGTTCAATCGCAATTATGGACGAATTATTTGTTATAATATATTAAGCTTATGTGTGGATTCAGTTGCTAGCAATTATTTATTTACAAATATATATAAATATGTATTAAACATTGTAATTAATATTCTTGCAAATAGCTCTGCTAGGTAGATAAACAAATAATAAGGAGGCCAAGTGTTAGGTTTTGGAAAAGAGCGTGCATGAGGACATGCACGAGGTCAGGATGGTCGAGTGTTAGGTTTTCATTTAATAAAGTAATATTTTGCCCGATATTATAAATGTGCGAACTTGTTTTCTTGCACTGGCATCCCTAAATTTCAAAAACGTCTGTTAAATATTTTTAACAGACGTTCACTTTTGAATAGAGACTCGAAGAAGCATGACGTCCCCAACAGTTGGCCTCCATTGATATCATTCTTGAACGTGCATAAATAATTTAAGGTAAGCCAACTCGACAACAATCGTGCATTGATAATATAATCAGCAACATTACTCAAGCAGAAGGTAAAATTCATCACTTACATCTGTCTGACCATGAAACTGCACAAACTTTACAAATATCAATCAAACCCCAAAAATCAAAACAAACGCATTGGTACATATTTAAACAAGATTTTGATGCTGACAACATTATCAAATTTAAGAGTTGTTTAAAAAACTTATCATGGTCAGATGTTTACAATGAGTCGGATTTTAATCGTTCTTTCGATTTATTCTATAATACTTTTATAATGTTTTACAAACTGTGTTTTCCACTTAAGAAGATCAAAATATCTAATAATCATCATGCACCGAGTTGGTTATCAAAAGGTATAAAGAAATCAGCCGTTGTGAAAAGAAAATTACAATATAATTATTATAAACGTAAAACTATTGATAATAAAACAAAATATTTAAATTATAATAAATTATTTAAGAAATGTATTCAATTAATTAAATATAAAATAAATAATAAATATATAATGACATCAAAAAATAAGTGTAGAGCTACATGGAATATAATAGGTAATAAAAGAGATTCATCAAGAGACGCAAACGAGATAGAACAGATTGAACATAATGGGGAAACAATAAAAGATTCAATTCAAATAGCAAATTGTTTTAACAACGTGTTTACTTCTTCCTTTAACTCTAAAAGTGATATAAGTCATTATAAAATGGATAACGGTATAAATGCTACCATTTTCTTAAGGCCAGCCTCTGAAGATGAAGTCTTAAGAACAATTAAATCATTAAAAAATACAAGTGCAGTAGGATTGGATTCTGTTTCTACACGTATTATAAAGATGTGCGATATTTATTTAGCTCCAATTTTAACATATTTTATAAATCGATCGCTTAGTGAAGGTATATTTCCATGCGCATTAAAACATTCTGTGGTTAAACCTCTTTTTAAAAAGGGAGATAAGCATGACATAAACAACTATAGGCCCATAACACTGATTTCAGTATTTTCAAAAATTTTCGAGCGGATCATGTTTACTAGATTAAATGATTATTTAAATAAATTCAATATTATAGCAAAAGAACAAAATGGGTTCCAGAAGAACAAATCTACCATATTAGCAATATATAAATTAGTACACAGTATCGCGCTTGGTACGGATAAGCATAAACATGTAGCAGTTATATCATTTGACATGAGTAAGGCGTTTGACCATGTTTGTCATCACTTACTATTAAAGAAATGCGAAAACTATGGTATACGAGGCGTGGCATTTAAATGGATAGAAAGCTATCTTAAGGAACGATCTCAAGTAGTAGAAATATCTCGTATAGACAAAAATAATATATTGAGATCCCGCCGATCGAACGCAAAGATAAAGGAAACAGGTGTCCCGCAGGGTAGTATTTTAGGCCCGCTTTTATTTTTAATTTATATAAATGATATACCTAATGCAACAGAACACCCAAGTGTCTTGTTTGCAGATGATATGGCTGTTACTATAACTAATAAATATAATAATATTAACCAGTATAGACAATCAATACTAAGGTCTATTGACTCTGTAACAGAATGGCTTAGTAAAAATAATTTAAATATTAATCTGTCGAAAACGAAGATAATTCAATTTGCAAATTATAAAAATAAATTTCATGATTTACAAATTACTTATAAAAATAATAAGATAAGTGAAGTGGATGAAATGAAGTTTCTAGGTGTTGTATTCGACAAACACTTGAATTGGAAACCTCATGTAGACTATATTACAAAAAGAATACATAAATTTGTATATGCACTTAAAAGAATTAGAAAAACGGTTGGTATTCAAGCAGCCATTACTGCATATTATGGATATATAGGGGCGCTTTTGAGATACGGTGTTGTTTCTTGGGGTAACTCCACTCACATAAATAAAGCATTTGTTGCGCAAAAACGATGTGTTAGAGCCATTTGCAGAGCTAACCCACTTGAATCCTGTAAGCCTCTTTTCATACAACATAAAATTCTTACGTTAGCGTCTTTATATATATTAGAATCATGTATGTTTGTCAGAAATCATCAAGAACTTTTCAGTAAACTCAATGACGACAAAAAGTTTTTATCTAGAGACCCTACTAAACTCAAAGTACCATCTTGCTCCACAGCTTTTTACGGGAAAAATTGCCACGCTATGATCATCAAAATTTTTAATAAAGTCCCGAAAACTATACGTGAGTTACCGAAAAGAAAATTTAAAATTGAATTAAATAAACTTCTATTAAAAAAAGCTTATTATAATATTAACGATTTTTTTATTGACAAATTAGGGTCAGATGGTAAATTTTAGAAGTAGAATGGAGGGATATGGATTATAGATAATATATTGATAATCTATTAAATATAATTATATTGTAAATACTGAATAATAATAATTTAATTCATATAAGTGTGTAATGTCAAAATTAGGAAATAATATATTGAATATAATTGAATGTTTTTTTACTAACAATAATATGATTGAAATAATTTTAAATTGATTTAAAAAATATGTGATTGTTTTAAAAAAATATTATAATATAAATGTGACATTTTTTTTTTACAAAATCCAAAAATGATAATATTGTGCAAAGAAAAATGAATATATAAAATATACTAATAATTTAATAAGATAATAATAATGTTATAAATTCAATAATATATAGTTTTTTTTTTTTTTAATAAGTATATAAATTTTACTAATTTCTACAGCTATTGCATGCCATAAGGTGAAATATGTTGAACAAACTTAATTAAGAACAACTTTATGTATACCATATTTGTTGCAATAAATGATTATGATTATTATGATTATGATTAAGGTAATGTATTTGATAAATTATATTTCATTATATATATTGTAAGTATAAGGATAAATAGAATGTAGAATTGAAGAATAAAATAACGTTATTAGAATTATGAACAATGTGAAAAGAAAATACAAATGTAATATAAATTGATTACGTAGTTTCAATTAGTTAAGGCAGCTCTTAATATTTAATACAAGGGCGGAACCTGGCCGTTGCCATAGCTACTAAATTATATTCTCTCATGCACCACTTTAATTGCCAAATATAGGGTTCTGCCTACACTATGCTATCCGCATCAAATCTCCTCTTTTGATTGGTTGAAAACATGTAGGATTCCACTCACACGAAATCCCAGACGAAGGCTAATGGTTAATAAAATAAATAACAAGCTATTAAAGTGTCAGGTCCTCTTATAATTCACGTATCTGCATAAAAACCTGTGCCACAACGCAAAAACTATCTCTTAGACTATGCAATAGAATAGAGTGCGTACTGCGTACTGGCCGTAGGTGAATTTATTACGGGCCTAATAAACTTCACTTTCCATGTTTAAAGTAAGCATTTTGTTGCACCCGCATAGAAACAAGCAAAAGTTTTTTTTTTACTTTCAATTCATCCATTTATAAAGAAATATATTAGAAATTGTCATAGCAATATTAAATTTATGTCAACCATATTGTACTTCGACTTTTATAACTCGTTTTCAATTACAGCTACTGGCGAGTGAGTCGTTAGGTTGTCGAATGCGGCGATGC
Organism: Apodemia mormo; assembly: GCA_036924255.1. Lineage (NCBI taxonomy): Eukaryota > Metazoa > Arthropoda > Insecta > Lepidoptera > Riodinidae > Apodemia > Apodemia mormo. The sequence goes on from JAUPFN010000026.1 coordinate 21,872,176, forward strand.
GAGCTACGACCAGTGAATCAGATTATCAAGCCTCCTAAAAGTAACATGAGGATGTGACATTTTTATCAAACAATTATCATAGAGTTTGCTTGCTTAGAGGAGCTGGGTTTAATTTAATTGACCTCACCCTGACTTTGGTTAACAGATGCGCGATTTTAGACACAAGTTTTTTGTATTTGTATTTTTCTTACTGGAAATAAGTGTCTGGTTTATATAGATGATGCGTTAATTCCGAAACCAGCTTTAATTAATTAAAATGGCGAAACGTATTTTTAATAATAATTAGAGAGCAACTTTGGCCACAATTGTAGATTTCAATAAAAATCTTAAGATTCAAAACGTCTATATTTTTAAATGCGAGGTTTAGAAATCAGAAATACGTTATTTATTAAAAAAGACGAAAATTAAAACACACGTCCTTTTTACTTTATGAAATTAAGCACAAATATTTACTAGCAAAGTGTGTTTCTGTGATTCAGAATCTATATTAATATTATAAATGCGAAAGTTTGGATGTTTGTTACGGGATTCGCCAAAAACTTTTATAATGCAGCGGGCTGCACCCTGCAGCTAGTAATATAATAATTATATACACATCAAGCCAAGAGCAATGAACAAACAAGAAATGAAAAACGAATAATTGCGCTCTATCGTATATTGCTCTAACAACTATATTCGGAGAGACGCAGAGATAAGCGCAAGGATGTCAAACCAGAAACGATTAACATAGAAATGCTTGAGCGATGGACACCGAGAGCACTAATAGCTATGACACAGTGCGCCAGGAATGTCTTAATTGGCTACATTGGGCGTGAACATTCTGACAACACCTGCCACCTGATTTCTACCACCAGACTGCTGATTATAGTCACATCCTTGATCCTAGTTAGTGCAAAACAGGACGTATCAAGGGCAGGTGAAGTTGGCTATAACCTCCCATAAGACATGCGTCTCGATGTATTATCTTGACTTGATCTTCAAAAAAGGAGGTTCTCAGTTCGTATTCGTCGTCGTCGTATTCTTTATATTTGTTACCCCAGAACTCGGTAATTTATTAAAAGATTTGGCACATATTTCTTTAACTTCTCTCTACGTATGTATATAGTTATAAAGAAATTACTGATTTTGCCCCGATTTTCGAAAATCGATTTTTCACCAGATCTCCACGTCCTAGGAACCTTTTCCGAGTATTTTCACGATGATATCAGTATGTCTGTACGTATGTATATGTGTGTGTATAGTAAGTAATAAATAAATAAATAAATATTCACGGGACAAATTACATTTACTGATCTACCCCGCAAAGTAAGCAAATTATTTGCTTGTGTTATGGGTGTTAGTCAACGGTACTAATACATATAATTACATATATAGATACTGATATATATTTAATAAATACCCAAACCCGGAAATGCAAACATTTATGCTCATCACACAAATGCTTGTATGTATGTAAATATCTCAAACTTTGGAACCGCTCGATCGATCGAAACGCGGTTGATGGCATTCTATTGGATTCCGCTTAACTTAGACTTACTGAAAATTTGAAACTAGTCGGCCCAGAAGGTTTTGAGAAAATAAAAAAATAAATTCAAAATTTTTTTTCGAAACCGTAATTTTTTCATATAACTTCAATTTAGTCCAATGCAATTTTGTTAATGAGCTAATTTAAAATTCCAAAGATGCCGATTAGAACCAAGTTTTAGGTCGGCTAAAGAATTGGCTTTAAAGAAAAGCTGGCTTCCTGTAAAATACACTTCAGTCGCATTTAACGAAATCATACCCACAGATGGCAGGAAACCGAGAGGAAATGTAACAGACACCAACAATAAAAATACTCCGGAATTTAAAAATGCTTGTATTTACCATTCAATTTCCTTAAAATTTAGAAAACATTTTAAACACAACAAAACTTCGAGTATGAGAAGCCCACTGCCGCCGGATCTTCTCAGTGTGTGGCCGCGTATTCGATCCGGCAATGGTTTAAAAAAAATGTTGTCGCGTAAAAAATAACTTGTAAAAAGTTTTATTGAATACAGTAGGTACTTCTGATTTCTGATGTTTAGTTGGAGTCTTCTCTTGTCCACCCGGACCCTGGCCACAGTATACTAGAGACTAACAGTAGTCAATCTACATACATGTGATATTCGAGCACAGCACACATAGCCACCTCTCACGGACGCGATATCTCGGAATGGTTCGGGACAGTTTATTCCGCACCAATCCGAGATATCGCGTCCGTGAGAGGTGTCTATGTGTGCTATGCTCGAATATTACTTGTATGTAACATTGACTTCTGTTAATCTTTATGTATTCTGTGCCCTGGACGTCATCAAACTTGACAGTTGTGACGGCAGCCCCCGCCGGGATATAATCGTATCAACAGGGAGCTATCTATATACTGACTTCGACATTGTTGTAAAATTATTTTAATTAACTACTGGTTGACACTAGATTACGATCAAACCGAAACGATACTTAAAATAGTTATGTAAATTTAATGTCTTCATAGCAATATACATCTATATTATCTATATCTATGTGTATTAATATTATCAATGCGAAAGTTTAGATGTTTGGATGGATGGATGTTTGTTACTTAATCATACAAAAACTTCTGAACGGATTTGAATGAAATTTGGCACACAGTATATGATGACCTGGAATAGCACATAGGCTAATTTTTTATGCCGGAAGAGTCTGTGATCCCGCGGGATTTGACAAAAAACTTTTATAATGCAGCGGGCTGAACGCTGCAGCTACTGATAAATATTAAGAAAAGGTAAACTTTTGTTACTCAATCACGCAAAAACTACTAAGCGGATTTGAATGAAATTTGGCACACATGTAGATGTGACCTGGAAGAGCACATAGACTACTTTTTATTCCGGAGAAAATAGGTGATCCCGCGGGATTCGCCCAAAAAATGTATAATGCAGCGGGCTGCACGGTGCAGCTAGTAAGTATATATAAATTGCGTGTGACGATGTTTGTCCGCGATGGACTCCGAAACTACTGAATCGATCTCAATGAAATGTTGTAGATAACTATTTACTGTTCGGTCTAACTTAAAAGATCAGTCAGTTTTTATCAATGTATATTATATCAACATGCAATTTGTATGGGAAAACAACGTTTGCTGGGTCAGCTAGTATTAGTATAGATATGACGGATGTAATTCAGTGAATGTCTATGAATCATGGAACATATAGGCTCTCGTGATCGTCTACCCTATAGACACTAAAGATGATAATAGTGCGTTACTATTCGTGTGGCGGGATGGCAATGCACATTCATAAGTTTACCCGCTACTTTACCCTTCAAATCAGAACACAATGACGATCATTGACGCTATTACGGTAAGGATAGGTAAGGTGGTGGTACCATATACCCGGTATATGTAGGGTCCAGCTGTATACTGGACTATGTAGGGTCGTTGGCATAGCATTAACTATGACATGAAGTTAGCAGTTGTAGACGGAGTGAAGTGTGCTGTGCGTAAGTATTTAATAGCGCCGGTAGCGCTGTTTTAAAAATTTACTGGATTTAGCGCTTTTACCGCTTTCTTTCTAAAAATTATTATGCGACTGTGGCGTGACCACTATTGGATACTTTTCAAGAACATTTCTATCTACTGAGTTGGTCCTCCTTACCTTTATACTCCATGCTTTGGATGCTTTACAACTGCATAATCAATGTTACGAGATGTCGAAACAAGATTGCCAAATCATTAAGCCACTGCCTCTCGAACGTCCAATACGTGCTACACTAACCTTGGCGCAATGAATAAATAATAATTACCTCAACTAAGTGTGATAATTATGAAATACGATAATACACTTAGAGCTCGTGAACCTATTTAATATATTCAGGCGTTACTTTGCGGAAATCCATAATTTAAAGAAGAAATTATGGTATATAATTTGCAAAATTAAATACCACAATTTTTTCTCGTAAACCTATCTCAATACCAAGGTTGTGACAAGTCTATATTTTTGTGTTAAATACCATCATAATCTTAATGTTAGTGGAGAATGTCTAATTTTACTCCTTTTAGCACAAGGCCAATTATATGGTGCTATTCAGTATGCTAAGACAATCTTAGCATCCTGAATAGTACCATGTAATTGGTTCAACGATAAAACAGTTTCCTGTTTTTGAACTTCCGGTCAAAGGAAGGTACAGATTTCACCTCGATTTTTAAAAACCATGATTTCAACAAATCTCCAAGTTTCTAATTGATTTAACGGCGGTGTCTGCATGCCTGTATGTGTATGTATGTAAATGTCCCATAACTTTTGAACGACTTGACGGATTGAAACGCGGTTGACAGCATTTGATTCCAGAGGTACAATATATTTCCGGTACTTTCGATTATATTGAGAAATGTGCCACCTAGTCAGTAGTCACGATGTTCCATTCTAGGTGGTACGATTTTGCAACCTCTCAACCGCCTTTAAGTACCATCATTATCACTATTTTGACAGGACTTTCACTGACAGATAGCTGATGTAATAAGGAGTACCTTAGACTATTTTATTATAGAAAATTTTCCACGCGGGCTTAGTCGCGGATAGATACAGTTACTATTAAATAAAAATTCAGCCTTAACCACCAAAATAGTTAAAAATGAATGATTCTTACATATTATGCGACGTAATCAAGTGCTACTATCAGCTCTTTGTCTAAAATAACATTGAGCTCACGCCAAAGGACGACTGACGGCCGTAAGACCATGATCCTCGGAGGTCACCGTTATGATTTATCCTCGCGTCAACTTAAAACGAGTTAAAGTTAACGACCGCTTATTATTCTCCGGCAAGCTCTTTGCTTTGAGGGTTAAGTACGCTTACCTCGAATGTATGGATAGGTTTAGTCCTTTGGAAATAATAATCGACGACTTGACCTTGAAATGTTCACATACTTCGATTTTGGTCGTCTGACTTTAACTTCAAATAAAATAAAATGGATGGATCGAATAAAAATACATAATATGTGATTATTTTCAAAAGTATTTTAATAATATGCCTGTAAGTATTTTATAATATTGTCCGTAGGTATTTTATTAGTATTATTATTAAAATACTTACAAATAGGTAAAGTATTTATTTTTATTTTTAGTTAAGAAACCTTTGATATAAAGAACGATATAACGAATGAATGGGTGGTCTTTCACGAAAAATATTGTAGTGACATATTAACTGAAAGAGATTTAAAAATTAAAGTTTTAATTACTGCGTTTAATACTCAAAATTTCCTCATACAATATATAAGCTATCCAGTCAGTATAAAGGTCGGTGGTGTAACGTTCACAAGTGTGCTTGGATAAGTACTCGACATTCGGGCGCACTCCACGAGCGTCATTTATTCAAACGCTAAGGAACGCCATCATGCTGCACTGCCTTTAAAGATAACCATATTCGAATACTCTTAATCTGGGAGTGAGACCTTATATTCCACAAATTCGATTATTGTATCGTTAAATTACAGATCCATATCCAAACTATGTAATAATATTATAAATACGAATACCTGTTACACGTTAAGCGTAACAGACGGTTACGCTTTACTTAAACCGTCGAACTAATTTTGATGAAATCTGGCAAGGAGATGGTTGAAATGACTGGCTGAAACAGGCTACTTTTTTATAAAAAAATCAACCTTGTGGGGACCTGATGGTAAAAACTATAACCCCTATCAGTGTATTACAAATACATTAATGACACATCAATTTACTCGCGGGCGTGTCTGCGCGGTTCAAGCAGTTATAAATAGAGAGTGAATTGAAGGTCTAAAGTCGTTTCTAGATCACCAAGTTTCTCCATCGCTGCATTTTTATAAATTATACTTTATCTTGTTATTTGCGATAATCGAGACTAACAGGTGGCTGCGACAACTTTACAGTAGAGTACAAACCTCTTTAGGTTGCTACTGAGATTTTTATTTGAACTGCCATTCGTCGTGTGGCCGAAATTCGACCGTAAACTAAACAATAAAATCTTTTCTAAGACTGACAACAGACTTAAGTCGTAAATAAAATATGATGTGTATCGAATGTAGTGTGTGTAATGAATTATATATTTTTATGAATTTAATGTGTTTCTAATGAATATTATATAATTATTAATTACTTTCTGCACTCGTACACCATATAAATTTTAATTGTGCAAAATTTCATACAACTTAATTCGCGTATTTGTCGTAAAATGAGGTACAAAGTTTTTGATTCAAGTATTAACACATAGATAAAATTAGGTAGTCTATGTTCAGATGAACACTAGGTTTATCAGCCGACTGTTAAGTGAGGTCTCGCCATCGCACACGGCCTACTGGCCGTTGGCGAGGGCCTTTAAAAACGAACCAGTAGTAGAGATGCCTCCACTCATTCGACCTAATCAAACGCCCGCTTTTGATGATGCAGACAAAGCCGAATGCCTGGCCGACAGTATCCAAACACAATGTTCCCCATCAAACCAGCCTACGGACCTAGACCACGTCCATCTTGTGGATAGCGAAGTAGAGCGCAGGGCGGCGCTACCACCGGAGGGTGACCCGCTTCTTCCCACCGATCCCGAAGAAGTAGGCGACATAATAAAAGGTCTACACAATAAAAAGGCCCCGGGGCCCGATAAAATCACTAATAAGGTAGTTAAATACCTCCCCCCCTCCCTAATATGCCTACTAGTGTGCATCTTCAATGCACTACTAGCCGGCTGCGCGTTTCCAGACGAGTGGAAAGAAGCCACCGTCATAGGAATTCACAAACCGGGTAAACCCCGCAATAAAGTCAGTAGTTACCGCCCCATTAGCCTAATAAATACGTTAGGCAAAATCTATGAAAAAATCATTCTCGCTCGCCTTAAGGCATTTGTTCACTAGAAAGGCCTCTTAATAAATAAGCAGTTCGGGTTCCGAGCGGCTCACTCTTGCACTCATCAAGTGCACCGTCTCACCGAATATATCCTAAACGGGTTAAACGCAGCCCCGGGGCTGCAAATTCCCACAGGCGCCCTATTCTGCGACGTCGCAAAGGCGTTCGACAAAGTTTGGCACAATGGCTTAATATACAAGCTATACCAAATGGGCGTGCCTGACAGACTCGTACTCATCATACGAGAGTACCTCACCAACCGCCGATTCAAATTCCGCGTGGAAGGAGCCTTCTCCACCCACAGATCGATTACAGCAGGTGTCCCGCAGGGCTCCATACTGTCACCCGTATTATTCTCCCTCTACACGTGCGACATACTACGCGAGCCGCACGTCGAGCTCGCGTTGTTCGCCGACGACACCGCCCTCTATACGTCCAACTTTTCCGAAGTAACAATCACCAAGCGGCTGCAGGCTGCGGCCAACGCCCTCGGTGATTGGTTCAGAAAATGGCGTATCGAAATAAATCCCTCAAAAAGTGCAGCCGTGTACTTTCGCCGCGGTAAACACCCGCGACAACAAAGGCGCGGTCTGCGTAAACTAGGCAACATTACCCTGTTCGGAAACGTCATCCCGTGGGAAAATAAAGTCAAGTACCTCGGGGTAACGTTGGACAGCAAAATGTCATTCAAACCGCACATACAAAGAATGAAAGTTAAGGCTAAGTTCGTTGTAGGTCGGTTATATCATCTTATCAATAAACGCAGTAAAATGTCACTTAGACACAAGGTGACACTTTACAAGTCGTGCGTACGCCCCATCCTTTCATACGCTTGCGTAGCGTTTGCCCATCTCCCCCGTACGGACTTGCATCCGTTGCAAGTGGTACAAAATAAATTCCTGCGTATTGCCACGGGAGCACCGTGGTATATGCGCAACGTAGACCTCCATAACGATCTTGAATTGCCGAGCTTAGCAAAGCATTTCAAAGACATCTCCGAAAGATACTTCGATCGTGCCATCTCGCATCCGAACCCACTGGTGGTAGCCGCGGCTGACTACATCCCAGACCCTAATCCCGATCCCAAACTACGTAGGCCCCGCCACGTTCTTACCGATCCCGATGACCCGATAACTCTGGCCAACGGTTTACACGATAACACTACACATCTACATTCGCGACACCGTCGCCGCCGGCGGCGACGAGTACCCCTGTTTCGCCCTTCGGCGAACCGAGCCCAAGGGCAAGGTTCGGCGGACGGACAAAACAATGCCACTAGCCCTCTCATCGCAAATCACGACCCCACCCTAAGCCGAGGTTCGGTCTCACAGGAGACACCCTTAGGGCGGAGGGCGTACAGCCCTACACCTTTAAATTCTGGCTGAGCACTCTGCTCGCCCCCGCGACCGGTGAAGCTGTAGCAATTGAGACATTCCGAAAAAAAAAAGGTTTATCAGCCAATTTTTATCAAATATATATTAAAAGTGTTTTTTTTTTCGAAATTATTTAGGCAGGGGATTTCCCTGACTGTTACTACAAACCGGACTTTTTGTGCGAGCTGAATGTTATCCAGATTTTCAAAAAATTTTTCATTGTTACAATAAAAATAACGTGTTGGACCAGACTCTCTTTGAAGAATAGATCATCTGCCACCTTGCCAGGCAGTTCGAAAAAGGCGAACATGTCACTACATGTCAATACCATACAGGCCCTACATGTCACTACCAACGTGACTACCACTACATATACATATATGGTAGAGTTCTGTAACGTGTCGCCCGGTTATGTGGTACCACTGCCTTACCTATTTCTGTCGCAATAGTGCCAATGCTTGTCACTGTCGTATCGCAGTTTGGAGGGTAAGGCAGGGTAAGCACCGTTAACAACTTTGATGGCTATAGACGATGGTTCTTTCCATCAGGACATCCATCTGCTTGTTTGCTATGTTATGATATAAAGAAACCGACGCTACTGTGACAGAGTAAGGAAGTGGTAAAATAATACCATTGAGCGAGAAGTTGCAATACTCCTTCTACTGCCATAATAACAGTGACACGGTCAAGTTTTGCAAATCGATTGCCACCATCTATTGCCATCTTTTTCTATCGGGTGAGCCCTTTTGTTTTTTTGATACCTACCCATGGTATTTTTTTTTATAGAAGGGGGAGCAAACGAGCAGGAGGTGCACCTGATGGTAAGTGATCACTACCGCCCATGGACATCCGCAATACCAGAGGTCTTGCAGTTGCGTTGGCGGCCTTTTAAGAATAATTAAGCTCTTTTCTTGAAGACCCCCAAGTCGTATCCGTTTGGAAACACCCCTGCCGGTAATTGATTCCACAACAGAGTAGTGCGATGCAAAAAGTGCCGAGAGAAATACACAGTTGTGGATTTCCAGATATCGAGATGGTGAGGACGGAACTTTAAATTTTGAGGCGCGCTCCGATGATGGAATTCGGCGGCAGGAATTAATCCAAATAACTCGTCGGAACACTCCCCATGAAAAATACGATAGAAGACGCAGAGAGAACTAACATCTCTGCGCAATGCCAAAGAGTCAAGCCGTTTCGAAATAGCCTGGTCGTCAACGATTCAAACCGCTCTACGCTGAATGCGATCATGAGAAAGAAGCTGGTACTGAGGAGCTCCGGCCCAGAGATGAGAACATTATCCATGTGAGGCCGAATTTGAGCCTTATAAAGTTGAAGGCGATGGGCCGTTAAGAAGTACTATCCCGCTCTGCTGAGCATACAGAGTTTTTGGAGGCTAGTTTAGCCTTACCTTCCAAATGACCACAAAACAGAACGTAATTCGATATGTCGATTCCCAGAATCCCGACACTAGCTGAGGCTATCAGGAGAGTATCCCCAAATCGAAGTGACACGACAAAGGGTGACTTTTTAGCGGAGAACACGCAAAGCTGTGTCTTCTTGGGGTTAAAAGTAATCAGGTATTGGCGACCCCATTCCGAGACATCTGTTAGTCGACTCTCAACTTCGGATACAAGCTTGTTTCGGCACTCTTCGACGTGTTCCCGAGAAATACAGCTACGGGCAGAGTATGTAGCATCACCAGTACTGTCATCTGTACGTCATCGTTGCGAATTCACATCATGTCATTGGTATAAAAATAGGACGAGTTAAATGTTTATACATTCTGTACATTTTGTCGCGCGTTATATACAGGTCCTACTTATGTATTTTTACTCGAGTAATATATGAGCTATCCAGATATTTCAAGTCGGCGGTATAGCGTTTACCAGTATGGTTGACTGGGTGCTGGTAATTTCAGCGCACACCACGAACGCGCGTTATTTATTCAGCCGCAAAGGAATGTTTGCCGAACTGACTTCTAAAGAGATGAGTTGTTACGGATGAAAATCCTAAAATTATATTAGAAAGTAATATAACAAGAAACCGGTCCAACTCGTCCAGTGTAAGTCGGACTCCCAAAGGTTCCGTATTGCGGAGCGAGACACGAGGATCCTTTGGGATCTAATTTAATTACTTTCTTATTTTCTGCGATAGCGGCTACAGTAACATGTATTCTGTGAAAGTTTAAGTGTCCATATATTTCCGTTCAAGATATATCACTTGGTTACTCTAACTATAGCTTAAGTGTTTCGTTTTTTTTTTATGTCATAAGATAGCAAACAAGCAGATGGGTCTCCTGATGGAAAGAGTCAACCATCACCTACATACGCCAAAGATGTTAATGGTGCGTTGCTATCTTGTGGCGAGGTCTAATGCCACATGCATAAGTTTACCGGCACCTTGCCCTCCAAACCGGAACACGACAGCGACAAGCACCGACGCTATTGCGGCAGGAATAGGTAAGGCGGAGGTACCAGACCCGGGCGAGACAATGCAGAACTCTACCACCTAGTAGCCACGATGGTAGTGACTCGATAGCCAAATTTAACGGGTTTTTAGCGCCACAAAAATTTAAGAACGCGTAATTATCGAACTTATATACGGGTTAAATAGAGCTCCGTATTTTTACAAATTGCGCAGCTGTTTAACTTGTATTTCGTCCGTTTGTGTTTTAACAATAAATATTTTGTACATTTGTGTCACAAACTGATGATAATTTAAAGGGTATTTCCACTGCCTAGCAATATAAATTTAAAAATTATAGATTTCGTTATAAAATAATGACGTTTAATGTAGGTTTTAGATTTTTACGGTAGATGTACTGTAAAAATGTAAAATCTGTATTTTTGATGGTGGTAACCCTTAAATCAAGCAAATGGTGGCCCTACATCAGGCACCCAGTGACGGACGTACGACTCTTAATAGAACTCTAAAAACGAGTGTCCGATGCAGTATCTGGACCCAGAACCTCATGATATACAGTCAAATAGACGCACAGAAGTTTACAAGATATTATTTTGATAACTAAAAATCAATAATTTACGTCGTTGAATATCAAAGTCAAAGATTTTTGTTCAAATTAACCTTTGCGGGCATTTTTATTTCGAATTCAGTCAGAGATTATATTTAAAGGCCTACTGATACCCGCACAAAGAGTTATCTCCTGGAAGACCGGACCTCGGCTTAGTGCGACGCACGTCCAGAAAAAAGTGGAGGGCGAAGTAGTGGCAGTGTGCTCCGAATTGAGCGCGGAGCGAAGAAAAGCCTTCGTCGTCGAAACCAGCAACAATGAGCAATTTCCTTTGAAGGGTTGATTTTTTTGCTACATGATTGGAAATGCTGCGGGCTTGTCTTTTTTCAGGTACAATTTTAAATAAATTAAATATCAGAAATTGCTACGAGGAGCAATTAATCCTAGACTTTTTGCCTTCTAAATACTCTGAAATTTTATTATAAGTACATTTTTTTAACACAACAGGTGTTCGTTGTTTGAAAACTTTCCATCGTTATTTTGTAGTATGGCAATACCGTTTCGGCCCTTTTTGAAGAACAAACTATCTCACTCTCTGCCAGGCAGTTCGTAAATGGCGAAAGATGACACTACCAGGTGGTATATTTCTCCAATATCTTGATCAAGTTTAGTATCACCTCCTTTCTTAACCCTGGCACACAATAACTTCAATGCTTTTCATGGTTGTTCTGGTTTGGAGGGTAAAGTTAAGTAGACTTATGCATGTGGCATTACTAGAGTCACACGGATAGTAACGCATTAACATCTCTAATGTCTACGGACGATTGTCTATTTTTTCGTCTGGAGATCCATCCGCTTGTCTATTCTACGATATAAAATAAAATCGAGTGTGAACTCACCACACGCGATATGACCGTAGATGTGAAACTTTGAAGTAGGAAAGAAAGAAAAAGGGGAGATAAATTGATAGAGCTAAGGAAAGTGGTTTTTCATATTGTTGCGAATATTCTAGAAAAGTGAAGGGTGAGATTATTAGAAAAATCTAGAAATAAGAGACAGCTGCTACTGATAAACAATAGCGGCCGTTACCCAAACAGCTATGCCATAATAGATCTTCTCGCAAAACGCGTAAGGGTGAAATTAGCGTATACTATGATTTGTTTACACCTAAGTTGTTTACGAGTCATTTTTAGAACTTTCGAGAATATTTTCGAACCTTACCTTGTGTATAAATAAGGACACGTGGGTGAGAAGTAAACCAGTTTTGAAAAGCGATCGAAAGTGAGCGGATAAGGATAATAAGAGAAAAGTGAGGGAGCGACTTAGTTTGCATACGGAAAATGTTTTCGTTTAGCGATTCGGTTTAGTCCGTTAGTTCTACTATGAATATTGTGACAGTGCTATTAGTGTTTGTCAGTGCGTATTTACGTATTGTATTGTGGTGTACCGTACATTAGTGTGTAAATATACGGTTTTAACATAAGTGGTCTTTTATTACACAATACGAACGCTAAGCTCGTAACAATATTTTAAAAGTAAAAAGTTGCAGTAAAATCTATAATTGTCCTGTTTGTGTTTGGCTGGTTTTGAAATCATTAAATACATGATATTTCAAATATAATAAATACTGTGTGACCTATTCTACGTAATTCTCTTGACGGCTTATAATCGTATACATTTATGTGATTGTTTCTCTACCGTGACGCATTTTCGTTTCATCAAATTACAGATTATAAATATTCTAAAGAAGTTTCACTTTTTACCTACAGTAAAATTTTCCTCGTGCCCAGGCAGGATCTTGCATTACAAAAAATATCGTAATTATAGCGTTTTTAAGCGCTAATGAAAACGGTCGCGGTTCGTTTGGCAACACTGTGACGGGTGTTACAAGGACGTCTTGCAAAATAACACTCAGTTTTGGAAATTTGGCCACTATAAATGCGAATGTCAGTTTGTTCCGCGTTTGCGGACTTTTATAACTACTGTGGACTTATAGTACGGTAATTTGGTTCGATAATAAGGGGTTACCTGGAATGTTTTTATAGTACTTTCCCGTGTTGGTCCCGGGCCACTTTGAAGAATAGGCTAACTGCCGTTCTTCCAGACAGAAAGGTCGTAAAAGGCGACCGATTGGCTATACAAGTCACTAACATCGTGGCTACTAGGTGGTAGAGTTCTACATCGTCTCGCCCGGGTTTGGCACCACCACCTTACATATTCCTGTCGCAATAGCATCAGTGCTTGTCTGTCGTGTTCCGGTTTGGAAGGTAAGGTAGCCGGTAAACTTATGCATGTGGCATAAAACCTCGCCACAAGACAGCAACGCACCATTATTATACCTTTGGTGTCTATAGATGGTTGACTATTTCCATCAGGAGACCCATTTATACATATATATTAAATAATAAATAAATATATATATATAAATGATTAATAATAAAATACATAGGACGATATATATATATATATATATATATATATATATATATATATATATATATATATATATATATGTGATATACATAAATTCACAGGCATCAGTTAACCGGCGCCTTATCCACAAGTCGGAGAACATTAGTGACAAGCATTGATATAAAAAGCCAAGATGCACATTCATTGTCTCAAAACCGTCCTCTCTTTTGCGCTCATTTCAAATAGAATCGCCTCGATCGCGAATCTGTCACTTTTATTACTTTTTGTACATTGCTTTGTAAGAACAACTATAAATCTTGTGCTTAAGGTTGGATATGCAGACATGTGTTTTTGCCATATCTATAACTATTTAATAATAATAATATTGCTGGACAAATTACACAAATCAATCTAACCCCAAAGTAAGCAAATTGCCAATTTATTTGCTTGTGTTATGGGTGTTAGTCAATGATACTAATACATAGAAATACATATATAAATACTGTTACATACATGATAAACACCCAAACCCAGAAACACAAATTTATGCTCATCACACAAATGTTTGTCCCAGTCGGGAATCGAACCCGAGCGCCATCAATTAGTAGCTAGGTTCGCTAACCACTTGACCAACGGGGCGGTCTATTTACTTGGTGACGACCATTGATTTAAATGCGGCAGAAAGAAATAAGGTACTTAACTTTAACGAGATTTGTTTCGGTTTATATATATATATATATATATATATATATATATATATATATATATATATATACACATGTTAGATCGTGATGTGTTCTTTCTAAATATGAGACTGCCTCGTGGTCTAGGAGTTAACCTATTAGACGAGGTCCCGGGTGCGATCTCGGAGTCGGGTAAAAATGATATTAAGATTTTTTTTGAGGTTTTTCTCGAAAATCTCAATAGAAGCTCGGGGTGTGGCGGGTGGTGTCGGCCCCATGCATCGATGGGGATTACCACTCATCTTTCCAATAACAGACAAAAATTCTAAAAACCGGTGAATCGTGGTGAACCGGAAAGCCTAGAGACGTTTGGTTTACTCTGCCTACTCTGAAAGGGAACCCGAGCGTGATGATATATATTTTTAAATTTGAGCTTTGCCACCTCGTATCTTTGTCGCTTGCGCCACCAAATATTAGCGCCTAATAACAGTTTTTCGACTATATTTCCTTCCGACTCATCTATAGGTATACGAGTATATACAGGATAGGCAAAAAATCGTGCATGAAACAAAACATGGTGATATGGGATTATTATAGGCAAGTTCACTTTTTCGTAGTACATTTTTTACAGTAAGGTTCTAAAGTTACAAATAATTTTTAATGAGACTTAAAAGTAATTGAAAAAGGTGCCAATACTCATAAATCATGCTACTCACTATCATAAAAGCACTTTGGTAGTGTTGATACATTCCCTGGAAGCAACTAAACACTATTTAGGTATTGTTGTCGTCAAAAACACTAAAATAGTCATAACTACAAGAAGATCAAGATTGAACTCTGCCGCGGCCGTAGAGATATTTTTATTGCAAATAATCGCAACTATCACCCTGTTTCGTTTCATCCACGATTTTTTGCCCATCCTGTAGATAAAAATCAATTCCTATTTTTCGTGGTCACGACATCACGCGTGTATGGCTGGACCAATTTCGCTAATTCTTTTTTGTTGTGTTTATAATTGTCAGAAGGTTCTTATAAAAGAAAATATTAGGAAAATCGGGAGGAAAATTAGAAAATTTAAGAATACTTAACCACCATATAAATTTCAATGCCCTTCCGGCTGCCTGGAAGGACAATCCCGTATACTCAATACATAAATTACGTGTCACGTTGTTTGTCCGCTATGGATTCCTAACATGTATGGCAAAATAATTTTTACCAAGTCAGCTAGTTTTACGATAAAAACACTTATACACAAAGTAAAGTAAGATCAACGACAACGACATGAGAACAACGAGCGCCGCAAATGTACTTCAAAATGTGTTCCGGCTAAAAACTCATTTCCACACCTCTTTGAGGTAAAGTAAGCGGCGAGTTTTTTGATGATTTCCATTAGACCTAATCCTATTTATGAAAATGTATTTCACTTATATATTACGAATGTGAAAGTTAGGGTGTAAGATATATATATATATATATATATATATATATATATATATATATATATATATATATATATATATATATATATATATATATATATATATAATTAAATTTATAATATATATAACTAGCTGTGCCAGCGACTTGGAAGATTTTCAAGTCCTGGGGTTTTAGGGTTTATCCCGGAAAAATTGTTCCTATTTGATCCACCAAAAACTTTTATAACGCAGCGGGCTGCAGGGTGTAACTAGTTACGGTTTCACGGCTAAATCGCTAGACCGATTTCGATAAAATTTAGCATACAGATAGTTAAAAATCCGGGGTCAAACATAGGTTAACTTTCTTTTCTAAGAACAGCCCCTAAAAGGCTTAAACCGGGGATGAAATTTGTATAAAAAACTATATGGAAAATATGCTAATTTTACGCAAGCGAATCTACTAAGCGAATAACCACTAATAAACGTAAGGAATTCTTCCTAGTTATTTTTATATCATGGGACGTTAAACAAACAGATGGCTCATTTGGTGTAAAGAGATAACCAAACTGCTTACTTGTAATAGGGGTCAGTTTTCTTTAAACATAACTGTTTACACGTACCATATACCGTTACATCCTTTTGTAATAGTGTAGGTATATCGAGTTTTTATTAAAGTTTAAAGACAGTGGTTTTACAGGTTACAGCGATCACTGATCAGGAACACTGATAACGTTTATTACGTATTTGATTAAGCCAAAAGTACGCATTTCTATACAGGATTACTTTCAAAGGTCCAGCCAAATTTTAAAATTAGGAAGTAAATATTGGATTGAAAGTGGGTTTTAATTTTTATTGTACAATTATTACAAGACTAGCTGTTGCCCGCGACTTCGTAAGCGCGGATTTCGTTTACTCCGTACAGCTCCTCCCCTGTAGATGATAGGGTGAAAATATGTAGCCTATATGTTGATCCGACCTGTTAGTAATATTCATGCAAAATTTGAAGTAAATCCATGCAGTACTGTTTGAGTTCACCCCGGACATACATACAGACAAACAGACAAAAATTCTAAAAACTATATTTTTGGCTTCGATATCGATTGTAGATCACGCCCCAAGTATTCTTATAAAAAATATTCCATGTACAATTTTGACTTTCCTACGATTTTATTATAAGTAGAGATAAAATAAAAATATCCCACTAAATTCATGAATTGGATGCACCGAGTGTTGTGTTGTGTTGTATCATTTTTTTTTAAAAGAAATAAAATAAATCTTTTATATTATAGCAAGAAATAAATAAATCTTTTATATTATAGAAGAATTTTACATTTAACTATAATTACGATAGTAACTATTATGTGATCTGTCGCTCTAAGTACATTTTTTCTGATCACTTTTAATTTGGTTGAAGGCACTAAAATATTTTAGTTCGAATTTTGCGTTATTGAAATTATACCCATGCGTTCAATCAATCTTTTCTGTTGTATGGCTCCATCAGAATGGTGATGATTTTGCCAATGACTAGTGAAATAAATTGCTTTGACACGGCTTATATGTTCCAATAACATAGAGGTGGTGCAGTGAGACTTTTGCAGAGTCTGAAATAAAGGACAAGTACAGGGTTAGGGGACAATTCACAACTGACAACACAAAATATTTGTTAAATACTTATATATGTATATATATTCTCACATTGAATAAGAAAGACATGCATCAGTTAAAAATGCTACAACATTAGTAATGGTTGAGATTTATATTGTGTCGGATAAAAATAAAATTTTGGATTTTTTAATTATTTTTTTTATTACATAAATCGAACATATTGTCCATTCTGAACAGCTTCTGAAAATTTGGCCGAACCTTTAAAAGAAAACCGGTAGACAGCATGACTGGTAAAAAATGTGTAGGCGGTTGACCCTACAGGTCATCCCTGAAACTTCCCGCTAAATTAAGGTATTTTAAGCTCAAAAGAGTAAAAACTATAAGCATCAAATTTTCAGTTCAAAAATCTATTTCGTTAAAATGACAGAAATCAGAAATCAGAAGTACTTTATTCAATAAAACTTTTTACAAGTTATTTTGGCGCGTCAACATTTTTTTAAACTACTACCGGATCGGAAACGCAGCCACACACTGAGAAGATCCGGCGAAGGAACTCAGCGGGCTTGTCTTTTTTTCATAATATTTTTTAAATAAAATATTACATAATATTTAATTAGTATCTATTTGTTACATTAATAATAAGGATTGCCGATATGAGGAGCAGTTAATCCCATGCTTTCCTGTCATCAAGGTATTCAGATATTTATGGCAGTAAGTATATTATTGATTTTTTGAAAAGTTGTATATTTTGGAAACGCTGATTGAATTTGATCTTTCGAATGACATTCAACTTAATTTTTGAGATCTAAAATATTGCTTTAGCTAAATAATCGATAGGTTGAAAAATTTCGTAGCAATGTCAAAAAACATTTTTTTCAAATATTTTCATCATTAATAAATCCTAAACAAATTGACTGATTTTGATCAAATTAACGGTATTTGACGCAATTTTTAAAGGAGAAAAGCTGATAAGATTTTTAAGTCCATCGGTGTATTAGCCTGAAAACTATTTTAAAAATATAAAGTAAATATGCTAAAAATGACGTAATTTTAATATTTGGAAAGCTGTAACTTTTGAAAATTAGATTCGATTTTGATTCTTGAAATGCCATCTGACGTATTTTTTAGTATTAAAATATTGTAGAATACCAAAAAATGATTGGTTGAAAAATTTCGAAGTTATGTCGAAAAAACACTTTTTCTTTAATTTTTCGTCAACGATTTCTCCCAAACGGATAAACCGATTTTGGTGTAATTTATACATTAGATGTAGTTTTATGAGGAATAGAGCTGATTAGTTTTTGTACGGTACATTAATCTGAAAGTTATGTTTAAAAAAATACTGTTTCGCCAAAATTTTTTTTGGGGTTTTTTCAAAATTTCTCAAAATCTCCTAGGCCAACTTGGTTCAAATTTTCAGAAAGAATCTAATCGAATGCCATCAAAGGCGTTTCGACCGGTCCAGCCGTTCAAAAGTTATGAGATGTTTACATACATACACACACATATACATACATACAAACATATTGAAGTCATCGCGAAAATAGTCGGATAAGGTTCCTAAGACCTCAAAACGTGGAGATCCGGCGAACTCGATTTCCAAAAATCGGGGCAAATTCAGTAACTATCTACACGTTCCCGCTACGTACACTACGTACTACGTAGCGGGAATTTAAAAATTGTGCATTTTAAAGGACATAATACGAGTAGTTAATGGTCATAAGTAAACGATAACCGCCGACAATTATACTACCAGGGATTTCAGGATTTCACAGTCACGTTGACGGACTTGGTTCGCGTGATCAAAAATCATTCTCCTTCCCTTTGTTCAGTCGGGTAAAGAAGTAGAAAACGGGAATCACCGTAAACAATTTTTTTTCAATATTACTTTTCAGAAACTTTCCATTTTGTCTGATTGAATTATTTTTACATACCACGAATTAAACTGGAGACGCCTTTCAAGTTAATTACTTAGGTTGTCAGTGTAGCTTGCATCTACACTCAGACATCAGATGATAGCAAACAAGCAGATGGCTCTTCTGATGGAAAGAGATAATTATCGCCTATAGACACCAGAGATGTTAATTGTGCGTTGCTATCTCGTGGCGAGATTATGCCGAACTCTACTATTTAGTAGCCACAACCGTAGTGACTCGCATAGTCAATCGTTTGTCTGTTACAAACTGCCTGGCAGAACGACAGATGGTCTATTCTTCATAGGAGCCCGGCTCCTAGTACGATTATTTTACACACACATGTTTGCAACAAAAATTCACCAGAACTCCACAAGTCTCCCACCAAGGTCACCCATGTTGGAAGCTTGTTTCCAACAGTAGTGTGGCTCGGCTATTACAAAAATTACAGCACAAACTTCAAAATAATCAGAAAATCCGGTAACAGAACCGGGTACATACTCAATTCTCGGCTCAAATTAAAACAGAAAGAACTTGTTTCCGGATAAAACCGGTCAATTCTGGGTCCAAATTAAAGCAGAAACCTGGTTTTCTAAACTAAGTCCAACCAATTTGTATAGATAGCTGTCTAGAAGGTTATTTTTTTTAAAGCAAGAGGCATAAACGAGCAGACGACCCAACTGATTGTAAATGATCACCGCCTCCCACGGAAATCTGAAAAACCAGAGATTTAGCAGTTACAGGTTCTTTTTTAGAAGGGCCGCAAGTTGTATCCGTTCGGAAACACCCCCGCCGGTAATTGATTCCACAAAGGAAGTAACTACGAGGCAAAAAGTACCGAGAAAAACGAATGGTTGTGGATTTTTAGACATCGGGGTGGTAAAAGCGGAGATGGAGGAACTAATAATGAATCGATATTCGATGATAAAATTCAACAACAAGAATCAATCAGAACCATTCTTTTTCTAACGACTTTGGTGTTTATAGGCGATGACTGTCTTTCTATTAGGAGAGTCGTTGCTTGTTTATCATTTTATGATATAAAACAATTACACAAACCGAATACTATACCCACATCTCAAAAACTTTTAAACGGATTTGATGAAACTTACATCTGTTCTCCCTAAGTTGGGATATACCTGATTTAAATCAAAAACAATTATTTCGATATGGCTTTTAGTTCCCGAGAAATTTGTTGACAAACATACAAACATAATAACACTTAAATAAATACATTTACACGAGCTTGGACGCCTAAATAGATCATATAATATTTTCTATTAAGCCATAATTTTAGTAATCTTTACTTAAAAAAAAACTCGTTTACTTAGTTTATTTTATATTTTGTTAAAGTGGAAATTTTGATTAATTAAACAAGTTTTTAGTTTCTCGATTTAGGCTTATGATTGTATTTTATTAGCTGTTAATATCCCTACTATAAATAAATAAATATTCAAATATTATCCTATTCCAACAATATTACAGTACCCGGCGATAAATATTGCACATCGAACTTTGGAAAGAGACAATCGGATAATTTCGGCTTCGTAAAGCGTTATCTCTGTCCCACACTACCTATGTGACGTTTAATCAGTCGTTGTTCAAGTACGATAGAGTGCAGTCGCGTCCCGAAAAAAATATATATTTAGAGTTGATAACACCCACAAATTTAAATAATTTAAAGTTGTAATATGGCATCTTTCGGAAAAAGACGGAAACCTTTACGAGGTCAGTCACGTGAAATTATCTACAATGTTTATAAATACTTTGTAAGCGAAGCTAATAGATTTAAAAAAAAACAGTAGCAGTCGTGGGACTGCCGATAGAAGTGAAAACGGAACTATTAAGTTGAGAGTAATTAAAACTATATGCAAAACATAGCTATAGATATACTATTATCATTAGCATGTCGGTGACGCGAACCGAGGATTTTACCCTCTACCAAAACGCTCAACGCGCCTAAAGAAGTTTTCACTTCAAAAAAAAGTAGATGAAAATGTAAGTTGTTATTTTAAGAAGATTCAAGAGCGAGTTGCAAATGCCACTGGAATTTCAAGAAGAACTTTGAACAATATATTAAACGAAGTCAGTACTGAAACACATTCGACTGAAATTAAGTTCAGCACTCCAAAAAAAGGGAGACCAAAAAAGCAATTTCGTTTGGATATGGACGATTTTGATTACGATGTTGTTCGAAGAATGGTGTATGATTTTCACTTACGATTTAATGAACTGCCAACAATAAAATCATTAAAAGCTAAGTTATCTGAAGCTATTAATTACAATGGGTCTGAAAAAAAGTTGAGAAAAATACTTCATGACATTGGATTTCAGTTCACTAAAATGGAAGATAATCGAAAAATTCTAATGGAAAAGCACGACGTTAGTCTCAAACGAATGGAATACCTTGATAAAATACGCAAATTTCGCGAAACAGGAAAAAATATCGTCTATATGGATGAGTCATATATACATGCATCCCACACTAAAGGGAAATCTTGGAGTGACGATAAGAAAAAAGGAGTAAAAAAGCCAATTTCAAAAGGTCAACGTTTGATAATAGTTCATGCGGGAAATGAAAAAGGCTTTGTACCCGGTGCTTTTTTAACGTATAAATCCACGGACACTACAGGTGACTATCACAATGAAATGAATAACGACAACTATGAGAAATGGCTGGTTAACCAATTAATCCCAAATATACCCAGTGATTCTGTTCTAGTTATCGACAACGCACCCTATCACAACAAGTATGTTGAGAGACCCCCCAACTCAAACACCATTAAACGGGAAATGATCAACTGGTTAAACAGACATGAAATTCCAGTTGATCCAAAATTAACAAAAACCCAGATTTACGCTATTATATGTCAGCACAAGGAGAGGTATACAGAGTTTTCTGTGGACAAAATACTTGCCGAACATGGGCACACTGTGTTGCGATTGCCACCATATCATCCGGATTTTAATCCAATTGAAAATATATGGTCTCAACTGAAAGGCTATGTAGCCTCTAGAAATGTGGGTATGAACTTAACTACAGTAAAAACATTATTGACTGAAAAAGTAAACATGATCGGCGCTGAAGAGTGGAAAAAGGTTTGCGATCATGCAATCAAATGTGAGAATGAATATAGAAGCATTCAACACAGTTTAGACAATTACACTGATAGATTAGTAATAAATACGGCTGATAGTGACAGTGATATTGACCTCTTTGAGAGCACAGATAGTGAAATGGAAGTAATTGAGAATTAGAATTATTATTATTTTTATTGCAATGTCTCATTTTAGCAATAGGTATAATGGTGTTTATTATGTACACTAAAGCTGTAATGTTCCAAAATAATTAAATACGTAAACATAATGTAAAAATGTTTTTTTATTTTATTTTACCCCAACCTAAAGCCATCACTTATAGAAAAATTAGTGTATTTTATACAAAGAATAAAAATATCAAAAGAAGCAAATCATACTTGTTTTAACAGCTCCTAATAGGTACCGGACTGTTTGTATTTTGTGCGACAGAGATAACGCTCTACGAAGCCGAAATTAGCCGATTGTCTCTTTCCAAAGGTCGATGTGCAATATTTATCGCCGGGTACTGTACATAGATACACGTCAAACTAATAACGTCCGAAATCATCAAGATACTGCCCTAAGCCGAGGTTCGATCTCACAGGAGACATCCTTAGGGCGGGCTCTTAGCCCACTTAAACTCTGGCTGAGCACTCTGCTCGCCCAAAACCCCCGTTTTCGCGGTCACACTGACCAACTGCTCAAAAACTTGAGAGGTGTCAAGGGACACCCGGATGGAACGAAGTTCCTTTTATTATTATTTACAATAAACCTGTATACACTCAACAAAAATAATCGTCGCGACACCACAGTGTTCAATGCGAAATAGAATTACGGCACCCGGTCGAATTTCGGAACCCGGTAGAATTTTGGCACTCGGTCGAATTTCGACCCGCGGTCGCATTTCGGTACCCGGTCGAATTTCGGCACCCGGTCGAATTTCGACCCACTGTCGAATTTCGGCACCCGATTAAATTTGACCCGCGGTCGAATTTCAGCACCCGGTCGAAACTCGGCAACCGATCGAAATTCGACACTCGGTCGAATTTCGACACTCGTTCGAAATTCGACTGTCCGTCGAAATTCAACTTTTGGTCGAAATTCGACATTCGGCCGAAATTCTGTATAAATGTCGAACATTTGGCACTAGAAAAAAAGTAAACTCAATCAAATAGTAGATGGAATCTTTCATTTTCAATGCACGAGCTGAAGGGAAGTGGCTGGATATTTCTGTGATTACAATACCTTACTATAGTAATAAGTGTCGTGACAGTTTTTCGTAAGAATTGTTTCCGTCTAGCCCCCTTTCACAACGCGCGATAACCTCCGTTTTTATCGTCGGTTGAGTAAGCAAAGTCACTCAACAGTCATAGCTACTTCAACATAGAGCGACATGGGTATCTCGCAGATCTGGGTCGCGGTTGATCCCCCGCTCGCTGCGCACTGCACGTCGCAACTACTTGCAATATGAGATTAACTAGAAAATGCTTAGGGAAATGGAGTTGGATTTACATAGCCTAGCGTACCACCTGGATTTACATCGGATATCTTAGAGTAGATTAGACTTAAAACATTGCGGGTTCGATCCCCGACGGGGACAAGCATTAGTGTGATGAGCATAAATGTGTGTATTTCCGGGTTTGGGTGTTTATTAAATGTATTCCAGTATTTATATATGTATTTCTATGTATTAGTATCGTTGATTAACACCCATAGCACAAGCAAATAATTTGCTTACTTTGGGGGTAGATCACTAAGTGTAATAATGTGTCCCGTGAATATTTATATTGCGTTTTATAAGATAGCAAATAAGCAACTGGCTCTTCTGATGGAGAAAGACAAACCACTGGCTATAGACTGACACCACAGATGTTAATGGTGCGTTGCTATCCATGTGGTGGGATGTCAATGCCACATGCAATAGTTTACCAGCTTTACTTGGTGGTGAGTTCTGTATTGGCTCGCCCGGGGCTGGTACCACCGCCTCACGTATTCCTGCCGCAATAGCGTCAGTGCTTGTACTGTCGTGTTCCAGTTTGGAGGATAAAGTTGCCGGTAAACTTATGCATGTGGCATTAAGACCTCGTCACAAGATATTTGATATAAGATTTGAATGCACGGATTTTTTTTTATTATAAGTTAGCCAACAAGTGGATGGATCTTCTGATGGAAAGAGCCAACAATCGCTAATAATAACCAAAGGTGCGTTGCTATCTTGTGGCGAAGTCTAATGCCAAATGCATATGTTTACCTGCTACCTTACCCTCCAAAAATGAACACGGCAGTGACAAGCACTAAAGCTATTGCGGCAGGAATAAGTAAGGCGGTGGCACCAGACCCGGGCGAGATAATGCAGAACTCTACCACCTAGTAGCCACGATGGTAGTGTCTCGTATTGACAATCGGTCGCCTTTTGCGACCTGCCTGGAAGAAGGCAGTTGGCCTATTCTTCAAAGGAGCCCGGGACTAACACGTGAAAAATGTTTGTTACTCAATCACGCCTAAACTTCTGAACGGATTTGGATGGAATTTGGCACACAAATAGACGATGACCTGGAATAGCACATCATATATATACATATAATTTTATCCCGAAAAAATAAGTAGTTCCTTCGGGATTAACGAAAAAAATTTATAATTTGGACTGCAGCATTGCAGCTAGTATACAGATAAATAAATATGCTCCTTGATAATTATCCAAAAATTATAATCAAATAAGTAGTATAATTCCAGCAATTTTTAACTGGTATTATATATCAACATTTACGTAACAAACAAGTAGCTAGTTTAAAAAATAAATTAAACACATTTTACAATCAAGGTAATCTTGTGTTATTTTTTTATACTTTCGTAGCCAATACTTGGGATTAAAAAAAAGTTAACCCACTACATGCTACCTACTTGAAAGTGAAACATCAACCTCAAATGCGTTAACAGGATGGGGATTGTGTGTATGGCCGCGGACCACCAATTAAGAACCCCTGATTTAGTGGTTAACCTGTTTAGCTTAGATAATAAAGCCCTAGGATCGATAGTCAAACGAATAAGATTTAATTTTTTCTCTAATTAGAAAAATCGTAGTAGTTGCCAAGAGTCCGGTGGTGGCTTGTTTAGACCCCTGCGGCTCTATATACATTTTGTAGCAAGTTATGAGGATCAATTTCTTCCACTAAACCGCTACTGATTTCTTAATGTTTATAAGTTTCGCTAATATAAAACCGAGATATATTCGATTCTCGATTAATCGCTAACTTATGAACGCGATTACTCGATCTAACTTATACTCGGTCCATCCTCACCTAGTATTAATCCAAGCCTCTTTTAAAGAAGAGATTAACCGACTTAATACTAGGCATCTCGTAAAAAAGTGAGAGATGGATACCATACAGCCAACCCTTTTAAATATTTATTTTATTTTAATTTAATTATTTATTTTTAAAGTTAATATATATAACTAAACTAGTTGCACCGTGCAGCCCGCTGCATTATAAAGTTTTGATAAATCTCGCGGGAACAACTTATTTTCGGGATAAATACGGGTAGCCTATGTGCTATTCCAGGTTATCATCTACCTGTGTGCCAAATTTCATCTAAATCCGTTCGGTAGTTTTGGCGTGATTGAGGAACAAACATCCATCCATCCAAACTTTCGCATTTATATTTATAATATTTATATAGATATTTTGTGAATATTTCAAGCGCCTACCAGTTGTCTTTAATAAGACCTAGAAAAAATTGTAAAAAATCACGATTGTTATATGGGAGCCCCCCTCAAATATTTATTTTATGCTGTTTTTAGTATTTGTCGTTATAGCTGGAACAGAAATAGGTTAGCTGTGTAAATTTCAACTGTCTAACCATCACGATTTATGAGATACAACCCTGGTGGCAAACGGACATACAGACAGACGGACGAACAGGGGAGTCTTAGTAATAGGATCCGATTTTACTCTTTTAGGTACGGAACCCTAAAAAGAGTTATCTACTCCACAGCAACGGATAAAAAACTTAACAAGATCGCCAACTATTCCTTTTGACAATATAAAACCGAGTTCACGAATATTCGATATTCGGTTACTCGGTAAAGCTTATACTTGGCCCAACTCTAATACAAATCATCATTAGTAACATTATTTGGATTATTGTAGGCAACTGTACCGTGAGTCTAGAAATAGACAATGTTCAATTACAGTGTCGAAGGGGTGTGATTCCCTTATTAAGTACACCACAATGGCGATAATTACGGTAATGGCGTACCGTGTTACACTAATTGGGGTCGACAATTATGTTCCCGTAGAATTGCAAGACATGTTCCTACCCTACTACGACGAGACGAAAATTTTCACCATTTACATCTTTGATGCCTATAGGTGATGCCGGTAAACTTATGCATATGGCATTAGACCTCTCTACAAGATGGCAACGCACCATTAACACCTTTGGTGTCTATAGGCGATGGTTGACTCTTAAGGAGAGCCATAAGGAGAGCCATCTAGTTGTTTGGGATCTTACTTCCTAGGGAGAATTCCTTAGGATGCAGCTCATAAGAAACAAACATTGGATTATTGTATCCATTACCTTAAGGTTTTTTATTTTTCATAAGATAGCAAACAAGCAGATTGTTCTCCTGATAGAAAGAGTCAACCACCGCCTATAGACACCAAAGGTGCTAATGGTGCGTTGCCATCTTGTGGCGAGGTCTAATGCCATATGCATAAGTTTACCGGCTACCTTACTTTCCAAACCGGGACACGATAGTGACAAGCACTGACGCTATTGCGGCAAGAATAAATAAGGCGGTGGTACCAGACCCGGGCGAGACAATGCAGAAATCTACCACCTAGTAGCCACGATGGTAGTGGCTCGCACAGCCAATCGGTCGCCTTTTACGACCTGCCTGGCAGAACGGCAGTTGGCCTATTCTTCAAAGGAGCCCGGCACCAACACGGGGAGAACTATGTAATGATGTTTGGTAGCTAGATCTGGAACCATAACATCGCATTACACTACCACAACAGTGACAAGCATTGACGCAACGATAGGAAAAGGTAAGGTGGTGGTACCAAACAGACTAAAATATCAATAACATTAGCCACGAAGGTAGTATCATATTCGGCCAATTGTTTACCTTTTAGTGAACTAACTTGCAGGAAGACAGATGGTCTATTCTTCAAACGGGGAATGGACTATGACGGGAATAACAATGTTTCATTAACAAAATTAATCTACAGCTGGTGGTTACCACTTATAATCAGTTATGACATTTTCACTTTGCCTGCATTGTTACAAAAAAACACCAAACCATTGCTAATTTAACAATAGTAACAAAATGAAACATCTATTCATCTTAAAGAGAACATCATAGAAAATAATAAATTTTTAAGTGGCATTTTACCACTTATCATCAGTTATGACAAGTAATAGACGCTTATGTCCAATATTACAAAATTCAGCAAATCATTTAACAATAGCAACAATGCAAAACTTCTATTCATCGCAAAGAGAATGTCATATTTATCTCATAATTACCAGAAGCCATTCAAATGTTAAAATATTTGTCAAATAAACATTCGAAAAAGGGTATAATTATTAGCATTTATAATATCACATAAACATTATAACTAAAAAATAAATATGCTGGATAAATGTTTACCTCCTCATAGGTTGAGTGGTTAACGACTCTCGATTACGCCATCGAAGGTGCTTGGGTTCGATTCCTGACAGGTATAGGCGTTTATGTAATGAGCAAAGATGTTTGTATTTCTGGGTTTGAGTGTCTATATATAATTTAGTATTTATATAAGTACCAGCTGACCCAGCAAACAATGTTTTGCCATGAAAATTACATGTATTTAATATTTTGGTGGGGTACTTGAGGGGGGAGGGGTAATTGAGATAAAAACTATATTATCTTTTATGTTGGACGAAACAGTAGATATCTATCTACATTTCAATGTATTGTCCATGTGTTGGTTCCAGGCTCCTTTGAAGAATAGGCCTACTGTCGTCCTGCCAGACAGGTCTTGAATGCGACCGATTGGCTATGTGAGTCACTACCATCATGGCTACTAGGTGGTAGAGTTCTGCATCATCTTCTCTGTCTGTTCTGTCTCATCAGGGTCTGGTATCACCGTCTTACCTATTCCTGCCACACTAGCGTTAGTGCTTGTCACTGTCATGTTCAGGTTTGGAGGGTAAGGTACCCGGTAAACTTATGCATGTGGCATTAGACCTCACCACAAGATAGCAATGCATCATTATTGTACTGTTGGAACCATTAAACACCTACCTAGATGATATTTCAATAACATACCTTCGATACCAGACCAGAAGAGGTACAAGATGATGTTTTTTATCGTTTAATAATGAAATACTGCATAATGTAGGTATTCTATCTCATTCTCACGCCCGGCCTGATCCTATACAATATACATTTCGATGGGTCCCAAGAACAAAATCTTATGGAAAGATCAGACGAAATTGGTTTTATAATAAAATTAGCATTAAACACACATAAAGCTACAAGACAATATATATTTTTATACTTATTGGTCTTTTATTTTTGAAATACTCAAGTGAACAACATCTTATCTACGATGTTCTCCCACAAACAAACATATTGCAATTTGGTAATTTTGTAGATACAATTTTGTTCTTGGGACCTGTCGATTTATGTCTTTGTTTTTTATTGTGACGCATTTTGGGCTTTTTTTTTCGTGTACAAATCACAATTATAACGAAGTTTCACTTTAAAATTTCGTCAAATACCGCAAATTGAACAAAATCGATTTATCTGTTCGTTTAACTTTTTAAAACTTAAAATATAAAACAAAAATCTATGCTTAGCTTAGGCGAAAGAAAAATTTTAGCGGAAAGTTTCGGGAATAGTCTGCAAGTTCATGCAGTTTACAGATTTTTATATTTTGCTGCTGGTGTACGACACGCTCTTCAATAAATTCAATAACATGTGTACTAATTCTTACCTACATAATAGAAATTAAAGTGACATCTTATTGTCTATTATTAGTCTATCTTTGTAAATGTATGTTTCACAGTTAAATTTTGTTTATATATATATATATATATATATATATATATATATATATATATATATATATATATATATATATATATATATATATATATTAGGGTGGAGTGAAAAAAAAAATTTTTTTTTTCTTCTTAGCCTGGGGGTCAAATTTGTAGCTTATAAAAAACAAAAATTTTTGAAAATAAAATAAAATTTTTTACTCAACATCTTGAGGCAGCCCACTCACTTTTAAAATTAATTACGAGTAAAAATATTTGGTTGCAAAAAAAATTTTTAAAAGCGTTCTAAAAACTTCAAAATATCCTCTTTTATGCCAATTAAAAATCACAAGTTAAAAAAAATTTTTGTGACTATTGTTTTAATATTTAAAAAAAATCCAAAAAAGTAACATTCCTCGTTAGGGCACTAGAATAAAATTTGAGTTGGAAATGATCATAATTGCCAATTCTTGGATGTTTTAAGACATTAAAAGACAAAAAATTTTTTTTTTTGCAACCAAATATTTTTACTCGTAATTAATTTTAAAAATGAGTGGGCTGCCTCAAGATGTTGAGTAAAAAATTTTATTTTTTTTTCAAAAATTTTTGTTTTTTATAAGCTACAAATTTGACCCCCAGGCTAAGAAGAAAAAAAAATTTTTTTTTTCACTCCACCCTAATATATATACACAAATACAAATACTTTATTTGCACAAAATAGGGTTGGAAAAGATTTTGGACATACATCGATGTGCTTAAACCTATTTTGCCAGATAAATGATATATATATTAGGGTGATTCATTTGCGACAAACATTTTTTTTTTAGGTGCTCAAGCAAAATTTTGTTCTACATATTGAAAAAAAAATTTCCACCAAGTTAGAGCTCTTAATTCGAGTTTGAAGTGCTTGCCGTTTTAATTTGATTTTTTCCCATTAGAAATGCATGTAAATATTTTTATTTTTTTTCAAATTTCTAATGCTTGGACACATTTAATGATATTGGCATTCTGATTACTGAAATATATCCAGGATTCCACGCTCTTTAAATGACTTTTCGTCAATTTTAATGTCGCCTGCTTTGGTCCACTGGTACCATCTGTCAAAGTTATGTTTTCGAATAAAATGCACATTTTTTTGTTTTTACAGCGAAAATTGATTGATAGATGGAAAAAATAATACATATTTTTATAAAAAATTTGATTCTCTTCGAAAAAGGTCGTAACTTAAGTCTCTCAGACTCATAGTTTTTAACTTGCAGTAACTTTTGTAACTAAAAATGTAGAAAAATGATAAAAATATTACAAATTATGATGTTTAAATTCAAGTTTTTGTTTCAAATTTATTTTTCTCATTACATTGTCAATTTTACTTTTTGTACTTTTATACCTGACATGTTACACATACTGACATACAGACACACATACACACACAAATAAATTAATAACATAATAAGCGGGAAACAAAAAAGTTAATACAAAATTTTAATAAATTTGTAATTTATCATAGTTTATATTTTTATTAGAAATACAACCGAAAGAAAATGAATTGTTATTTTATAAACTTTAAATGAAAGCTCTGTTTACTAAATATATCTTCACATAAGTTAGGTATTACTTTGTTGTTGAATAAAGTTTTTTGGTACATGTTAGGAATTCTTTTCTATAATTTTGAACAGTTAATAATAGGCATTGTTTTTTATCTTCGTCGTATGTGCCAAACTCATTGAATTTTTCAATGAGCGCAACACATCGCTCGGCTGTGTCATTTACAACTTTTACAGAGCTTTCATTTAAAGTTTATAAAATAACAATTCATTTTCTTTCGGTTCATAAAAATATTTACATGCATTTCTAATGGGAAAAAATCAAATTAAAACGGCAAGCACTTCATACTCGAATTAAGAGCTCTAAACTTGGTGGAAATTTTTTTTTCAATATGTAGAACAAAATTTTGCTTGAGCACCTAAAAAAAAAATGTTTGTCGCAAATGAATCACCCTAATATATATATATATATATATATATATATATATATTTGTATTGTATATATATATATACTTGTATATATATATACTTGTATATATATATATATATATATATATATATATATATATATATATATATATATATATATATATATACAAGGTAGGCAGACTGGCAGATGGTCTATTTTTAATTAAGATGATTTTTGTAGGAAGTTTTTTTGGATTTTTTATTTTTTTTTTATTTTGCCAGGGACAATAATCAAACCTATAGTAATCAAAAGATTACAACCTGACAAATAAAAAATATTACAAGGTAAAACATAGCAGACGAAATTAACTATATATTAACATATGAAAGGAAAATGTTGGGCCCCTTTTTAGGACCATTGTGTGAATGGTGAAGTATAAAATTTGGCACATTAGAATTACATTAATTAAATTAATAAAAATAAACATTACCCACACTATACCTACACATGTGATTTACATGATATTATTATACACACATGTCTGAACTAAAATGACTAAAAATCAATTGTCAAACTTAAAAGGGATTTTATTGTTTAGTTGGTAGAATTTTGGCCACAGGCGATTGCTAGCTTATTTTTCACAAAATACTTAAAACTTTAAAATGTTCCATCAATTATTTAACTCCAAACACTTTTGTCTACTTATTTATTGATCACTTTTTATGCCATAGATAGAAACAATCATAATATAGCTTTACTAATGGAAAAAGATAACTACATATAACTATATGCACCAGGGTGATTCAAAAAAAATCTTTAATCTAAAAAAAAAAAATCTCACCAAACCTGAGCCCTATAGCTCAACTCTAAGGGGTCGCTATTGTTTTTTAGTTTTGTAGTTTTTAGTAGTAGTTAACATGGGAAAAATCGTTTTTTGTTTTAAATTGATTTTACACATAATTAACGCAATTTTTTATAAAAAACGATTTCATATTCTTAAAGTGTCTTCGAGCTTTACAAAACTCTATTACAAAGTATGATTATCTTTACATAAAGACTAATTACAGCTATTTAAAAATTACTAAATTTCGAAATTGGAAGAAATAGCTTGAATTTTTGAATAGCTGTAATTAGTCTTTACTTTGTAATAGAATTTGTAAAGCTCGAAGACTCTACTTTAAGAATATAAAATCGTTTTTTATAAAAAAATTCGTTAATTATGTGTAAATATAAATTTAAAACAAAAACGATTTTTCCCATGTTAATTAAATAGGAAACTAAAAAAACAATAGTGACCCTTTAGAGTTAATCTATAGGGCTCGGGTTTGGTGAGAATTTTTTTTATATCAAATAGAAACATTTGAGAGAGTATGAGTTAAAAAAAATTGAAGATTTTTTTGAATCATCCTAATACGCACCAACAATGTTAATTCTGTGTTGCTGCTCATGTGCCTGTATGTACTGTTATATCTATGTATAAGTTCTTTAGTTATCTTACCTTTTAACTGTATTACAAAGGTAAAATGCATAACAGTTAAGGCAGCAGGAGTAAGGAGGTGGCATCAACACAAACTAGATAAATGAAATGCTCACAAGCCTGGAATAGAGCTAACGATGGTTGCTGTACTGTAACGGTAATATACCAATGCTATAAAACATATAATAGCAAAATTTTGCTACACTTTCAGAAACAAAAGTTACTTTTTGTCAGAGAATCTATAATCATATGGAGTAATAAAACCTTATATACACATATTAACATTTCACTATTTGTCACTTTAAAAAAAATATTAAGAAGTATTCAGTGCTTGTGACTTTATTTAGCTACAATATATATAGTTTTCCCGGCTTTAGGGAGATGGTCGCAGGTTCAAATTCCGTGTGTTGATATTTTTCTTTGTTTATTACATTGTTTTTTTTACAGTATTGTTTATTTACAGTTACAAACTTTGGAGTTTAAATTCCCTGATGAGGCTTGTGTAAGTGAAAACAGTTGGAAATAAATCGTACTTGCCTTATTGTGAAACAGTACACGTGTATAAGTGATAAAATATTGCATTAAAATGAAGTTTCACCAAGTGCCGATGATAGAAAGTGTAGAACAAGATATAAGTTATTACTTAAATAGTAATAACTACTTAATAAGGGGCCGTTCATAAAATACGTCACACTAAAATCAGCTTTTTTTGACCCCCTCCCCCCCCATTGTCACGCTGTGTCACACTTTTTGTGACCCCCCTAGAAATATTTCGTCACAAAAACTAAGACCCCCCCCCCCCCTGCTGAGTATGATAAATTCTAAATGATAGTACACAAATTCTGAAAATTAAAAATATTTATTTAGTTATTATAATAACATTACGCGCAGGGTACGTGGAAACGTTACTGTCTTAAGTATTGGAAAAACAAAGAAACCCGTTGTGACGGATCGCAACGCCGCTAGAGTCGCGCCACAGAACTAGCGTTCATGTCAAAAAATAATAAACGGCGAACGTCACGTTGCCGTATACCCCCCGTCCCCCCTTGTCACATCTTGTCACACTCAGCCAGACCCCCCCCCCCCCCTTGTATGCGAACGTATTTTATGAACGGCCCCTAATATAAAAAAATACTTGTAAATTTAATACTTGTATATAAGATATGTCAAAGCTTTGTAAAGATTCTCAATCCATATGTATATACACATAATTTCAATCTGATACGATAAGATTTGGACTCGGTGAACTTATAGGGTAGTCCCTAACCCAAGAAGTTCTGACCTACCTCTATCCTATAAGAAGAATGATTCTTTGAAATTCAGTAAGATGATGAAATATTGCATGCAATTTCTTAAAGTGAGAACATGTTAATTTATTCACAGACCAAGCTGCACAAATCTACAATAGGATGGTATTGTAGATAAAATGCTTATTACTTTTTAATAATGTTAGTTAATATTTTTGTATTTTTTTAAATATGGTAGTTTAACATAAACATTGTTTTTTTTTATTTCAACACTATGCACATCTAGATTTTGTGAATGCTCATAGACAGGGGTTTTAAGTAACATCAATTTGATTGTCCATTTGCTGCTAAATCAGCTCATTCTATAAATATACTCATACCTGGGTAAGCCAACACAAATCGTAGAGTGGCACCGTAATGGCCACAGGGGGTCCATGTGTGCAGTAACATTTTTAAAAAGTGCAAAATTTAAAACAAGTAGTTAGTTTTTAAATTTATAAACTACATAGAATATTAGGTATATAGTAATTTTTAAATATTTGCACACCATATCACAACATATTCTTGCAAATAAACATTTTTTATTAAGGGGGCAAAATAATAAAGAAAAAATTTATTACTTTATAAATTAAGTTTGCTTAATCATTGACAAATATTATCAGTTATTATTTGTCTATGCATGTTTTTCTAGCATAAAGCCTAGTTTTTATCATGTTCACAAATCTACCATTTTTTAAACAATCAAAATCGAAATTAAACACTCACAAAGATGTCAGACCTATGAAATCACTTGCATTGATCTTTACAAGCTTTTAATATATGAGTTTGCATTGCACAGTTTAATTTTATAAAAAATGTGTAATTACAAAATAAATGTATACAGTAGAAAATTCTTTAAGCCACATTAATTACAGTGTAGGTATTCTGACAAAGTTAACTCATTATAAAATCTCCTTTTTAATAAAATGGTTTGAGACAAACTTTGATATTGGAAGAAAGAACTTACTGAAGTAATTTATTAAAAAAATGGATTTTAATATCAATCTTTGTTTTTGCTCACACCACAACATCTCCATACATAAGTAGTCATAAGGCATAGGTACATGTTTTCCTGAGCTTTCTCATATAAAATAATTAAACACTAATGGCCAGTTGCACTAACATTCTCTTAGTCTAGGTCATTCCTAAATAGTATGCTATCATTTCTTGTCTTAAATGAAAAGAATGTGACAGCATACTATTTAGAATTGTCCTAAGCTAGACAATGTTAAGGCCAAAAGAATCACAATTTAATAAAGAGAAGAATGAATGTGGAGTAAACAAGAACAATCTGCAAGGAATGTGACAATGGCTCTTGGTTCTCTCTGCCTATCTAGTAAGGGCTCTAGCGTGAAGATATTATATATTTATAACAAATATAAATAAACATACATTTATAAGAATTTAATAGTTATATATTTATTTCCAT
The DNA here is from genome assembly GCA_036924255.1 of Apodemia mormo. Lineage (NCBI taxonomy): Eukaryota > Metazoa > Arthropoda > Insecta > Lepidoptera > Riodinidae > Apodemia > Apodemia mormo. The sequence goes on from JAUPFN010000026.1 coordinate 21,907,674, forward strand.
ATTTTACAAAACTTCATAATTCATGATTAGTCATATTATTTGATTTATTGTGTAAAATTAAATTGATAAATTGTATGACTGTAGATTAATCTAAATTGTGACATAATAACTGTCAATCTAATGACAATCTGTTATTTGATTTAAATAATTGTGTGTGCCACTGACGGAAAGGTTGTTATAACATTAATATTTATGCCATTTGTTTACAACAAAAAACATGACTTTTTAATATATTATATAAGATAGCAAACAAGCAGTTGGCTCTTCTGATGGTAAGAGACAACTATCACTTATAGATACCAAAGATGTTAAAAGTGCATTGCCATCCGTGTGGTGAGGTGTTAATACCACTTGCATATGTTTACTGGCTACTTTACCCTGCAAACTAAAACACGACAATTACAAGCATTGACACTATTACAGCAGGAATAGGTAAGGTAAAAGTTCCAAGACCAGGGGTAATTTTTTAGTTAAAAAGTTTAAGGTAAAAAGTTTTGATGATTTTTTAGGTGTAAAGTGAAATAAAACACTCGGGCAAGACGTTGTATACTCTATCACCCAGTAGTCACAATTGTAGTTACATGTTTAGCTGAACATTTGCCTTTTATGAATTGCCTGGCAGAATAGTAGATGGTCTATTCTCTAAAGGGGGCCCTGACCAACACGGGGGAAATATTTAAAAAAGAGTATCATCACGCCTGGTTCCCTTGCGAGGTAGTCAGAGTAAACCGCACTATACACTTTCCAGTTTGTTGGTTGGCGAGATAAGTGGTGATCTTCATTGCCGTATTTACCGACATGTTAACGATTATTGACTATTCCTAGCAATAACCAGGACGTTAGTCCGGGTTATATACATAATATAAGCTGTTAAGTTTAACATGTTCATCCAAGGCATAGGAGTTGTTTTCGCCGTGTTGGTCCCAGCCTCCTTTGAAGAATAGGCCAACTGCCGTTCTGCCAGGCAGGTCGTAAAAGGCGACGGATTGGCTATCGAGTCACTACCATCGTGGCTACTAGGTGGTAGAGTTCTGCATTGTCTCGCCCGGGTCTGGTACCACCACCTTACCTATTCCTCCCGCAATAGCGTCAGTGCTTGTCGCTGTCGTGTTCCGGTTTGGAGGGTAAGGTAGCCGGTAAACTTATGCATGTGGCATTAGACCTCGCCACAAGATAGCAACGCACCATTAACACCTTTGGTGTCTATAGGCGATGGTTTACTCTTTCCATCAGGAGACCCATCTGCTTGTTTGCTATCTTATGACATAAAAAAAAAAAAAAGCTTTGCAATAAAACAAAAGCTCATTTAGTAAGGAACCGTAGTAAGCTTAACCTGATGCTACAAGATCCTCTTTCGAAGATGATCAGGTCCTTTCACGTTTAGCTATTAAAATGATGCATATGTAGCAGAATGGCGGTCTGAGGATGTATCGGTTTTTGAAATTTTTAATTTTATCTTGTTGCTTTTTGCTTTATATGACATTAACATGATTTGTTAATCAATATTAAAAATAAATGTACTTTACATTTTTGTTTTGAAATCAAAATACTACAAACAATAACAAACGCCCCATTGTTTGTGACAAACGAACATACAGACTTAAAATACCCACCGCCAAGGAAGAAATTGTTAGATATACCAAGTCTTATAAAGACAGAATTGCAAACCATTCAAATGTTTCTCCGTGTTGGTCCCAGGCTCCTTTGAAGAATAGGCCAACTGCCGTTCTGCCAGGCAGGTCGTAAAAGGCGACTGAGTGCCTATGCGCGTCACTACCATCGTGACTACTAGGTGGTAAAGTTCTACATCGGCTCGACCGGGTCTGGTACCATTGCCTTAATTATTCTTGCTGCAATAGCGTCAGTGCTAGTCACCGTCGTGTTCCGGTTTGGAGGGCAAGGTAGCCGGTAAACTTATGCATGTGGCATTACAACTCGCCACAAGATAGCAACGCACCATTAATACCTTTGGTGTCTATAGGCGATGGTTGACTCTTTCCATCAGGAGACCCATCTGCTTGATTGCTATCTTATGATAAAAAAATCATTCAAATTTACTAGCTCAAAATCTGATGGAGAACAAACAGTTGACTATAGTGCAGAATTCCCCAAGATGTGCTACAGTAAAGGCACATAAGTGCAACACAGGTTGCACTCCTAGACTCACCATGTAATTTATGAGACATATCTATCACTTACGGCCGGTTTCTGAAACACAAATAAATTTTAACAAGCAATTACTCTGTGTTTAATGTAATTTTTTCAAACAAATTATCTGTTAAACATAGATTAATTGCTTGTAAAAATTAATTTGCATTTCAGAAACCGTCTGTTAATGTCCCACAATGGTGATTGCAGAATTAAAGGAAAATAAAAAAAAATAACATATAGACATGGACAGCTTATGGAGATAGAATAAAAAGCTTTTCTATCTTAATTGCATAATAGTGATCTATTTAAAGAGGTAAGGTACTCTAGGTACATACAATATTTTTTTTTTATTTCTTATAATTTAAACAAGTAATTATTTGTATGCAATTGTTTTCCCTGAGATGGCTCTATAGATTTTGATGAAATTTTGTAGTCTTTTACTGTTAAAATTGATCTAGGTCAACTCCGTGATAATCCATTTCCTTCACATGAAAAATATCATCAAGCAAATCTCGGTTGTTCAGCTAGTTTATACAAGCAATTTGTTGTTAGCCTCATTTGAGCAATAATTATTGATTAAAAAACACATCTAAGGGAAAAATGTTTGTTATTTGTTTGTTCTCACTCAAACTGGCTGCTTGATAAGTGATGTTAATAGCCAGGTCCTTCATCCTTCACTGAAATTTTTTTTTAGGTTATAAGCCAATATATAAATAACATTCCTGTAAATACCATCTCATAAATTGTTCCTATTTGAACAACAAAGTATGGCTAATGATTCAGTAGTAATTGTTGATGTGTAATATCATTTCTCTCGCTGTCTATGGGAGTGATTTCATGACATGCATAAGATGTGTGTAACAGGAAGCCGGGGAAGCGCACACTATTTGAATTAACCAAAGAGCACGCAATTTTTGAATTCACCAATGCGTGTGTGCCATTTAAATTGACCAATGAATGTGTGCTATTTGAATTAACTAATGAGCAAGCGCTATTTGAATTGACCAATGCGTGCAATGGTAGAGTTCATCATGAGATTGTACCAATTTAATTACTTGGATGTCAGAAGTTACATGCATTATATTATGTGAATATTGTAAAGTTCACATGTTTTTTCTAGCCACATTAATATTAATTGCATAAATAATTACACTGATACATTAACTGGCATATGTGAAAACTGTTTGTGACTAACATTGATAACACATTATTGTGAAAAATCACCCCCTGGGTTTTCCTGTGTCGGTCCAGGCCTATTTTTCAAAAATAGATTAACTGTGTTACTGCTATGCATGCCAAGGGTAATGTGTGTCACTATCATGGTGACAACTGAGAGGCAGAGTTTTGACAATCAACTAAATGGTAGACATCTTAAACGGGCATAAATCACAGTCTCGCCGATTCTTGCTGTGTTAGCGTCAGTGCTTATTGCTGATGTGTCATCGTGTTCTAGTTGGAGTAGTAGTGTAAACAGTAAACTTATGTATGCGGCATGCCGACCCTGCCATAAGGACAGCAGAACACCATTAACATCTTTGGAGTTTATAGATGATGGTTGTTTTTTTCCATCAGGAGAAACATCTGCTTGTTTGCTATCCAATGATAAAAAATAAATAAATAATTGCTTACACTTATTTAAATTCTAAGTATTACCAAATTATATTGTTTATGAGCCGAAGCTTAAATCCAATAAAGCTGAATTATTAGCTTTATTGGATTTAAGATTTTGTTTATTTTAGCATGAATTGCTTACACTGGGACCTTTTGCCTGTTATTAAAACAGATTAATAGATCAGCCTGTTATTGTACCTTTATAATTTTAAAATATTTGCACACCATATCATGGTAGAATATGTCGGAAACTTAATCAAATTTTAATAACTTGTAACTCCCATATTCTGGCAAATAAATAATTTCTTTCTTTCTTTCTTCTTTCTACCAAATATTGATATATAAACTCACGGATAAGTAAAAATTAGCCTTGTTTTAACCAAATACCTATAATTATAAAACAAAAATCTACTATAGTCTGAGTCGGTCTCTAAGAAATAATAATGATGATATTATCCAGATATTTTAGTTATTAAATACAGTTATCATTTGATTAAGAGGTTAATTAAGTAATATAGTAGTGACAATAAACATCATGTTTAAGATCAACATAAATGAACAGTTGGTATGGATACAGAATAATATAAAATGATTTACTGTTCTGTTGGTCTAGTGGTCGGCAATACCATGAATCATCCTCAAATCACTGATAAGAACTTTTATAGTTTAAAATGACTTTTAAGTCACGCAGAACTTAAGTATCCGATTATTGCACGCTATCCTTTGCTTAAACCATGCACTTATTTAGTTCACGGAATCGTAAATAAAGACAATAAACTATAAAATATTTTTTTTAAACATACAAATAAGCAGAAAAAGGAGAAATATCATGTAATCATTCAAAAGAGCACCAGAAAATATTATAATACTAATAATATATCTTCACATTTATGGTTAATTTAAACTGTCAAACATGTGTCAACATACATACTGGCTGAAATAAGCATTAACTCAGTGTAGTATTTTCTTTTATTTTAATAGAAATTAAAATAACTAGTATATTAACCTTACAATTTTATTTGAGGAAATTTGAAAACTTTTTAATATTTGGAAACCAATGTTTATTGAAACACGATAAAATTACATCAATAATTAATACAAAAAAGTTTTAATGAATAATATCTATTAGAATATCTTAAATTATAAAAAAAAGCATTAGATTATGTTATGAACATTATTGAAATATTTTATATATATGTGAATAACAAATATAATCGCTCCAAAAACAAAATAACAACACATCACCGTGATGTCCAAATAGACCACACGATCGACAGATTTTGTTTGACAATAGACACACACAGAGAGAGAGAGAGAGAGATAAAAAAAAGAGAAGTTACTCGTACTATAAATAGTGTACGATACGTGGGACTTAATTATCGGCTACTTAAGTCCCTTGTATCATAATGTACTATTTATTTTTCTATTAAATCAAAGTTTGAGTATAAAGCATGTTGGTGGTGTAATAATTGCTCATGTCTTGTAGCATGTAAGGACAGGAGGTAAGTACAGTTGACAAGCACAAAATAATTATTAGTATATTCAAAAACACCACTTGTACACCGACAAAAAAAATTTGGTTCTCAGTAGGGTAGTGGAGCCATCATCCAAGGGAACCTCTCCATTGGTCAAGTGATTTGCAACACTAACTATGCATTCAACGGGGCTCTGTTTAAATTTCTGACAAGGAAAAGTGTTTGCGTGATGAGCATAGATGTTTGTATTACTGAGTTTGGAGATTTATTAAATATATTTTAGTATTTATATATGTATGTCTATATATTAGTATCACTGAGTAGAATACCCATAAACACAAGAAAATTGTTTGCTTATATTGAGGTTAGATTAATTTGTGTAACATACTAAATGTGATTTAAATCTTTAAACAATGAGGAGGTATGAACTTAAAAACAAGCAATATCACAGTCACAAATGATTATAAAATTTCAAGAAAATTTCAAGTACAATATTTATGAATTAAAATACTTATACTATTCCACAATAAGGTAATTATAATTTTATCTATCAGATTATTACTGCTAGTATCTTGAGATATTTGTGTAAAGTGAAACCAGTGGGATATAAATTATTATCATCTTATTATGACACAGGACATAAGTATTCATAAATATTATATTGAAATGGAGTTTCAAGTGCCGACAATAAAAAGTTTAGAATAATTTTAAAGTAATTTGTCATTTGGAGTATTGCTAATTGTAAAAATCTTAAAATTATAAAAGAATTGCTTGAAGCTTTATTAAGTCAAAATACATGTTAAGTGTAGAATGTGTTGTTTAAACAAGCCCATTTTGGAGTCATTATTTCTTTATATATTTTTTTAGTAGCAGTTAAAATGATAATTAAGCTAAAACCAATTAAAATCAACTGCAGACATTACAATGATAAATTCTCATTATAATGATGTAGGACTATTTGTTACTTCAAATAAATGAATATCTTTATGACTTACCCTCTTTTATATACTGTATATTCTATGAAATAATTTGATTTTTAATAATACCAAAACTACAATTGATTTTAAAAACAAAACCTTTACAAAGACACTGTTCTTATGGCTTTTTGATAACATATCTTGGGCTTATAAATATGTGTGTAACTGTATTATTTGTTTTATTTTTTAATAATTTTTGCAAGATAAAATTTGATAAGTTATAATAATAAGGAAATACATTCATATTGAGATAATGATATTTATAAATGTGTTTAATGTTTGTATTATAATTATACACTGTAGACCGAATGATAAAATTTGTTTATAAATAAAAAGATTGAACATCACCTGAACATGAGAGCCAAGTTTCTTTACATGAGTTGCCGATAATCACTGTCCAATCCACTGCACTGGTTATTGTTTTTCACACTTACACACTTATTGGATATATAAATATAATCTTCAAAAACTTGGAAATACTAATTTCAATAGCTGCTACAAGATTTCACACTGATCAAGTTCTTTTTGTCAGCCATGTATTGTTAGTGATCACCAAACACATTTTACTATAAAAACATAACGAAAACTAATAAATAAAGATATTAAACGTTGTACAGACTCATTTTTTTAGATGCACTGCATTCCCAAATCACACTTATGGTACAAATCACGACCTAACCTCAAAATGCACACATTATTATAACAAATGACAAGCACAGATGTTTCCAAACTCATTAATTATAACTTGAATACAAACATTGCACGAGTGTCGCGTAAATTTCACGAAGAATTAGAAAAAGGGTCGTTTTAAATTTGCAATACGGATTTGTGGGCAAAATGCTTTGTTTGAGTGGATACGTAGTTACAGCCTTCGCTCTATAGATAGGCGCGTACGTTAGTTATGTTATGTGTAGTGCACGACGTATATGCACCTAGCCATAATTCACTCGGTCGTCTCGTGAGCGCCAGGCGAGTCCCGACATCCGACCGACCGCTCGCCGAACCTCCCGGCCCTCCCGTGCCTTCCGGACACAAAGGGTGCGACGGGTTCGATGCGACTAGCAAAAACAGTAAACACGATTCAATTAACGGCTTGGCCTTCCAGCCTCTTTTGATACTCGGCAGTGGATGAGCGGGTGGCATTCGGTCGAGCGGCCAGCGGCGGTCACGCTCGGGCGCCGCGCCGTGAGATCACTATCGGCGCCCTGCCGCCCTGCCGTCGTGTCCTCGCCTCGCTCTCGCGGACGATCCGGCCGCTCCGAAATGGCGCAACGCCGAGGCCGTGACGCCACACGAGAGAATGTCGACTCCGCGCTCTAGCGAGAAACGAGCGTTTCGCAATCCGGGATAGGTTCGCGAGGACCGAAATAATACACCATTTACATAAGTGGGGGAAGGGGCTCGGTTAGCCGTACGCATTGGGACGCGATACTCACGGCCTGACCGCTCGCAGCGGGTCGGCGGCGGCGTCCATGGCCGCCCAGGCCCTGGCCGCGGCCGGGCTCCGGGCCGTCGGCCGAGCGACGCGACACACTCCAATCTCACTCGGAACACACCGCAAAACACTGGCACACCATCTCGACGACACTACACATCGACCGATACGCTTTTAGACGCGTATAAACACTCCGCGAACGGTGTTTTGTTACATCGGTTGACTTTTCTTTGAAAAATCAATATACATTTTCCCAGTTAGATACGGACGAGTCGATGTCCAGCGCAGGTTATGTGCGTGAAGTTTGCAAGCTTTTTTAGCGCACCGGTGTTACCAACACTTTTTTGGCCATTTTTTTGTTTGGGTGTTGTGATTTTTTTTCTGTGATTTGCGATGCACTTCGCACTAGTCAGCACAGCAATGGGTCTCTCATAATGTCCACTTTCGTGACATGCGCAAAGGTAGTGGCGCCACTTACGCTCCGTGTTCAATAGCGCCGATCTTTAAAATACATCGTGCTACTAAACACACTATCACCTATACTATCTAAATAGAAGGTTATATTACATCACTATTTCTTATTGTTATAAGTTAAATAAATGAGACAATTGCGATAAATTATTTATTTAAAATTCTGGCGTATCATAGGTATAACAAAACCATAAAAATTACACAACATAATGATATATTGAAATAAGTCTTGAAAATTCGATGTATAAGCGATTCTGGGTTAAGTTGGAGGAGTTGAATCTCACTTTAAACATAAAAAGTGAAGAGATCACACCTCCACTTAATCCTTCACGCTGTATATTTCGAAGACGACGATTAGTGTGAGACAGCTAGATGTGGGAGGCTTCACGAGTGAGCTGGAAAGATAGATCTGGCAGCGTTCGATATAAAACTGTCAAGATCCCCTGTCCAACTCAGACGTGAAGCCTAATGTAGTTTTCAGCCAGTACCTGGAAAAAGAAAACAAAATTGTAGAACTTGAAATATGAAAGCGGTATCGTTATGACAATCGGTGTGAACGTTATGGAACCGTATGACGCACTATCATCGCTTGCAAAGGTGCGGCTAACGTTCTCTGATAAGAACTCCGCTTTTCCCCAACGCGTCAGCAATCCTACATAGCTGTTTATCAAATGTACTCGTTATTAAATATAATGAGGATACAGCTCACAAAATGATTCACATGGGGGCAAATGAAACACATGTGCTAAACACCATATGCTATTACGTAATCGTTCTCTGGGACACTTTTATATAGCCCATTGACCTAAATGTACAGCCGACCTTAACACTATCGACATGATCACCCTGCCATGGCGTCGTCGGCCACGTCAGTTCCTATCTAGAACAACACAAGACACGTATTTACCAATCTCGTAGCACCCGATGCACAACACAACTAACTTCGATAGAGGCCCGATCGATCGATGGTCCCATATTTATACACTAATCATATCTACTGATACGATATCTGTTCAATGTGTCCACCATGATCACGATAACCGGTAACTCCGAATCGATTGGTCCTTGCTACTTGTATCACAAACGCAAACACACGTTCCCACCAATCGAACACAAATCGATGATAAGGCGAAGGTATCGAAATTGGCGTACGTGGGCTTCTAGCAAGCGCTGAAAACCCGTCCGTGATCGTTAGTATCACCCTATTATCTAACATACACTCCATCACTCTGACTAGTTGTTTGCTTTTAAGATATGTCTTTATTATGTGCTCTGGCAATAGATAATTTTACTATTTTCTTGTTTCCATACTGAGATATTTAAATAATGAACGTGTGGGACTGTAAAACTGAAAACAATTGTGATAGGACTCCTATTTAACGGTATCATTTTGATATGAAAGATTATTGCGATAACTGTTGAGTCAGAGTAATTATATTGCACACAATTACTTACTTATAAAATATTATTCTTTGGAACATTTTCATTTGTATTTAAAATTATAAGACTTCACCTAGTTTTTAGGGTTCCGTACCTGAAAACGAAAAACGGAATCCTTACAGGATCACTTCATTGTCCGTCTGTCCGCATGTAAAATCCTTTTTCTCAGGAATGCGAAAAGTTATCAAGTTGAAATTTATGCCAAATAGTCAACTCTACAGTCCTTCTTATCTGTGAAAAAATCAAACTTGTAACTCAATATGACCATTTATATCGCATATATTGCGATTTTTTGCGATTTCAAAAGAGAACCTCACCTTTTAAACTCACCTTTTAAACCTTCCCTGGACTTCAACAATTAATTCAAAACCAAAATTAGGCAAATCGGTTCAGCCGTTCTCGAGTTTTAGCGAGACTAACGAACAGCAATTGATTTTTATATATATAGATGCAAAAGTCTGTATGTTAGCTTTCACATTAATCCACTGAACCGAATTAGATGATATTTGGCAAGGAGATAGTTCAAGACCCGGGATCAAAATTATACATTTTTTTAAAATCTGGACTGAAATATAGAATGAAGTTTAGTATGAAATTTCTCACATAGATGACGATTTAATCTACCCACGGGTTAAGCTACGCAGGTCGGCTAGTGTATACTAATATTACAAAGAGAAAACATTTGTATTTTTGTATGTTTATAACGAATAAACTCAAAAACTACTAAATCGAACTTAAAATTATTTTACCATTAATAAGATACACTATCCAGGCACTCTGGATGGAGTACTTTTAGTATCTTTTGCATATGTCACTGTTTAACCCGGCCGGAAAAAGGAAGTAATGATTTTTGGTCACGCGAACGAAGTAGGGAGTAACAGTTAGTCTGTTTATAAATACCACACTTTTCTATTTTATAAATTATATTTCAAACACGAAATATTATTAGAACATCATATAATAATTATTCTACTTTTTATTTTGTTCCGGGTACTATTAAAACATAGACATCTGCTCTTCTACCAAATTAGTAAAAGGCGAACGTTAGGTTAAACTTGTAACTGTCATCGTAACTACTACGTGGTGGAGTACCACCATTTTATCTATTTCTGCAGCAATAGCACCAATGCTTGCCGATCCGGTAGTAATTTTTAAAATGTCGACTCGTCAAAAGTGCTTGTAAAAGTTTATTTGAATAAAACATTTTTTGATTTTGTTTTTGTTACTGTCGTGTTCCGGTTTGGAGGGGAAGGTAGACGACAAACTTATGCATGTGGCATCATCATTCCGCCACACGGATTACATACACCATTGACATCTTTGGTGTCCGTAGATGATGGTTGTCTCTATCCATTAGGAGAGCCATCTGATTGTTTCGTAATCTGTGATATTAAAAACCATGTTTTAGGCGAACAAACTATAATATTCGCCTATAGTTTATATATGACCACCAACCAGAATTTTTTTCCCACATTGAGCGGTTACTAGATTTTTAAAGTAAGGACGATTAGAGTAGGGCCAGCCCTGATTTAACCCAAAACAGCGCTAAGACGTCAAATTGCAGAGACTCGAGTTTATGGTGAATTAAAAGAAGATGGTCTTAAATATGTGCCAAAGGGAGAAACCCTTTTTGAAGAATAGGTTAATTTTCTTACCACTAGGCATCTCGTAAATGGCTAGAGAAGGCTAACACATTTCACTTACAACGTGACTACTGATTACAAGGCAGAATTCTGTAACATCTCGCCCAGAATTTATTTCTACCACCTTACCTGTTATAATAATAATATTTTATTTAAAATAACAATAATGGTACTATTACATATTAAGCTTAGTTTATGTATGGTATTGATCTATTAACCAAACCAGTGAAATGTTTAAAAAATATATTTAATTGTAAATTATTCATATTCTGGGCTTATATTTTTAGTTTATTGCCATATTTATTTGGATATAGAGTACTTTTCATCCATTAATCAGTTCGGTGGGGGTCGTTTTATATTGGGATCCTATAATATTTGAAGTTTCTACAGACACATGACTACTAGGTGATTAGAGTTCTACAACGTCTCGCCCGGGTCTTTGTAACACCGCCTTGCCTATTCTTGCCGTTGCGTTGATGCTTGTCATATTACGGTTCGGAGGGTAAGGTAGTCGATAAACTTATGCATGTGGCATTCGAACCTCGCCACATGGAAGGATAACAAACAAAGCACTCTTAACATCTTTGTTGTCTATATGTGACAGTTATTTCTTTCCATCAAGAAAACATCTGCCTGTTTTTTGTCGTGTTAGCGAGTAATCTAAATTACCCAACTTTTTAAAGTCGGTAGAAAGTTACATTTTAGCAATGCATGAAATATACGAAATATGATATGATAGTGAGTGATACGGCTAAAATACGCACAGATAGCAGATAGTACGTATGTGGAAGAATTTCGACCTGACTGATAAGGCGCGTATCAAATGGTGTCACGTGATAACAGGCCGCTTTCTGGAACAGACAGGTGTACTTGTACCTTGGGCGATAACTCCTCAACCGGAGTAGATGTCGGTTTGCTGTAACGTGTAAATCATTTATATCTTCGATTTTCTAAACATTATTTTTTTATATCATAAGATAGCAAACAAGCAGATGGGTCTCCTGATGAAAAGATTCAACCATCGCCTATAGACACCAAAGATGTTAATGGTGCGTTGCTATCTTGTGGCGAGGTCCAATTTACCGGCTACCTTACCCTTCAAACCGGAACACGAGAGTGACAAGCACTGACGCTATTGCGGTAGGAATAGGTAAAGCGGTGGTACCAGACCCGGGCGAGACAATGCAGAACTCTACCACCTAGTAGCCACGATGGCAGTGACTCGCATAGCCAATCGGTCGCCTTTTACGACCTGTCTGGCAAAACGGCAGTTAGTCTATTCTACAAAGGAGCCCGGAACCAACACGGGGGAAAATATTGCAAACAATATACTGCATACTTGCAAACAGTTTTCTCTTGTAGCAAACAGTTACAAACTGTTTGGTAGGGGAATGCTTACAATCATTTTAGTATCAATAATTGGAAACTTTTGGAATATATTAATGTGTGAAGGGAAAACTTTGTACCCGTTTTAAAGACAATTGCGCGATGTGTGGAGGTATCAAGTAAAAGTTTACATATCGAACAATTGCACAAACTTAATATTCTATACATATAATAAAATCGTAGGAAAGTCAAAACTGTACATTGAATATGTTTTCAAAGAATACTCGGGGCGTGATCTACAATCGATATCGAAGCCAAAAATATAGTTTTTAGAATTTTTATCTGTTTGTCTGTTTATTTGTTTGTCTGTTTGTCTGTTCGTCTGTTCGTCTGTTCGTCTGTTCGTCTGTTCGTCTGTTCGTCTGTTCGTCTGTTCGTCTGTTCGTCTGTTCGTCTGTTCGTCTGTTCGTCTGTTCGTCTGTTCGTCTGTTCGTCTGTTCGTCTGTTCGTCTGTTCGTCTGTTCGTCTGTTCGTCTGTTCGTCTGTTCGTCTGTTCGTCTGTTCGTCTGTTCGTCTGTTCGTCTGTTCGTCTGTTCGTCTGTTCGTCTGTTCGTCTGTTCGTCTGTTCGTCTGTTCGTCTGTTCGTCTGTTCGTCTGTTCGTCTGTTCGTCTGATTGTCTGTTTGTCTGTTTGTCTGTTTGTCTGTTTGTCTGTTTGTCTGTTTGTCTGTTTGTCTGTTTGTCTGTTTGTCTGTTTGTCTGTTTGTCTGTTTGTCTGTTTGTCTGTTGGTCTGTTGGTCTGTTTGTCTGTTTGTATGTCCAGGGTAAACTCAAAACGTACTGCATGGATTTACTTCAAATTTTGCATGAATATTACTAACAGGTCGGGTCAACATATAGGCTACATATTATCACGCTATCACCTAGTGGCCAGATGCTGTGCGAAGTAAACGAAGTCCGCGCGGACGAAGTCGCTGGCAACAGCTAGTGTTTAATAAAATGCGTTAGAAATAAATTAAGAAAAATAAACATTATACACCACATTCGTATGACATACATGATAAATCACGCTGTAGTTAACGCCACCTGATTTGATAATGTCTGTTTCTTATAATAAAAGTCTGTTCTAAAAAGTATACAATCACTACGTTTTAGTCAATGCATTCCGTTCCGGGATATTGGCTTTGTCTTCAACTCCCCTCGCTCACTGCTCAGTACTACTGAATCAGCCGACATCAGAATTTTGATAAATAAATAAATACAAATTCAACATATTCATTTTGATGTTTACCTATTTAGGTACATCTATAGTAACTTGAATATTTTTTCAAAAGAATACTTGGGGCGTGATCTACAATCGATATCGAAGCCAAAAATATAGTTTTTAGAATTTTTGTCTGTTTGTCTGTATGTATGTCCGGGGTAAGCTCAAAAAGTACTGGATGGATTTAATTCAAATTTTGTATGAATATTACGAACAGGTTGGGTCAACATATAGGCTACATATTATTAAGCTATCACATAAGGGGGGGGGGGGGGTGCGGAGTAAACGAAGTCCGCGCGGACGAAGTCGCAGGGAACAGCTAGTATGGAAATAAATAAAGGTAAGTTAGCACAGACAAGCACAGTCCGCGTGGAAAATTATCCAAAATAAAACCCCGCATAGTTCCCGTTCCCGTGGGATTTTCGGAATAAAAACTATCCTATGTCCTTTTTTGGGTCTCAAACTATATTCGTAGCAAATTACATTCAAATCGGTCCAGTGGTTTAGGAGTGAAGAAGAGACAGACAGGCAGAGTTACTTTCGCATTCATAATATTAGTATGGATTATAGGAACTGTTGCCTACGACTTCGTTTACATTAACTTTTCATTTTACCTTAGAATGCTTTAGCCGTTATCTAGGATATCGCGTGTTAGTTCACCAGTATAAGTTGATCCCACTTCATGGGTGCATTTTAGTGTAAGAGAGCTCAAGCAAAATCGAGACTGACCTACATAAATATGTAGGACAAACAGAAACACATCTGAACACAGTAAACCACATGTCATGTTATTCAGTAGCTTCAGCGAGACTAGTGATCGAATAACCATACAAATAGACAAACAAACTGACAAAAAAACAAATAACATCTAATTTTTTTAATTTAGTGTGTTGACAAAGGGCGCTACGTTAATTTAATTAATTCAAATCATAATTACATTCTTTTGGGCATTGAGACCATCAAAACAAAGTCAAATTACGTGAAATTACATTCTATTCATATATTCCAACCAGTTTATGCCCGTTACCCAAAACAAACCCCACCCAAAGGAATCATTTTTTTATATCATAAGATAGCAAACAAGCTTTGCTACGAATATAGTTTGAGACCTGAGAAAGGACATGGGTCACTGTTTATCCCGGAAATCCCACGGGAACGGGATCTTTGCGGGTAAAGCCCCAGGACTGTCTATCTTTTAAACCACGATAATAAGGAGTAACTTAGGCTACTTTTATTTTAGAAAATTTTCTACGTGGACGAAGTCGCGGGCACAGCTAGTTATAGATTAGATGCAGTTTCCATGTGATTGTGTCCACCAACATTCAAATTAGTCCTACTAAACTAGATATAAATACTAAACTAAAATCAAATATCCTTCCTTCCAAAATAAGTGAACATATTTTAAATCAGCGTTCATTACGTCTAAACTAAGATATTTAGCCAAAAAATAATGTGATTCAAGGGTTAGAACTGTTTGATTTTTGCGCCTTTTTGCATAAAATAATCCATTTTAAACACAAGAGTGAGTACAGTACCCGGCGATAAATATTGCACATCGAACTTTGGAAAGAGACAATCGGATAATTTCGGCTTCGTAAAGCGTTATCTCTGTCCCACACTACCTATGTGACGTTTAGACAGTCGTTGTTCAAGTACGATAGAGTGCAGTCGCGTCCCGAAAAAAAATATATATTTAGAGTTGATAACACCCACAAATTTAAATAATTTAAAGTTGTAATATGGCATCTTTCGGAAAAAGAGGGAAACCTTTACGAGGTCAGTCACGTGAAATTATCTACAATGTTTATAAATACTTTGTAAGCGAAGCTGATAGATTTAAAAAAAAAGTAGATGAAAATGTAAGTTGTTATTTTAAGAAGATTCAAGAGCGAGTTGCAAATGCCACTGGAATTTCAAGAAGAACTTTGAACAATATATTAAACGAAGTCAGTACTGAAACACATTCGACTGAAATTAAGTTCAGCACTCCAAAAAAAGGGAGACCAAAAAAGCAATTTCGTTTGGATATGGACGATTTTGATTACGATGTTGTTCGAAGAATGGTGTATGATTTTCACTTACGATTTAATGAACTGCCAACAATAAAATCATTAAAAGCTAAGTTATCTGAAGCTATTAATTACAATGGGTCTGAAAATACGTTGAGAAAAATACTTCATGACATGGGATTTCAGTTCACTAAAATGGAAGATAATCGAAAAATTCTAATGGAAAAGCACGACGTTAGTCTCAAACGAATGGAATACCTTGATAAAATACGCAAATTTCGCGAAACAAGAAAAAATATCGTCTACATGGATGAGTCATATATACATGCATCCCACACTAAAGGGAAATCTTGGAGTGACGATAAGAAAAAAGGAGTAAAAAAGCCAATTTCAAAAGGTCAACGTTTGATAATAGTTCATGCGGGAAATGAAAAAGGCTTTGTACCCGGTGCTTTTTTAACGTATAAATCCACGGACACTACAGGTGACTATCACAATGAAATGAATAACGATAACTATGAGAAATGGCTGGTTAACCAATTAATCCCAAATATACCCAGTGATTCTGTTCTAGTTATCGACAACGCACCCTATCACAACAAGTATGTTGAGAGACCCCCCAACTCAAACACCATTAAACGGGAAATGATCAACTGGTTAAACAGACATGAAATTCCAGTTGATCCAAAATTAACAAAAACCCAGATTTACGCTATTATATGTCAGCACAAGGAGAGGTATACAGAGTTTTCTGTGGACAAAATACTTGCCGAACATGGGCACACTGTGTTGCGATTGCCACCATATCATCCGGATTTTAATCCAATTGAAAATATATGGTCTCAACTGAAAGGCTATGTAGCCTCTAGAAATGTGGGTATGAACTTAACTACAGTAAAAACATTATTGACTGAAAAAGTAAACATGATCGGCGCTGAAGAGTGGAAAAAGGTTTGCGATCATGCAATCAAATGTGAGAATGAATATAGAAGCATTCAACACAGTTTAGACAATTACACTGATAGATTAGTAATAAATACGGCTGATAGTGACAGTGATATTGACCTCTTTGAGAGCACAGATAGTGAAATGGAAGTAATTGAGAATTAGAATTATTATTATTTTTATTGCAATGTCTCATTTTAGCAATAGGTATAATGGTGTTTATTATGTACACTAAAGCTGTAATGTTCCAAAATAATTAAATACGTAAACATAATGTAAAAATGTTTTTTTATTTTATTTTACCCCAACCTAAAGCCATCACTTATAGAAAAATTAGTGTATTTTATACAAAGAATAAAAATATCAAAAGAAGCAAATCATACTTGTTTTAACAGCTCCTAATAGGTACCGGACTGTTTGTATTTTGTGCGACAGAGATAACGCTCTACGAAGCCGAAATTAGCCGATTGTCTCTTTCCAAAGGTCGATGTGCAATATTTATCGCCGGGTACTGTAGTAAGTTGTAAATTACCACAAAATGGATTGTTATGCAAAAAGGCATAAATCATTATGAGAAAAAAATATTTTGTTCGTACAAATCAAAAAGTTTTAGTCCTCTGAATGACGTTCTTTTTTGGCTGGATATCTTTGACGTTAGACATTTACGTTAGGTATGTACCGAAATATGTTCATCTATTTTGGAAAGAAGGATATTTAATTTTAGTTTAGTATAGTAACAAGCAGCCGGTTTTCCTGAAAGTTAACGGCCATTTATAGCGAGTAACAAATACTCTGTTGGACCCGAAAAGGTCTGTAAGTAGATAGTTCGATGAAATTATAAAAAATCTGAAAACCGATTGACCCTGCAAGCTATCTCTGAAATCTATGCTTTAGGTATTTCAAGCTCAAAAGATCAAAATTCTACCTAAGCATAGATTTTGAGCTCAATGACTTCAAAAATCTAAAGTTTGTAAAAATTACAGTATTTTATTTTTGAAAAGCTAAAAAACTAAAGTATTTTATTTTTAAAGACAATTGCGCGATGTGTGGAGTATCATTTATTTTCAAAAATATGGTCAATTTTGATCTTCCGATTGCCATTTAACACAATTTTTAACCCTAATGTGTTTTATTAGTTACTAAATCGATAGATCAGTATATTAGCCTTAAAGTTATTTTACAAATATGAAGTGATCTTGCTGTAAACAACAAAATATTGATATTTGAAAGTTGTACCTTTTGAAAACTTGATTCGATTTTGATTTTTGAAACGGTATTTGACGTAGTTTTTATGTACTAAAATATTGTAAAAAGTTAAAAAAATATTGGCAAAAAAATCTCGTAGTTACGTTGAAAAAATCCTTTTTTCCAAAATAACTTCCGAACTGATAAAACGATTTTGATGCAATTTGTGCATTAGACGCAACATTTTTGAGAGCTGATTAGATTTTGTACTCAATCAGTAAACAGGTAGTATAGTTATGTATTTTCTTGCCCGGGTCTGTACGAACACCTTAGGTATTCCTGTCGCAATAGCGTCAGTGCTTGTGACTGTCGTGTTCCGGTTTGGCGGGTAAGGTAACTGGTAAACTTATGTGGCATTCAAGACCCCGCCACATGGATAGCAACGCACTATGGACATCTATTGTGTCTATAGGCAATGGTTGTCTCTTTCCATCAGGAAAGTCATCTGTGTTTGTTTGCTGCTATACGACATATGAAAACAAACTGAGACAATTTTATTTTGGTGAGACAAGAGCAGGGCACAACCTCTATTCGCGGAGGCGTGCAATTATCACACACATATGAATGTATCTAGCTAGCAGATTATACACTTGAAAATTAGAAAGAGTTTTTAATACTGATTGTATAGTGTATACACCAAAGATATACCTACACGCCCTTTGTGGCAGGGATGTTAGCTCATATAAATTTAATAGGTGACGAGTGGACATTAATCCGGTGGAGCCTTTTCGTAGCTACCTCAGCTTTTCAGTATTGTTGGAACGACGGTACACTCTTACTCTTCTTGTATCAGGGCTAAACCCGAATCGAGACTCTTTGCAAAATAAAATTTTATCAGATTGCTTCTGGGGTCATGTTACTCATGCAGGCGATTTCTCACTCTTTCTAACAAAAACACCACTTGAGTTTTGTAGCCTCAAACACATATTTCGGGCAGTGAACATTGGCTGACGTTTGCTGCCAGTTGTATGCATCGGTTTTGCCGAGTGGTTGTACTCGTTCCGTTCTACGGCCTTGGTGCTGCTGAGCGGGATTTCCTGCGGTGTAACGCTACCATAGACAGCAATGTCGAAAACTCTGATTTAAACCCAAATGTATAAAATTCAGACAATATCAAATTTTAATTAGAAAACACAACAGAAAACACATTTAAAATCGAACAAATGCATTCGCTTTTAATTTCATAAAAAAACAAAACAGTTGAGTTTTTTTCTAACCAGCCAGTAGATAATCTGGAACAAAAGCGGTTACAATTCGCCTTACCTTTGGTAAGAAAATAAAAAAATGATTGACTAATTTAATTTGTAACAGGATTCATACCGCTTAGATTTTTTTGATGTCTTTAGTTCCGACGGTAATGACTAGAGTCACGTTTGGCAGTGACTGCAGCAAGGCAGTTAATCTGTCCTTTAAAAGGGGTTCGTAATAACATGAGTTATTCAAATAAATAACCTGCGCTTGCTGGGAGCGAGAGCAGAGTGTATAGAAAGGGCGTGAAAGCAAAAATAACGCGGTCGAAATAAGAGGTTTACGAAAAATCATGGGGCTTAGACAAAGTAACATCGCTTCGTAGTGTAACGATATCTTAATAAATCCTAGACAACGTGAAACTATTTCCGGAATTGTGTTAAATACTTTTTTTTTTGTTAAAAAAGGAAAGAAGCCAATATAACTGCCAACTAAAACTTGGATAATGAAATTATGTGTTCAAACAATTTGATACTTTATGATTTCGAATTATAACATTGTCTACCAACTAGGTTAACGCGACATCGATGACGACTGACCACGTGATTAAGCCGCGCTGGCTTATGTCAATCCCATACATTTTATTCTTTTCTAGTTAGTTATCATTTTTAGGGTTCCGAAGTAAACTGGGAACCCTTATAGTTTCGCCATGTCCGAACGACGGACCGTCCGTCGGCATGATAGCTCAGAGATTGTTAGTATCAGAAATCTGGAATTTGGCACCACACAGTCACATCAACAACAACAATATCTTGAAAAATATTTTTTTCAGGGTAGCTCCCCTACATGCAATGTTAATTTGTGTGGGAATGTTAATTTTTTTTCTCACGTATCCCATTGTGTGGGATATCGTTGGATAGGTTTTTAAAAAATATTCCAGGTTTGTGAAAACAAGTTTTTGATTAAGGGACTCGTTTGTAAAATATTAAGCTTTTAAGTGCTAATTTTGTTAGAGTCAAGTGTCCCCCCTGCAGGCTAAACCGTTGGTTTTGGGAATGGGAAAAAATCATAAAATTCAGTAAATATAATGAAGTTAAAAGGAAAACTATCACGGCTTAAAAGCCTTTACAAGTTTTTAGGATTCCGTACCTTGAAAGGGAAAAAAACGGAACCCTTATAGGATCACTTTGTTGTCTGTCCGTCCGTCTGTCATGACCCTTTTTCTCAGGAACGCGTGGAGGTATTAAGCTGAAATTTATATCAAATACTCAATTCTACTATTTCTTGGAGCTGTGAAAAAATCAAACTTTTGAGCCAACTTAATCAAAAGATACAGCCGTTTATGCCGCAAATTTCCGCAAATTTTCGAAACCCACAAGGGAAAATCAAAACCTACAGGGTACTTCCCGTGAACTCAAAATCTTGAAATTTGGTACGAAGCAACGTCTCATAGCACAGATAAAGGGAAAATTACGGAAATCGTAAATTTTTAGTTACATCATACAATAAAAAAATTTTGGTTAATTTGCGGTTGAGACTCAATACTCAATACTTTATCATCATATGTTAAACATTTTTCAGGTGTTGAACAATACATTCATATATTATTGCTATCATATATATAGATTTGTACGGAACCCTCGGTGCACGAGTCCACACTAGCACTTGGCCGGGTTTTTGAGTAATAATCCAACTAATAAAATGTAGGTACTTAAATAAGTTTTTATAGGTGGTGAAGCTGTGGTGCGGATATATAATTGTCATTGACGTTGAATAGTTTAAATGTTCATCATGAATGAAACTATAAAAGCCCTTTTCTTAGTCCACAGTATAGTGATGGGCAACTTCGGAACCCTACATTGCGCGTGGTCCGACACGCAATTTAGCAATTTTTATGTTGTTACCACGTCTTGAAACAGGTTAAAAAAATACTGGTTAATTGAGGTAGTTGTTATAAAAGGTTTCGTTTAAAGCGTATCTGATACTAGCTGTTGCCCACGACTTCGTCCGCGCGGACTTCGTTTACTCCGCACAGCTCCTCCCCCTTAGGAGATAGCGTGATAATATGTAGCCTATATATTGACCCGACCTGTTAGTAATATTCATGCAAAATTTGAAGTAAATCCATGCAGTACTCTTTGAGATTATCCCGGACATACATACAGACAAACAGACAAACAGACAAACAGACATACAGACAAACAGACAAAAATTCTAAAAACTATATTTTTGGCTTCTATATCGATTGTAGATCACGCCCTAAGTATTCTTTTAAAAAAATAATTAATGTACAGTTTTGACTTTCCTACAATTTTATTACATGTATAGATAAAAGCACTTTATAAACCATACATTATTTGCACAACAACCAGTTTAAGCCAAAACCGAACTGCACAGGAACTGCACAACATGCACAGTGCGGACAAAAAATTGGGTGCGGTGAACATCAAAGAAATATTTCTAAAATATCTCTATAAACCCGTTTATTGTTTTGAAATTCATATAATTTTGCAACATAATGAAGCCTGTATTTCAGAGGTTTATGTAGAGCCAGACCTTTACAAATCGCTATGAATGTTGAAAGAATGGGAGGTGAACGATTAACAAAACAGGTATACATCGAGAATTTGAAGGGGTGGATATACGTACCGGGATAGAACAAAACTGACGTACCACGATCCAAATTGGTCGAGCATAGAGTTCCGAAGGTGGTGTCAAAAGTCTCCGAAACTGACGTGTTAGCAAGAAAAGAGTCATGAATGTGGAGAAAGGAAGGCATTTGAATCGTGATATGTTTCACTTAATGTTTTCTGCCTACTTCATTAGGGATTTGACGTGAAAATATGTATGTATAATACTGCTAAAGGTGTCGTAGGCTTATTGACATTAATAGAGTGCGCCTGTGACCAAGCATGCGGGCTACGGCAGAACAGATGTGCATTGTACTACATAATGTATGTAGCTAAAACTAAATATTACTAGTAGAGGAGACAGTGGGAGATCGTCCTTCACCGATCTGATAACCAGATGAGACTTATATACTTGTGATACTTGTGATAACCAAATGAAATTTATTTCACTGATAATTTTTAACACACAGAATATGCCTAGGTAGGCTTGCCTACTCATTTCTGTGCATGGCTACCTGGCAAGCAGGTGTGAACAGGTAAGTCAATATAGGTGACTCCATCGATCTGCTAACTTATCGAAAGTTTTAGATTATTTTATTACAAAATCAGTCACATATACTTGCCTCCAAAAAATCGTACTCAAAGTACTGTTGCCAAGCTAAAAACTTGCCATGAGCACTTTTGGATAGGCAAGTAATTATAGGCATATTTGTTTATAAATAATATTTGATAAAATATACGTCTCATCTGGTTATCAGATCGGTGAAGGACGATCTTCACCGGCTCTTAGACCATACGTAACGTATTTAGGGTTCCGACGTTAACCGTTTGTCCGTTCATGTGTTCGCTCCGTCTCATATAATACAAGCAGATGGTTCTATTGATGGAAAGAGATAATCGTCGCTTATCGACACTAAAGATATTAATGGTCCGTTGCTATCCGTGTGGCGAGTTTGGAATGCCACGTGCTAAGTTTACGGCTAATTCACCCTTAAAAATGGAACATGACGGCACAGGTGACGGTGGCAAGCATTGATGCTATTGCAGTAAGAATAGGTAAAGCGGTGGTACCAAATATCCGAGCAAGATTTTTTCCGTGTTGGTCCGAGAGATTTCCGTGTTGGTCCCGGCCTCCTTTGTAGAATAGGTCAACTGCCGTTCTGCCAGGCAGGTCGTAAAAGGCGACCGAATGGCTATCGAGTCACTACCATCGTGGCCACTAGGTGGTAGAGTTCTGCATTGTCTCGCCCGGGTCAGGTACCACCGCCTTGCCTATTCCTGCCGCAATAGCGTCAGTGCTTGTCGCTGTCGTGTTCCGGTTTGGAGGGTAAGGTAGCCGGTAAACTTATGCATGTGGCATTAGACCTCGCCACAAGATAGCAACGCACCATTAACATCTTTAGTGTCTATAGGCGATGGTTGACTCTTTCCATCAGGAGACCCATCTGCTTGTTTGCTATCTTATGATATTAAAAAAAAAAAAAAAAAAAGATGTTGCGTAACTCTAACATCTAGGAGCCACGACGGTAGTGACACGTGTAGCCAATCGATCGCCTTTGAGGAGTTGTCTTTTTTATAATATAAGATAGTAAACAAGCAGATGGGTCTTCCGATGGAAGGAGACAAACATCGCCTATAGACACCAAAGATTTTAATAGTGCGTTGCTATTATTGTAACGAGGTGTTAATGTGACTTGTATAAGTTTACCGGATACCTTACCCTACAATGAAAAGCATTGACGCTATTGCGATAAAAATAGGTAAGGCAGTTGTACTATACAATTTATAACCGGGCGAAATGAGTGAGGGCGGAACTCTACCACCTAGTATGACGTTAGTAGTGACAGTAGCAACACGTACAGCCATACTTTCGCCTTTTATGAACTGCCTGGCAGAACGGCAGATGGTATGACGCGGCAAATTTTGACGCGATGTCTGATGATGGAATTTAGCGGCAGGAGTTATCCGAACAACTCGTCGGAACACTCCCCATGATAAATGCGGTAAAAGATGCAGAGCGAACCTACATCTCTGCCTAACGCCAAAGAGTCAAGCCGATAAGAAATAGCCTAGTCGTCGAAGATTCGAACCGCTCTCATATCTCATTACACCTGTCCCCTTGACTTATTTGTTTTGTGGTTTTAGGTTTTGGTTGGTCACTTTCATTTAATTACACGGATTGTACGAGAGTCAAACTGTAAAGTATAATAAATAATTAATCAAATGATAAATACTTTCAATAAAAAAATTTCGACACGACAAGATTTGAACCTGCGACCTAGCCTCTGACTGACACGCTCTAACCAATTGATCTAATCTGCCTTGCTAATGTAGTCGACCATAAGTACAGTATTTGACCATATCGAGATAAGACCATGTTTGGATTCAGCGCATCGAGAGCTATAAGATGAACGAATCCGTTTTTTTAAATAATGTGTAGAACGTTGACCTTCAATAAGCAAGTCTACAGAAACTGCATGTCAAAACATTGGATCCTAGAAAAATGCGCCATATGTGTCTGTGTCTGTGTTTACCAAGTACCTTTTTATGCAATTTTGACTAATCCTTACTGTTACAGCCGTAAGAGCACGTACTGTTGATTACTTAGCGGTAGGTATTATTAGGAAGCAATATAATACTACACATAAGAACCGTAAGAGCCATTACCCTTGTATTGATTAGAACTTTGTAAAGGAATCTATTTGAAATACTTAATACAACAACCGTAAAAACACCCATCTTGTTAGTAGTAGAATTCTTAAAAGTTATTTAAGTTGCCTAATGAAACCTTACTGTGATTGTATTTGGTAGAGTTTAGTTTGATGTCAGGCGTACCTACGTACTACAAACGACCGCCGTACTTGCAGTTACCCTTATAGTGTTTTGTATTTCTTAAAAAAATGTCTATCATTCGTTGCAGTAACTGCTTATATTACACATATTTTGTATTACGTGTTATTAAATTAACAAAAGTGTACTAAATGCTAGGTATAATAGTTTACGACAACCATTTTACGGATAAGCAACAAGGGAAGAAGGAGAAGGAACCTAAAAATACACAGCTCTTTCCCAAGCGATACGGCTGTAAAAATATAAAATAAACAAGCTGTGCCGCGACTTCATCCGCGAGGAAAATATTCTAAAATAAATGTAGCCTAAGTTACAGCTCATTGTCGTGGTATTAACAGATAGACAGTCCCGGCGTTTCACCCGCATAGATCCCGTTCCTGTGGGATTTCCGGAATAAAAACTATCCTATGTCCTTACTCGGGTCTTAAACTATCCTTGTACTTAATTTTATCCAAATCGGTTCAGTAGTTTAGGCATTAAGAAGAGACAAACAAACAGTTACTTTCGCATTTATAATATTAGTATGAATTACCCGAAAAGTCGAAATCGAGAGAAAACGATAAAAAAATCTAAATGACGTTAAATATAAATAATTATTATTAAATACAACTTTTTATATAATATTTTTTAAATAAATATATTTATTTTTCGTTAAAATAGCTTAGTTTGCCTCTGCGTTGCTACACCTTATCAGGGTACATATTATGTAAGTCCTACATTATAATGTCTTACCAACTTACATTTTTAACATATTAATATGATACAATAAAATATTCAGGACTAGCTGACCCGGCAAACGTTGTTCTGCCTTTTTAACTACTCTTATTTTTTTTCTATATTTTCTCACCTTTTAAACCTTCCCTGGACTTCCACAATTAATTCAAAACCAAAATTAGCCAAATCGGTTCAGCCGTTCCCGAGTTTTAACGAGATTAACGAACAGCAATTGATTTTTATATGTGTAGATTGATTTATATTGATGTATGTTTATGTTGACTGTTCCACGTGGCGAAATTCTTATTTGCTTTGTGATCTATTCCGTCGATTTTTCCTTGTTAAGTTTTTAAAGTTTTTCCAATTACGGGAAAATTTCTGAAACACAAATTTGTTGCGAAGACTCTGGACATCACCTTCGCTTATCTTATAACTTGTCTGATAGACATTTGTGTTTTAACAATTACGGCCGAGTTTCGACCAAGAGGCGATCGCTACTTAAAACAATCACTCAACAATTATGAAATTTGTTCTATTAAAAGGAGTTAAAATTTCATGCGGAATCCGTAAAAGTTAAAAAACATACAAAGGGTGCGGAAAAGTTGATCGATTACATAAAGCGCAGAGTTCTTGTGGGCGGGACAGTGGGTGGGGGGCCCGCGGCCGTGAACTGGAACTTCGGAACTTCTGTATTGTGTTTACATTGAACTTTGTTATGTGGGTTAAAGTTTAACAGGAGTTCAGTGTGTGTTTCACTAGATTGCGAAGTTGAGACTTCCACGCATCGATTTTCATCTGGAGTTTCAAGGTTTCTTCCCGAGGTCACGTGTGCTTTAGTATTTAACTGAGGTTCTTCTGCTGGATCTTCTCAAACCGTGAATAAGTTTTCAGCATGTAAGAACAACCTGCATAGGTTTATTTATTTAGTAAAGTTAGTGCCAGGTTAAGTTCCTACCATAGTAGTTATGACGTTTCTTGTTTTCCAGGGCTTGTAAACAATAGTGCCGAAGACACTCGCCGCGTTACCGCGTTAAATCGCGATGGCCAACCTTTGCACCAAAAACGATCCAGAGCGGGAGTCCCCTGTGATTTCGTTAAGCCTGCGTCCAATCTCCTTAATTAGGCCCTTTGCCTCCACACTCCAACTACCCAACGTCCCAAATTTTGAAAAAGTCCCAAAATTTTGGTGAAACAGTATTTTCAGATTAATATACCGATTGAGTACAAAAACTAATTAGCTCTATTACTCAAAAAGTTACATCTAATACATAAATTTCATTAAAATCGGTTCATCCGTTTGGAAGTAATCGTTAACGAAAAAGTGTTTTTTCGACATAACTCCGAAATTTTTCAACCGCAATTTTTTTAGTATTCTACGATATTTTAGTACTAAAAAAACTACGTTGTATGCCGTTTCAAAATTCAAATCGCATCTAATTTTCAAAAGTAAAAAGTTAAAAAAATCTTACTTAATATTTTTTTTTTAATTTTACGTTAACACACCGATTGACTTATAAAACTTACCAGCTCTTCTCCTTTAAAAACTGCGTCAAATATCTGTTTAATGTATCAAAATCGGTCAATAAGTTTGGGATTTATCGATGACGAAATTTAAAAAAAAAATATTTTTGACATTGCTTCGAAAATTTTCAACGTATCGATTATTTAGGTAAAACAATATTATAGATCTCAAAAATTGAGTTGAAATTGTTTCCAAAATGTACAGCTTTTCAAAAATCAATATACCGCCAAGTTTAACAAAATAGATGCTCGGACTGAAGAAATCTATGATTATAGTTTTTAATCTTTTGAACTTAAAATACCTTAAATTAGTGGGAAGTTTCAGAGATGGCCTGCAGGGTCAACCGTTTACAGGTTTTTTCCCGCGGACTGTTTCATATGATCTCCGCAATACCACCGAAAGAAAATACAGTGTTTTAACAACGGGTAAAACTCACCGAGGACCGGAGCCGGACAACAATGAAGGCCCCATCTGAACAATAATTGTCCACCCACATTCACCACACTTGAAAAGTTGTATTTGCTTGATTCATTATTTGCTTCATTATTTTTATTATTTTAGACCAGCATCTACGGTGGAGCGACCGGAAGATGGAATTTGATTCTGAAATATTTTACTTAAAATATATAACGGTCATAAGTTTATCAGACTTATGGTCATAGCACACTTATCAACTCGGAAACGGATTGTCGCCGTATCGTCATTAGCCTCACCGTCGATCAGGCGTCAACCTAACGTAAGCATCTACGACAAATCTGCTACGGCTAGGCTACGTCGCGTTTACGGCTAGGTTAAGCACTATAACATAATATATGTAAGTCACTAGTAGTATGTTGTAAAACCCCGATTACACTGTGATTAGTCCGAGTGTGAGTGATTAATGTAGGTGCTTAGTAATAAGCAAAAATACGTAAATACGTTGATCAGTGTGAGTGATTAGTAATCACTAAAAATAATAAAAGTGAATAGACGCTGATTACTAATCACTTGCACTGATCAACGGCTGTCTTCACGTATTTTTTGCTTAATACTAAGCAGCTGCATTAAACACTTGCACTGGCACAAATCAAAGTGTAATCGGGGCTTGAGCTCGGGTACAGAGAGACTTAAGGCCGGCGAGCTTGTCCCAAGGCGAGGCAATGTCGTTAAGATTGCGATTAGTGTGCGTTGCAGCAGGGAGTTTCGTACAAAGAATATTGAACGGCTCGAGTTGATACGGCGAAAATACCTTTCCGAGTTGATATGTGTGCTATGGCCCTTAATCATGGAAACTATCGTATTATTTACACAACAATTGAATCTTGTATTAGATCTCAGTGTGGAGCGATGACATTGATGACTAAAGCGATGACTGAATGTATAAGTGTTGAGTTTCTTTTTGTCAAGTTTATACAAATAATTTAAATTTTGCATTTACAAGACAAGGCCTTTCCTGACTTTTTGAACAAGGTGATGTACATATGGTGGATATTTAATACCACAAGCATAGGTTTGTTGGCTACCTTATGGCAAACCATAACATGACAGTGATAAGCATTGATGCTTTTGCGGCAAGAATAGGTATAGGGGTGGAACCGAAAGTCGAGCGAGACCTAATAGTCACGATGATAGTAACACGTATAGGCAATCGTTTGCTTTTTACGAACGGTCTGGCAGAATGGTAGATGGTCTGTTCTTTAAAAGGGGGGCCGGACCAATACGGGGAAAGAGTGGAAACAGTGTGGTAAATGTGTTGATGCACTGTGCTGCTAGAATGTTCGTTAGCTGGTTGGTTATTGCAATGGAGAAATCAATGTATTAAAGTTTGAAATTCTACCTCATGCTCTATTCTCCAGATTTAGCCCCTTTGGATTATTTTTTTTTCTTGAACTTGAAGAAATGGTTTAGTAACCAAAGACATTTAAACGATGAAAAAGTAATACCGTCAGTTAATTGCCATTTTCTGGAGTAAGACAGTTCTAATATAAAAATATTATCGAATTTATTGAACATTGCTGGTAAGTCTATAGAGCCGAAAGGAGGTTATGTT
This sequence comes from Apodemia mormo, assembly GCA_036924255.1. Classification (NCBI taxonomy): domain Eukaryota; kingdom Metazoa; phylum Arthropoda; class Insecta; order Lepidoptera; family Riodinidae; genus Apodemia; species Apodemia mormo. Next base: position 21,936,598 of record JAUPFN010000026.1, read on the forward strand.
TAAAAATAAATAAAATAAAATAAAAATGTTTATTTTTAATACAACAAAGATCCATTAACTTTAGTTACAAAATTACCTATAGCTAAAGTAAGTAATTAATAACTAAGAATGATCTTGTTATATTAATTATAAATATTTGACCAGCGGACAGTCGGCAATATTTTAAAGGTCATTGCAGGCTGCGGGGACTGTCCGCTGATCAAATATAGAATTAATATAACAAGATCATTATTAATTATTACAATGTTTTTTTAAAAATGTTGGGGTTTCTTGGGTCGCGTAAGTCTGGAACCACCGAAGTAGATTTCCACTTTTCCGAAGAAAGTTTTCTGCAAACATGCTGATTTAATAATTTTAAAATCTGGTTGACCAAGCTTTGCTCGGTTTTTCACATGCCCATATCTTGGGAACCGAGCTTTTCTTGTACCTGGAACCTTGATAAATCGATTCCTTGGCCCGAAAAACCCCTAATTTGTGACTTTCATGAAAATCGCTGGAGCTGATTCCGAGATTCCAATTCTTGTATATATATATATATATATATATATATATATATATATATATATATATATATATATATATATATATATATATATATATTTTTTTTTTTAAGGTCAATCTCTTTTACTCCCGTTTCATTACTTTTTTGTTATGTAGTGGTTCTTGTAGTAACGAGACGGTCAAGCCACATATTTTGACTGGGGTGTAGTGTTTGTGAAGTTAGGGCTTGTAGAGTTAGGACATGGGGAGTTAGAAGTTTATTTCTACATGATATCTGATAACTTTTTCACAATGCAAGCCATATGGTATTGTTGTGGCAACATTTCACTTGAAAATGTATTAGGTGGGTTACTCCGAAGTAGCACGTTAAGCTGTATATAGGCTGCATTTAGGTTCATTTTTAAACTTAAAGCTGTATACTAAGCCGTACAAAGGCTGTAGAAGCGCTTCTACAGCCGATATAACACCAAAAAGGGCCCCAAGTTATACACCTTATTGCGTTATGTAGAAAAAAAAAAAAAAAAGTATCTTCACGCCCATATCCCCGAAGGGGTAGGCAGAGGTACAACAAGTGCACCCACGATTAGCCGAAGATACTTGGTCTCACAAATGTGATAGGTGGCAAGCCTATCGCCAACCGGGCACTTTCCAATCCCGGGCAACTTTGTGTTTCTCAGAAAACTGAAAAACACTTTTTTTTTAAAGTGCCCGACCCGGGAATCGAACCCGGAACCTCATGTGGTCAACGCCAACGCTGCACCACTAGACCACAGAGGCGATTAATTGCGTTATGTAGTCTGCACAATAGCTATACAAGCTGTTATAAACTGTACAATGGCTGTTATTTGGTGTATAAAGAAACTATAACACTAAGGACACTCTCTTTTAACTGCCTTGTACAGCTAAGCGTTAAATAGGCTGCGCAATAGCTGTACAAGCTGTTATAGGCTGTACAAAGGCTGTTATTCGGTGTATAAAGAAACTATAACACTAAATATACTCTCTCGTACAGCTAAACGTTCTTAATAGGTGTTTAAAAATGATAAAAAGTAACAATCTGTTTTTGATATTGTATAACATTAATTATATCACGTATCTGCAGACGCCATAATTAAAAATATATTAATAAACGATAAATTCTTGGACTTGGAGCAGTATTGAACGGTGTATTCAAAGTGCAAATTCTAAATGATCGTGAAGTCGTGTATGATTTCCCTCAAAATATTCACGCGCTAACGAAATAATCAAGATAACACAAATAAAATCATTGCAAAATACGGTAAGTATTTGTGTTTAAGGTTAGAATATACAAGTATTTATGGTAGTATATTGTATATAAAGGCATAATGATTATAATATAAGTTGCTTGTCACGATATAGCTATATCTATTGCTAAATATATCTTTTATTTAACAATACATTTCTTTAATGCTGTTTTTAATACACAATAATGGCGACGCTTTGTTATACAGCCTAAAGTGTATTTGGAGGGTGATATACTGCAAATAGCTGTACTGAATCTCTTTTTTATTCTATTATACCGCTATTGGCTTTTAATTACCGTCCAAATACACTTTAGGCTGTACTAAGTCCCTATATAAATCTATTATACAGTCATTGGCTTTTAATCACTTAACTTATGTTTAGAGATGCGTACAAAAATTGAAGAACACTAAATACGAAACATATATCACTTGATTTCGCTATTGTGGTGTATTGATGTCGGTTGTTTGACTTTACAACTAAACCAACTTATTGTTAACTATAACTTGGGATATGTATTTCAATCATGTTTTACTTTATTTTTCAGGGAAATATGCCTTATAAAATAATAAAAACAATTGAGAGAAGCCAAAACTGTATTTGCATCATATCCAGTTTGTGGGAGGATAAAGATGAATTATAATGGCCAAGAAAACAAAATGATATAACTAAGTTGATCGAGAACGAAAAATCTAGCCCTTTAAAGATTGGTCTATCACAAAAATATTTTTAAGAAGAATACGTTATTTCGTGCTTGTGATGTAATATTATTAGTTCTTCAAAGAGAAACACATACTCTCTTGCCTGTAATAGTATCTAAGTATATAATATTTTTAAAATGATTGTATGCATATATACGGGGTGTTGCAAAAGTGGTACAGTAAGCCGAAAGGGAGTGACTCAGGGGGTCATTCTTAACAACTTTTGTTTAACGACTTTTGGGAATTCGCGAAAAAAATATTGATTCTTCATAGAAACTTTGTTGGTCACGTGACTTTTCACAATGGAAAAACAAAATTGTTTTTCGCTAATTTTCACAAATCGTTGAACTAAAGTTGTTCAGAATGACCCTCTGAGTCACCCCCTTTCGGCTTACTATACCGCTTTTGTAACACTCCGTATAGTAGCAAGTTAAAATTAAAATATATATATATTTTCTCAGTGTAATGATTTTTATTTCTCTTTTTAACTCTTTTTTATATATTCTTTGAAGAATAGACCAATTGCCTATCTGCCAGGCAGGTCGTAAAAGGCGACCGATGGGCAATGCGAGTCACTTCCATCGTGGTTACTTGGTGATAGAGTTCTGCATTGGCTCGAGCGGGTCTGGTACCACCGCCTTATCTATTCCTGCTACAAAGCGTCAGTGCTAGTCACTGTCATGTTCCGGTTTGGAGGGCAAGGTAGCCGGTAATCTTATGCATGTGGCATTAGACCTCGCCACAAGATAGCCACGCACCATTAACATTTTTGCTGCCTATAGGCGATGGTTGACTCTTTCCATCAGGAGATCCATCTGCTTGTTTGCTGTCTTATGACATTAAAAAAATTCAAATATTATAAATTACCAACCAAGTAACCTTAATGAAGAAGATAAGCCTAAAAAATAATAAAGCAGATAACCTACAATCACTTTTTAATGTTTTTGTTACGGAACCCTTTTCCTTGAACATTAATAAAAATGACGATTGTAGGTTACCTGATTTAGTAATTTTTCAGCTTTATCTTCATCACCATTACTTGGTTGGTAATTTATAATATTTAAATATTCCTTTTCAATCTTCCTCTTGATTTTTTCCACATGATATCTACGATGCAGATATAAAAACAGCAAATAACAAAATCAGTAATACAGCCTTGAGCTGCACTACAGCTGTATATGCAGATTTTTTAACACCATTGGCTACATAACAGTCTACAATTACGCCATAAATATTAGCTGTAGAACGGTGATTGCATCTCCCATTTTACAGAAATAAGCGTTGAGTGATACTATAATAACACTTAAAGCTGTAATAAATTCCCGTGCTAAACATAATACAGCTAATGTACAGCTTTAAGTATTAAAATAAGCCTAATGATTTACAAAATACTTAAAGTTGTACAGTAGTGTATTAATATTCAGATATAACGCCTAAAGCTTACGCGAAACTCTAAGAAAGGCCTTGTACAGCATTAGGCTGTATAAAAACTCATAAAGGTCTTTTATATCGATAAAAGCATCTTTTTACACCATTGTACGGCTGCAATAGAACTTTAAGTAATATATGAGCTGCTTTATGGGTATTAAATATGCTTGATTGCTGCTTGGGCTATTATTGTTAAAAATAAATTTAGTGAGATTTAGTTGGTTACTCGATCGGCTGTTTTTATGTTTGTTACCTCAGAACTAAGTCATTTATTGACTGAACTAGAACATTCTTTCTTTCTTTAGGAGGGTATATCTCCCACTTGGTATATATATGATACATAGTTTATGAGATACACGAGATTGTACGTTTTTGCAGTTTTAACGCGTTTAAATTCTAATAATATTATTTTTTACTTACCGTAGAGCACGACTATTTAATCTTTCTCAATAATCTGTACGGTAATGTTATTTTAAATGATTATTTGATAAACAATATTGTTTTGAAATGCTATAAACGGAAAAGATAAGATAACGTAATCCGCGGGCACTACATTTTGATATGAGTGCATAGCACAAGGTTAAAGTTTACGTGTCACAGTCTGAGTTTTACCCGGGTTTGTAACCGGACTTGTATAATAATATCATTCTTACATTCTAAAGTAAACCGGTTTCATGCATTTGTTTTAACCGACGAAAAAGCGGAGGTTATCAGTTGACATCGGTTGACATGTATGAATGTACATTTAATACTGTTGGAATTGAATAATATTTTGTATAATGTTCTAGTATGTGTAGTAAATTTCATAAGTATATGTATGTTTCGCTGTTTATACACAAATTTCTCGGGAACTAAAAGCGATATCGATATAATTCTTATTTATTTGAATCAGGTAGGTAGGTACATTCTAACTTATAACTATAACTGTTATATACTCTTGTCTATAACTATAACTATAACTGTTCCTTAACAGTTTAAATTGCATCAAAAGTAGTTTTTGAGATATGGGTATTGTTACCCTCTAAACCGGAACACGATAGTGACAAACATTAACGCTATTGCGGCAAAAATGGTACCAAATACGGGCGAGACGATAGTATTATCAGAATAGCTTGCTGATTGTTGGTATCTTATGTTTTTGATAAATCATTGTTTTTTAGGCTTCCGAATTTTTTTAATGAGAACTTATACAATAAATTTTTATTTGTCTTTTAATTCAGTCAAGTAAATTGACATTAAAACAAAAATATGAAACATAGAATGAAGTTCCTTACATATAATGAAGTTCTTTTTTGTTAATCTTTTAATTCATTCGAGTAAATTTACATAAACTAAAAATATGAAATAAATATGAAATTCTGCAATGTTAGTTGGATTTATAAAAATCATCTCGCGAATATAATCGGCCAGGTATTGCTGAAAGTCGCCATGATGTTATCATTACCGTGCACTGAATCATGCGACTGTAAGAGCCGCACCCAAACCTATATTTCGGCTTCATATCATCTAGGTTTTTGATAAACAATGTTTCGCTGAGACATTTGTTACTTATTACACTCCAATGCTCAATTAAGTTTATTGTGACGTTTCTCAAGTGAGTGGTATGAACCATGGTATGAACCCAAATCTTTTGATATATTACACTTCTTTGGGGTTACGTTGCAAAAGCCAAAGCACGCAATTTTACTATTATTAAGTCAAAATTGGATTATTATTGTTACGTACTCGGGTTCGTAATTGTAAGAAAACACCACTTATATTAAATCCGTGTATTTAGTATACAAATACACGAGACAACACAATGTAATACTAAAATACACTTTACACACTAGTAGTGACTAGTGCACTATACTATCATAATAAAACACTTTTCGCTTCGCACTGTTCACTTTAAGTATCGCTCTCGATCGCTTGATAAAAACTGCCTTGTGTTTGTCAACACCTCTCTATTTATAGCCAGGGTAAAGCCCTAGCTGGATCCAGAAAAATCTAAATGTATCGGGAAACAATGAATCACTTCTTATCCTAAACATGTTATGAGTCTTAAATCCTAGTACACGCTACTTTCAACCTTATGACATATCCCACAAAGTCCATTATGGCATAGCCCAGGTCAACTATTTGTTTGTCAATAGAAGTAGCTATCTCTTTCTTTTATTTCTAGATCTCTCCAGCGCTCCAACTTTACACGTTTCTAGATTATTCGTAACATTATCTATATATTAATATGTGAAGACAAAACTTTGGATCTCTTTTTAGGACAATTGCGTGAACGGTGGAGTGTGAAATTTGGCACAGTTAAAGTTTACATTATGGAGCACTGCAGAAACATAATATTTTTAAATAAAATAAGTTAAAAATACACTAAATTAATAAAAATAAATATTCATATTTATATTTAAGTCCATTGTGTTATTCAATTAATTCTTTTTAAATGGGAAAGATGGACAAATAGCTTATGTGAAACATTTTCATTTTATCACCAACGTTTCTCCAAATTTGTTAACTTCTTCAGGGCTCTACAATGAGAAACATATTAACAATTTATTAATTTTGTATTAAATTACAAAATATTTATCTTCATGCATGAAATTACGTATATAAGTTCTATAGTTACATTATATTTACTATAATTACATTATTGTTATTAACTGATTTTAATATTGTCTAGAATACAATAAATACCATATATATAACAAAGGTTATTTATAAATACTACTACACTACATTCAAGTGATATACATAATACTATACACACATGAATATTAATAAAGTGTGAACTACAAGTATAAGTGAAAGTGATAGTGCAAACGTTAAAAAGTATTATTTTCTTCACTGGCTAAAGTCAGTTGTCAAAAGTTAAATGAGATTTTATTGTTTAGTATATTTCGACCATATATAATTTCGACCATAGGCGGTCGCTAGTAAAGTTGAATTCATGTTTGACCCCCGGCGACATTTGTAAAATATTGTTAGCTACATCGGGCAAACTAAGTATTCGTTGTAAATAAAATGTTTAAGAATATTTTCTACTGTAAATTAAATTCTATACAACTTTGATGCTATAGCTTTTAAGGCCCTGATCGACGGGCGAGTAAAACCGCGGTTTTATGGCTCGACGATAAAGCTCGCGCGTGTATCATCGCAATACTGCGGTTTTATACATAATTCTTTGGACACAGTTTTAGTCGCTAGTTGGTCAGCCAATGAGCCAATGAGCCGCACATTCGTTAAAACCGGCGTTCGTACGAGAACGTAGATCAAGGGATTTACTCGTAGAAACAAAAACATCAATGTTAATGAAAATTAATAAATGTTTGAAAAACTTTAAAAACAACAAATAAAAATTTCGCCACATCGAGCCTGTCGACACTAGCTCAGTGGGAGAGTACCCCGGCTTTAGAGAGGACTAAACGAACCCCGGGAGGTCGCAGGTTTCAAATCCCGCGTGTCGTTATTTTTCTTTGTTGTTTTTAAAGTTTTTCAAGTTTTCCCAAGCACGGGGTGAGTGCTATAACACAAAATAATTAGAAATATTTGTTTACAAGATTTCATATTCCCAAATGTAGCAAATGTCAGATGCTCTATCACAGAGTTAATAGTCACGACCATAGACTAATATTGTAAGTATATAATATAATAGATGACTGACTTTAGTATTTTTCCTGAACCCTTATGATTAAAACGCCACCAACGGCAATTTACATGAAACTACTTTCATTACATGAAAGCGCTTTTGTACCTACTTACCCCTCTATTTTTTTAATTAAAATTAATAAAACATTTTAAACTATCCAAATTACGATGTTTAAAATGTTTCAATTATTTCATAATTTGAAATAAAACAACTTAGTCATTCAAAATGTTTATATTTGTTTACTAGTTTGTTTTTAATGAATTGTATACTTTTTAACATCGGCACTATCACTTTCACTTATACTTGTAGTTCACACTTTATTATTAATACACTTAACCGGTTTCGCAATTTACAGCATCATCAGGGATGTTTTACTTGATTAACTAAACAATAACAATAATTTCAATTTACTCAATACTAATGGAACCCGCCATTTTGGCATAAAACTTAATATTAACAGGGTTACTAACACAAATGTCTTACTTTACCAAAAATAAGAAAACTATTAGGTTGCATATTTATTTTAAATATATACGATTTTTAGTATTAATATAAATTAAGTAGTTAGAGAAAATAAATTCTACATACTACGTCCATTCATTTTTTTATGTAAGAGAATAACAATTAGTGCAATTTTGAACTAATAAACAACGAATTTAAGTAGTTGGATACAACAAATTCTACATATTATGTACATTCATTTTTTATGTAAGTAAATAAATAAATGAAGTTTAATGTCAAACTTATAAACTACAAGTTGTATCAGAACAAATTAATATGACAATAATTATATAAAATTGGTTAAAGTAGTTGGATAGAACAAATTCTACATATTATGTACATTCATTTTTTATGTCAGTGAATAAATAAATGAAGTTTAATGTCAAACTACAAAATTAATCAGAGTAAATAATAGATTAAAATTTTGTTTTTGAATTGGATCAGTAGGGTCATAGGTTAAACAGATGCCGCTAATAATTTGATTAATTCTAGCACCAATTATTAATAAAAATGTGACAGCTATATTGGTCACATCATTTTGAATAGCCATTTGATGTACACTGCAATTTATAAATGATATATCCACATTAAATGCTCATAACATTTTACAGTGCACCATTATTAATTTTGGACTGATAACTAACTGTACATTAACAACCTTATAAATAATACAATGGCAAATTTGACGTACAATTTTATGACCAGTTGGTGGTCACATCTATCATATACACATCCAAACGTAAAGCAATAATTCGTTCACTCTGTATTGGTTGGACCCCTTTTAAAAAATAAACCATCTAGTATTCTATCAGGCGGCTTGTAAAAGGTGAACGATTGGCTACGCTTATCAATATCAATTTGAATACAAGGTATTACAATTCCGATATGTCTTGCCAGAGTATATGGTACCGCCACCTTAATTAATCCTGCCACAATAGAGTCAATGTTTGTTATTTTCGTGTTTCGGTTTGTGGGTTAAGGTAGCCGTTACACATATTCAACTGGCGTTAAAGCCTCGCCACACGAACGATAGGACCGCAACATTATAATAATATATAACGTGTTAAGCTCTATTTTTAATTTCCTTAATTTTCAAGTAAAATATTAATTGAAAAATAGCAACACTGTCTTAATTTGCATATACTGCTGCAACAAATTTTCTACCAAAGTTTTGTGACGATACCCAACAGATGGCACCTATGTACTACCAATTTTTGGTTACGGCAAGCAAGTTCTAAGAAAACATAGCCTGGTCACGACCGTACTGAGTGCTAAGTATGAGTTTTTCTTTTCGCATTCGATCGTGAGCGCGTTTGGAGTTTACTAGGAATTTGTATGTGATTTGTACAGCGCCACCTAGTGGTAAACGTGAGAAACCAGTTTACCACTAGGTGGCGCTGTACAAATCACATACAAATTCCTAGTAAACTCGAAACGCGCTCACGATCGAATGCGAAAAGAAAAACTCACACTTACCACTCTGTACTACTATCGTTTTAGTTTTAGTTGTCACCTGGCGCCTAGAGCACTTCCTATCCTTTTTTAACCAAACGTACAAAAGGAAGTTTATCAGTTTCACATGTATTGTAATACTGTTGGAATTGGATAATAATTGAAAATGATGATCTTTTCAGGCGTCCAAGCACGTGTACTTTTCGCAAGTGTATATATGTTTGCACGTTTGTACGTTACAACGCTTCTACGTTTCTACGTGTGTATGTTTGTATAAACAATAAATAAATAAATATCGCTGGACAAATTACACAAAATTGTCTAATGAATTTGCCCCGATTTTCGAAAATCAAGTTTTCTAAAACTTGATTTCAGATCAGATGGAATTTCAAAAATCAAAATTTTCAAAAGTTACAGCTTTTCAAATATTAAAATTACGTCATTTTTAGCAAATTTACTATATTTAAAAAAAAATCAGGCTAATACACCAATGGACTTAAAAATATTGTCAGCTTTTCTTCTTTAAAAATTGCGTCAAATACCGTTAATTTGATCAAAATCGGTCAATTTGTTTAGGATTTATTAATGATGAAAATATTTGAAAAAATGTTTTTTGACATTGCTACGAAATTTTTCAACCTATCCATTATTTAGCTAAAGAAATATTTTAGAACTCAAAAATTGAATTGAATGTAATTCTAAAGATCAAATTCAATCAGCGTTCCCAAAATATACAACTTTTCAAAAATTAATATACTGCCATTTTAACAAAAAAGATGTTTGAACTGAAAAAATCCATGTTTATAGTTTTTACTCTTTTGAGCTTAAAATACCTTAATTTAGCGGGAAGTTTCAGGGATGGACTGTAGGGTCAACCGCATACACTTTTTTTTTCTGCCATAGTTACCCCCCTATAAAGGGCTTATACTTGGTGGAGAGCCTTAACAGTATGCGAGGTACCCCCCTCCTATCCCCTCTTGGGCTCCCTCATTATTATGGGTATTATTCAACTATATTAATACATAGAAATATCTATATTACATAATATAATAAAATCGTAGGAAAATCAAAACTGTACATTGAATATTTTTTAAAAGAATACTTGGGGCTTGATCTACAATCGATATCGAAGCCAAAAATATAGTTTTTAGAATTTTTGTCTGTTTGTCTGTATCTCCGGGGTAATTTCAAAAAGTACTGCATGGATTTACTTTAAATTTTGCATGAATATTACTAACAGGTCGGGTCTACATATAGGCTACATATTATCATGCTATCACCTACGGGGGAGGAGCTGTGCGGAGAAAACGAAGTCCGCGCGGATGAAGTCGCTGGCAACAGCTAGTATTATATAAATATTGTAAAATACATAATAAATACCCAAGTCCCAACTCTCTCTCTCTCTCGAGTTGTACTTAGGTTCGCTAGCGACTTAACCAATGGGGCGGTCGGACCGAAGAGGAGCGGTCTCCTCTCGCTCTCCCAGGGTTGGCGGTGATTTACAAAAATGAGTGCATCGGTCCAGTGACGTACGGATAGAGTTTGAAAACCTACGTTGGCGATTTATATTATAACTAGCGACCTGCCCCGGCATCACACTTAACGAACACACGCACGGGTAATGTAATACCTACATGCTTAACTTTTTAACTTCCTGCTACAATTATGTAAATAAGGAAGTTACTGATTTTGCTCCAATTTTCGAAAATCGAATTTTCACCATATCTCTGTTTTGAGGTCCTAGCAACCTTTTCCGTCTATTTTTACGATGATGTCAGTATGTATGTATATACGTATAATAATATAATAATAAATAATAAATATTCACGGGACAGATTACACATACTGATCTTACCCCAAAGTAAGCAAATTATTTGCTTGTGTTATGGGTTAGTCAACGATACTAATACATAGAAATACATGTATAATTACTAGAATATATATAATAAACATCCAAACCCGGAAATACAAACATTTATGTTCATCACATAAATGCTTGTCCCCGTCGGGGATCGAACCCGAGTTGATTGCGTAGTCAGTGTGTGTGTGGAGACGGGTGCGTGCGTGTATGTGTGTATGTAAATATCTCATACCTGTTGAACGGCTTGACCGATCGAAATGCGGTGGCATTCGATTAAATTCCGCTCAACTTAGACTTCCTCAAAATTTAAAGCAATTCGGTCTAAGAGATTTTGATAACATTTTGAAAAGCCCTAAGAAATCTAGTGCGTAGATCAGCAATTCGAACATAAAGCTGAGTATCTGTTTCAACGGCTCTTAGAAGTAGCTTGAATTCTATTTTCTTCTAAACGAATTTCTTGGTGTTGAGGTGTTTCAGTACCTTCTGTCTTACGGTTTAAAGTCGCTGCGCGTTTCTCGTCAATCTTCCGATATGTAATTTCTTCGGCGGCATTGTAAATAATATCAACAGTTTAGTAGGAGTTTTATTTATATTATTTATTTGTGTGATTATTTTATGTTTATTGGCAGATGACAGATGTGAAGTTAGTTGAATTGCTTTATGATAGAAATAACCGGTGCGTTGACACTGTGTAGGATGTTAGTGCTACATGGCTAAGTTCACCGACTACTTTATGTTACAATCCGGAAAACAACAAAGACAAACATTTGCGCTATTGCGGCAGGAATAGGTAAAGCAGTTGTACCAAAACCAAAAACTCTACCACCTACTGGTCATGATGGTAGTTTGGCATTTATAAACATTTCGCTAGTATTTATTCCTCGTGTTGCTCCTGGGTTCCTTTGAAGAATAGAACGATTACCGTTCTGCCAGGCAGATCGTAAATCGCGACTGATTGTCTATGCGAGTAGCTACCATCGTGGCTACTAGGTGGTAGAGTTCTGCATTGTCTCGTCCGGGTCTGGTACCATCACCTTACCTATTCCTGCCGCAATAGCGTCAGTGGTATTTACTGTCGTGTTTAAAGTTAAAGGGTAAGGTTGGCGGTAAACTTTTGCATATGGCATTAGAACTCGCCACAAAATAGCAACGCACCATTAACATCTTTGGTGTCTATAGGCGATGGTTGACTCTTACCATCAGGAGACCCATCTGCTTGTTTGCTATCTTATGATATAAAAAAGCAGCCTAAAAGTTTTTAGTGATGTAGTAACACCACCGTACATTACAGAAACATCCGTTAATCTTAGTATTATTAACGTTGGAATGGACTACCATCAAGAGAACAGAACTCTACCATCTACGTAGTCACGGTGGTCGTGACAGTTTTTACGAACTGTCTGGTAGAAAGGCAGTATTCTTCAAAGGGATCTAAACCCTAAAATAAAAAAATAACGAAAAGTCATTGCAGGAAAACTGATGGAATGTGATGGTCGATATAAGAGCGTACGTTTGATCTCTAGAAGAGGATTGTCAAATTTTTTTCACTCCGTAACTAGAGTAGAGAACCATTAAGCCATTGGCTAGTAGATTTTGTGTGGCTTTATGGATTTAGAGAACATTTTGTGGATATATAAGAGTTTTGAAAAAGAGCGTTATGGAGAAAGCAAGGAAAGTTCGCTTGATTTTTTTATGTCCTAATACTTAGGACATTATAACATTGGTTTTCCTTACTCTAAAAGGGATTTGGCATAAAGATGTGACACCTCTCAAGCTGTTAATCAAGTTATATAGGCTACAAAGTATACCAAAGAAATATTCATTACAAACAGATACATAGGTACATTCACTCGAAAAACATAACCGTCTTTCTAGCGCAGTCGGATACACATAATAAAAGATGTATGCGTTGAATTCGGTCGACTATATTCATTAAACGTATAAGACTTGATTCCCGCAAACGGCGTGTCGTCATCACAATGGTACCTTGCTTTATCTCGTTTTTTTACAGTTTATTTGTTGAAGGCGCACGATATGATAAAGATGGTGGCAGTCACCGCCTTTATCGCATCTATCGCGCGTAATAAACTCGCTCTTTACATACGCCACGAATGTTTTGTGGCGTATTTCGTCAATTTCTATTTTGAGATTGTTCATTTTGAGGAAAATGTCGAGATCAAAATTAGATATACTTAATAGGCCTTTGAAAGTGACTTACCCTGTCCCGGACAAATAAATGACAGTTTTATTAAACAAATGTGTGTAGAAAGTTTATAATTTTCATAAGTTACAGTACCGACCTAGGTCTTTCAATTAATTTACCAAAAAGGAGAAAGTTCTTAATGCAACTATATTTTTTCATATTTATTACCTCAGAACACACACACACACACACTTCATAAATTCACACAACAGTTTAACCGCCCGTTGATCGAGTGGTTAGCGAACTTAACTATGTATCGTCGGAGCTCGGGTTCGATTCCCGACAGGGATGAGCATTTGCGAAGCATTCGTGTACGAGTACGATTCGCAATTTTGCAGCTATTGTCGTTCAACTGAAACTGCCTCGTGGTCTAGGGGTTAACCTAATTGGATCAGATCATGAGGTCTCGGTTTCGATCCTCGGATTGTGTAAAAAGTTATTGAGTTTTTTCGAGGGTTTTGTCGAAAATCTAAAATCTCAGTAACAGTTTGGCGTCTGGCGGGGTTGTGTATTATCACTCCAGTGCCTCAGATGAGCACGTCAAACTGTCGATCCCGGTTATCTCTAGGAATAGTCGATAATCGTTATTAGATCGGTAAAATGGGGCAAAGAGGATCACCACATATCTCGCCAACTGAAAAACCGGTGAATTGTGGTGAATCGTTTTTTAAAAAAATATACAAGCTAAATCGTGTACGGACAAACAAGCATACATAGCGTCACTTTAAAGTTTAATTCTTGACCATGAAACCATAATAATAACCATCTGAAGATCTAATTAAATCCACTGCTATATCCAGGCTACCTCCAAGTGTTTTTTCTTGCTTTCAATAACTTGTATCGATGAGTAAACTTCTGGTAAACTTAAATAGAACTTCATCAGCCAAACGACAAGAGAGCTTGAAAACGGAGCATACTAAACTTGAAAACGCTATTTGTGTGTGCACTAAAATACCACCTGCTCGTGGAAATTTCGTATCCTTTTCAAAAAGTCCAGTCTAGCGTGTTCATTTTTCTTTGTTTGAAAAAGTTTTTCAGAGAATGCCGATTTACTTTTTTTTAAATTGCACAAATTATTCAAAGAACACCTCTTTAGAGAGCCAGTTCTAGATTTTTTATTTTGAAAGATTATTTTTGATGCAACTAGGTATTTTTTTCGTCTAACGCGACTACATATGTTAAACTTAATTCTTGATGGTACCAATTACAGACCACATGAATACTAATAGACCCACCATTGGGAAGGAAACGTATCGCCGTGCATATGAGCAAACGCTCATATCACTGTCAAAAATGTCATACATTTGTAGGTTATATTATATTGTGAAAAAATAGAAATAAACCATGTTTTATCGTACTGAATGAGTGAATGAGTATCGTTGGAATGATTTTATTTTATCGGTAAGCAGTATAACTCTGTATTTTTGTGTATTTACACACACACGCGAGCTACACTGACAAACTAAGAAATAGTCTTAAAAGGCGTATCCATTTAATCCGTGTTATTAATCAATCAAAAATACTGAATTCAAATATTTGGCTGGCTAATATAATATGAAAAATTTGGCTGGCGTCGGGAAGTGACGACCCCATCGCCCGCCGGAGGGATAATATTCTTTTTTGAGATTATTCCACCGGTGCAGTCAGTCAAAAAAAGTGGTAGTGCCATGCTTAGCTGAATGGGTCGGCACGACCGGGGCGATACCACTACCTCACTTAAAACCAACGTAAAGTAACAGCTTTGCTGTTGCGTTTCGTTTGGTCTGTGAGGTTCCCGGAGGCCCTTTCCCCCCTCCCCCTAACACTATGGAAGCGCAATTTGAAGGTAGTAGTTTACCCCAGGGGGGTACCACTAGCGTAAGCGGTGGAGAATCCCCCTCTGGACATCCATGTTCAGGGGTTTGTAATCAGCCTAATCATGGATGCCCAGGCTGCCCTGCGTACTCTGGGGGGGGCACAATTGCGCTCTCAAACTTCGCTGCTCGGGGCAAATCGAACAGACATCGGAAGGCACCCTCTACCACACTCCACGTGGATTATACTAATATTAGGGGTCTTCACTCAAACCTAAATGCCGTCCACTACCACCTTGAGACGGCTAAGCCAGCTCTGTTCTTTTTAACTGAGACGCAGATAACTTCTCCGGCTGATACCTCATATCTCTCCTACCCGGGGTACAAATTCGAGCATTCATTTGTACCCCGGGCGGGAGTTTGTGCTTATGTCAGAGAGGATATCTGCTCTCGACGTCTCAGCAGCATTGAAGGCTATAGGGACCTATCCATACTCTGGCTGCGTGTAGACTGCGACGACCATCCCCGCATCTATGCGTGCCTCTACAGGTCCCATAGCGGAAATGCTGAAGTCGACAGGCTCGTTGAGCACCTTCAAACGGCTGTAGATTCCGTGTTGCAACAGACCCCCTCCGCTGAGATCGTGATCTTAGGCGATTTTAATGCCCACCACGCCGAATGGCTGTGTTCACGCACTACCGATCATGCGGGGAGGTCTGTTCACGATTTTGCCTTGGCATATGGTCTAACACAATTGGTAACCACGCCTACGCGAATTCCCGATGTGGACGATCATACGCCTTCACTGCTGGACCTTCTGCTGACCTCCCATCCGGACAATTATCAGGTATCTGTGGACGTCCCTCTAGGTACGTCAGACCACTGCCTGATCCGGAGTAAAGTGCCGGTTACGCGCCTATCACGGCCTCCTTTTGCAGGCTGTCGTCGCGTTTGGCACTATAGGTCAGCAGATTGGGACGGGATGCGGTCTTTTTTTGCGTCCTACCCATGGGGGCGGATGTGCTTCTCGCTGGATGATCCGAGTGTCATCGCTGACTCTATCGCTGATGTGGTGCTGCAGGGCATGGAACTTTTCATTCCATTTTCTGCGGTACCGGTTGGTGGTAAGTCTCAGCCTTGGTTTGGTCGCTCCTGCAAAACGGCTTCACGCCGAAAGCAGGAATGCTACCGGGCTTGGGCTGCAGCGTCGACATCTCGTGATGAAAAAACCAGCGCGTTACGTAAGGAGTACAATTCCGCTTCGAGGTTCTTCAAAAGAGCTATCGCCAAGGCAAAATCTGAACACATTGGCAGAATTGGTGAGAAATTAGTTCGCCTTCCTTCGGGAACTCGTGCGTTCTGGTCTCTCGCCAAGGCTGTCTTGGGGAATTTCTCACAGCCCTCTCTTCCACCCTTACACGGAGATGATGACTCTCTGGCCCATACCGCAAGGGAGAAGGCCGATCTTTTGGGCTCGTTCTTTGCGGCCAACTCGACTCTGGACGACCAAGGAAATGCACCGCCTACCATCCCGCAGTGCTATAGTTCTATGACGGAATTAAAATTCTTGCAGTCTTCCGTACGTAAAGCACTTTTTTCCTTGGACGTCCATAAGTCGAGTGGACCGGATGGCATCCCTCCGATTGTACTTAAATCATGTGCTCCAGAGCTGGCGCCGGTACTAACACGCCTATTCCGGCTCTCCTACTCACTCGGCGTAGTACCGATTTCATGGAAGACAGCTTTAGTGCATCCCATCCCTAAAAAAGGAGATCGCTCTAATCCGTCTAACTATCGGCCGATAGCCATAACCTCTTTGTTCTCCAAAATTATGGAGACAATCATCAACTCGCAGCTCCTCAAGTATTTAGAAGAGCACCAGCTGATTAGCGACCGCCAGTACGGTTTCCGTCGCGGCCGCTCAGCTGGTGATCTTCTTGTATACTTAACACATCGGTGGGCGGAAGCAGTTGAGTCTAAGGGGGAGGCATTGGCAGTTAGTTTGGACATAGCGAAGGCCTTTGATAGGGTATGGCACAAAGCGCTTCTGGCGAAGCTGCCTTCCTACGGGCTTCCCGAGAAATTATGCAAGTGGATCACCAGTTTTTTGGCTGATCGGAGCATCAAGGTCGTAGTTGACGGTGCATGCTCTGACCTTAAATCTATCAATGCTGGTGTTCCACAAGGCTGCGTGCTATCACCGACACTGTTCCTTCTGCATATCAATGACATGATGCGAATTCGCAACATACATTGCTATGCAGATGACAGTACTGGTGATGCTACATACTCCAGCCGAAGCGGTATTTCTCGGGAACACGTCGAAGAGAGCCGAAACAAGCTTGTGTCCGAAGTTGAGAATCGATTAACCGATGTCTCGGAATGGGGTCGTCAAAACCTGGTCACTTTTAACCCCAAAAAGACACAGCTTTGCGTGTTTTCCGCTAAAAAGACACCCTTTGTCGTGTCACCTCGATTTGGGGATACTCTCTTGACAGCCTCAGCTAGTATCGGGATTCTGGGAGTCGACATATCGAATTACGTTCAGTTTCGCGGTCATTTGGAAGGTAAGGCTAAACTAGCCTCCAAAAAGCTCGGTGTGCTCAGCAGAGCGAGGCAGTACTTCTTGCCTGCCCATCGCCTTCAACTTTATAAGGCTCAAATTCGGCCCCACATGGAGTACTGTTCTCATCTCTGGGCCGGAGCTCCTCAGTACCAGCTCCTTCCTCTTGATCGCATTCAGCGTAGAGCGGTTCGAATCGTTGACGACCTGGCTATTTCGAAACGGCTCGACTCTTTGGCATTGCGCAGAGATGTTGGCTCACTCTGTGTCTTCTATCGTATCTTTCATGGAGAGTGTTCCGACGAGTTATTTGGACTAATTCCTGCCGCCGAATTCCATCATCGGACATCGCGTCAAAATTTGAAATTCCATCCTCACCATCTCGATGTCTGGAAATCCACAACTGTGCGTTTCTCTCGACACTTTTTGCCTCGCACTACTTTGTTGTGGAACCAATTACCGGCAGGGGTGTTTCCAAACGGTTACGACTTGGGGTCCTTCAAGAAAAGAGCTTACTCATTCTTAAAAGGCCGGCAACGCAACTGCAAGACCTCTGGTATTGTGGATGTCCATGGGCGGCGGTGATCACTTACCATCAGGTGCACCTCCTGCTCGTTTGCCCCCTCTTCTATAAAAAAAAAAAAAAAAAATAAACCTTTACAGGCACTTTTGACGAGTCAACATTTTAAAAGTTAATACCGGATCGGAACGTGGCCACACACTGAGTAGATCTTGTAATTTTTGCCTATATTTTTTTATACCTAATAAATGCGTTACTATATACAAGAATTATTACATATTACAAAAAATATAAGAGATTAGTATAAGAACAATTAATCCCAGGCTTGTTTGTCTGCTTAATAATCTGAGATTTTATAATACCCTTTTTTACAGAGTTTTGTCTTAACAAATTTCTTAAATTTGTTAATTGGTAGATGTTTTATAGCATCGGGAAGTTTATTGTAAAAGTGTATACATTGCCCCATAAAAAAGTTTATTTATTTATTTATTTATTTGTTTATTTTGTATAACAAAATCCACAGCTCTTAATCTATTTTAAATTTTACTTATTAGAATTATTCTTAAAGCCAATTACGGACTTACATTTTTTAATATTTACATATAACTACGTCACTAAGTAGTAATGACGAGGGTGTGTGTGTGTGTGTGTGTGTGTGTGTGTGTGTGTGTGTGTGTGTGTGTGTGTGTGTGTGTGTGTGTGTGTGTGTGTGTGTGTGTGTGTGTGTGTGTGTGTGTGTGTGTGTGTGTGTGTGTGTGTGTGTGTGTGTGTGTGTGTGTGTGTGTGTGTGTATATGGATATGCGTGTACTTGCGTGTGAGTGTGCATGTGTATGTTTGTGCGTGTGATCTGCAATGTGGTTAAAAATATACATATAATTATTTTACATACATATTATTAGTTTTATCAGAAGCTCGGTTATTTGAACAGTAATAGACGAGAGTTATGAAAGTGGACAAATCGAAACAGGTAGGTCTCGGTAGTAATGTATGGAACTAGGTTCTCTCTTTCCGTCGATAAGGGGTAGTGAATATATTCATACATACATTACATTTATTTACAGATTGTGATATATATATTAAACATATAATTATTTTTTTTAAAACAGTTTACAAATACGTTATATTCTCGTAACTCGTCGGTCGCTAGCAATACTGTGAAGAGCATAATATAATTCCAATTATGATTTTACACCATTTACAGAACTGTGTCGCTACTGATTGCATACATTACTATTACAGAGTGTATTTATTTATTTATTTACACGAAACAATGACGTAATATCATGTTTAAAGCCAGTCCTGCTGGTGTTAAAAATATCAATCGATGCAAATTTTTTGTTGTAATTGGTTTGCAAATGATTGACAACTGAATTTTGTGCATATTTTGTACACTTGAAAGAAGTTGCGAATAGTGCCGTGTGTCTCGTTCTTAGTTTTGGAACAGAGAAACATAAAAATTTAGACGCTAGTTCAAGACAATCTATGTAGCCGTGACATATTCCATGTAAAAAGGACATGTCTATTAGGAGTCGTCTGTTTTGAAGGGTGTCGAGATTGTAATGATGACATGAGTCTTGATAATCTACTATATTGCATGAACTACGAAAATTTAAATGCTTTACGAATTTAAGTTGTATTTTCTCTAAGGTTTGAATGTAAGTAGTATATTGAGGATTCCAAATGGTACTACAATATTCGAGTATGCTTCTCACATATGAAAAGTACAACATCTGCAAACACCCTACATCTGAAAATGGTCTACTAACTCTTAATACAAAGCCAAGGCTTTTGTAGGCTTTCGCTACTACTTTGTCTACGTGTTCGGAAAATGTTAGTTTTGAATCAACTGTAACACCAAGATCTACGATAGAATTTACTTTGAGTAGTTTAAAATTATTTATTTCATAATTGTAAATTATTGGATGTATTTTTCTAGTAAATGTAATATATGAACATTTTTGTAAATTTATCCCAATGCGATTGTCACTATAATAACGTCTTAGTCCATCTAAATCTGCCTGTAAATTTTCACAGTCAAGAGCTTGTCTTATATTCATATAGATTTTGGTATCATCAGCGTACATAGAAAACGTTCACGTTCAAAACAGTTACCTACATCATATAAATAAGGCTCATATAGGAGCGGTCCAAGAATGGATCCCTGAGGCACACCAGATGGTATATCGATAAAACCTGAACAAGCACCTCCCACAATTACAGCTTGCGAGCGATTGCGCAAATACGAATCCATCCATTTTAAAAGATTTCCGTGGATGCCTAGCTCATACAATTTTCGTAAAAGTATGACATGATCAACAAGGTCAAACGTCTTTTCGAAATCCGTGTAGATCACATCAACTTGCGACCCACCATCCATACTATCCGAAACATGATCTATAAAGACTCCTAAATTAGTAACCGTGGATCGCCCTTTTATAAAACCATGCTGTTCAGATGGGATCGATATCTATATATCTTCTATCAACGTAACGTAACGTATCTATCAACGTAAAATAGTAAAAACCGTTAGTATATAATATACCTAGAGAGTTTATAATTTGGTAAGGTAAGGTTAGCCGTTTGTTTATAATATTAAGTACTACGATAGATTATAATTTAACGGAACTTATAATTTTATGGTGACATATATATAACATTTAAAAAAGTCTGTTTCATTAACTCACATATCAACACTCAGCCCAAGCTCTTTTAACCAATGAAAGTGAATTTTTTCAAAGGGGTTATTCTTACGATCTATACGAGGAACTAGAAAAGATTTTTGAAATTTATCCCCTGAGGTAAACTTTCTAACATTAGTGACATGTCAATATGCCCACGAGCGAAGCTGCGCGAGGTCGCTAATCTTAAAATATTAATATTTCTGTTCTACATTTATTCAAGATTTGATTATTAATAATAGTCAAGCTAAATAATATTCAAGCTAAATTGAGAGAATACGTCAATACCATGGGTGTGTTCTTGACAAATGTCTAAACTTAAAGTTAACAAAATTGACAAAAGGTTTTGACAGGACACACTATAGATGGTATTATAAATACGTCGCAGATGTACATAATCCCATGAAGCTGTATTATATCTGGAGGCAGGACTTCTAATACCTACTTGAAACACGACTTTAAATATTGCTGTCATATTCTGAGGTTTCACTCACTCTTTCTAATACCTACAGCTGTATAAAAAGGGATGGGGAGACCTCATAGACAGAGATGTAACGTAAATATTTGTTTCAAATGATTAATATAAGTGCTAGCTCCACCTATACCTAATACTTCATGCATAATCCAATACCGCCATTTTACTTTGTAAGTCAAGGCGCCTTTGCATAATTCTGACAGTTTTTCTATAAGTTTTAACAATTAAAGATAGAAAGTGTGTCCCGGTGAAAACTGGCTAAGGTGATCAGCTCAGATTAAAATTTTGTTTTTTCTAACATGTCTAAGTTTGTTTGATAGACAGTCAAACAGACACATGTCTGAATGTCAACAAGAACACACCCAATGTATTGGTATGGTATGGTAATGTATTGGTATGGTAGTACACCTACATAATATTACTACGAGTAGTCGCAATAAACTAAATGCGACATTTTCGATTGATGGATGTTTGTTACTCAACGGTTGACGGAACGGCTGACCAAGAGCCAGATTTGAGCCAGAGATAAATTATAGTGTGAAATGGCACACAGTGTTATTTGTATACCGGAATATTCGTTATTCTCGTGGGAAGCAATAATCATCGCTTGTAGATAACAAAGATGTTAATGGTAAGTTGCCATTCATGTAGTCACATACATTAGTTTACCAGATACCTTGTTCTCTAAATAGAGAGCACGACAGTAACAATCACTGTTATTGCGGCATGAAATCAAGTGCAAAACCCGGGCGATATAGGTATTATCTTCTCCTCCGTTTCTCTAATAGTCACGATGATAGCGACACGTCTAGCGAGTTTAGAGCAACAAAGCAACACGGGAAAAAGAATACAGTTTGTGTTACTGCACAAGTATTTTCACATTTTAGTTTAAACTTTAAACGATGAGCTGTAACTTGTAACTTTCGTCGTATTGCGTACGTATTATTGAATCTCAATCTTTTGTTACAGAATTGTCTTGTTATTCAAATTTTACTACTGACATAATATTTTGATGACTACACTATATACTACAAATCTATCGTTTACATTCATGTAGGTACCTACTTAGCTAGTTCTTAAAACGGCGTCTTGGCAATCGATTTTACCATAGTTTGCTAGTGCAAATTAATAATTTAAGGCCTGAAGTGTTAAAATGTTAATGCGTACATTAAATCTGAGTAAAACTATAAATCATGAATCATCTTACTGTCCATTTTATCAGAAGTGATGGATGACTGATCATAGTATATTCGTGTGTAATAAACCTTTTCAATGAAAAACATTATATGTCGCAACCTTCAAGTTTTGTAAATGAAAACAAAATAAAACACATTGAATGTGAAAGTCAAGTTTACGATGTTTTGAATATTTGCAATTTAACTCGACTAAGTTAACTTTACAAACGGTGCGTTCATTAATCAAAAGTTTGGCGCAGGCCCTTGTCGCGCCTGCCTTCTCCGCCCACCCTCCGTCTGCTAAATTCTCTACATATATATATATTATTATAGAGTATACGTACAAAATAATGGGTCTCGCATAATTCACTACATTTGTCGCTTTTTGGCAAGTAGCAACACTGATGTTGAAAGGTCAATATTGACAAATGGCTGAGTTATCTTCACATCTGTCACTTTCTGTGAAAGATTAAACATCGTGTTCTGGTGTCGATATTTATTTATATCCCATAAATTAAAACATGGATGAGATTTGTCGCTTGTGTTGTTCATCGAAATTTGTAAACAATAATATATTTGACGAAGAAAATGCTCTATATATAAAGATGTCGTTATACTTACCAATAAAGGTAAAACTTTGTTATTTGAGTTTATGAATAAATTTTCATGTGTTATGCATAAACTGTTCCATCGGTTTTACAGGTTTTTAGGAATGACCGGCTTCCTCAAAAGATTTGTGATAAATGTAGCTGTAAAGTAAATGATTTTTACCAATTTTGCAATGAAGCTATCGACGTTCAAAATAGGTGAGTTTTGCTTGTGAATCGCACAATTATTACCAGGCCTCTGTAAGTAATTTGTTTAGAATGGAAGTGGTTATTGATATCCCATCTTTAAATATAGAATTTCTGTTAAGCATTATCATAAGATCGTTTTGAAGAGTTTATCACATAATGAATTTAAAAACTTACAAGATAAAATGAAAACACTAGACATTCCTCACATGGCAGTAACTATAGAACCTAATTAAAGTTCTCAATTAATGTTCTTCCGTTGAATTGCCCTGTGTTTCATGATAATAAATCTTACATAGTTTTGTTTTACACCTTGTTATTACAGCTACTTGAGTGTAATTGAATTATTTATATGTGTAGGTTTGTGTTAAAACTTCCCCATAAGTATAATCCTGGTTTTGCAGAAGTTATGGGAGATAAGTCATATCACGGCTTAATCTCCACCTAGAGCAGGGTTTTCCAACCTTTGTTTTATAGAGTCTGCCAGGATTACATTATTTTTTAACTTTAAAACAAACATTGTTTTAATGTGGTTTCAGAAGTTATAACATCCCACTATTTTTTAACCGCCCCGTTGGTCGAGTGGTTAGCGACCCTGACGGGGACGGGTTCGATCCCTGACGGGGACAAGCATTTGTGTGATGAGCATAAATGTTTGTATTTCTGGGTTTGGGTGTTTATAATATATAGATTCTAGTATTTATACATGTATTTTTATGTATTAGTATCGTTGCCTAACACCCATGATACAAGCAAATAATTTGCTTACTTTGGGGTTAGATCAGTAAGTGTAATTTGTCCCATGAATATTTACTATTTTTTAAAGTGATTTTATTGTATAACTCAATAAGTATAACTAATTTACAATGATGCAAAACAAGACATTATTAATGACTTACCAGTTTTCATTCTAACTATATGTACTTTTTAATAAGCCTGTTATTAACAGTTGCATGTGAATTTGTAGCACATTGTTCGAGCATACAAATGCATTTTGCCCACCCCACTAACCTAGACATTTCTCTATGCCTGGTCTCTCTCTGGTTAAAGATGTCAATGGTTTGTTGCTGTCCATATGGCAGCATGGCAATGCTACATGCATAAGTCTACCTGCTACTTTACTATGGATAAACTGGATTATGACAATTACAGACATTGGTGCTATTCTTATTGAGTAGAGAAGGCGGTTGTATCATGTACCTGTATGAGATGTTATTGAAATCTAATACTTTGTAGACACAATGGTAGTGACGTGTATAGCCAATTGTTCGCCTTTTACAAACTGCCTGGCAGAATAGAAATTTGTTTATTTAGTCTATTCTTTAAAAGGCTCCTGGCCCAATGGTAGGAAATAATTAAAGTTTCTGACTTGACGGATCAAGAATACACTTAAATCAGAATAGAGGAAATACAAGCTCATGTCCAATAAATATCACCTCATTTACCATTAATTAATTGTTATTTGTCCTAAGTGACATTCTGGGCCAATACTAGGAAAGTATTTAGAGTATACAATACTAATTTTTGCCCTGATGATGCATTAAAACGCAAAACTGGTTGGTTTTAAGAGATAAAAATCAAGTAAAATAGTGCATTTAAACAATATAAATCCTAGGAATGTATATGTTACCGGTCAAACCTGATTTCAGGCCAAACCATTTCATCCTAAGCATGTCAGGATGTATTAGTATAGCCTAGGACAATCTATTGTTATTATTTATTAATGGACAAGCAGCCCTTGACTGATACGTCCATATCTATGTGCCAGTGTTTCCAATTTTCCATTTATCAAATTGATTCTTGAATACATCTTCGGGAGGGAAAAAAGGTTCATATAAACCTTTTTTTCCCTCCCGAAGATTACATCGATAATTTATATATAAACATTTTTTTCTATAAATTACAATTTTTTTTCTTAATGTGACTACAACCAATTAAAAAAAAACTCATTTTAGATTAAAACATATCGCAGCATACACCAATTTGACTTCACCTGTAGGTATGCATGAAATAGTTGGTGGTAAGATTGCATAGGTACCTACATTACAATACACACAATATTATTATCCAAATTTGTAGTTATTAACTGATTATTCATTTTAACGGGCAATACTTGCTTATTGTTGTTAAAACTATCCATCCTGTGTTAAGTTGAAAGTGTTATAACATAACATGTAATTTTTTTAACATTAACAAAAAATAACATTTAATCCCACTACTAATTTGAACACATTCCAACTTTGAACGCTTTGATGTGTGCTAAAAACCGAAAATGCGTGGCAAATGACAAATGTTTGTTCAAACTTTGAACACATTTTCATCACAGTCCCTTGCTACACATAGCAATCATGTGTCAAATGTTTGAAGCTATATTCTTATAATAATAAGCTAAGGTCGTTATTGATGGCACATGCTCTGAACTTAAACCCGTCAATGCTGGTTTTCCTCAGGCCTGTGTGCTATCACCTATACTGTTTCTTCTTATAAGGCGCAAGTCCGGCCTCATATGGAGCACTGCTCTCACTTGTGAGCAGGGGAGTCTTCAGTACAAGCTCCTTCCTTTTTACTGCATTCAACGTAGAGCTGTTCGAATCGTCGACGACAGGACTATTACTGATCGGATTGATTCTTTAGCATTACGTAGAGATGTGGCTTAGCTGTGCATCTTCTATCGGATCTATCATGGGGAGTGTTGGGGCATGGTTTTCCCCGCACTACTCCTCTGTGGAACCCATTACCGGCAGGGGGTTTTCCGAACGGATACGACTTAGGGACGTTCAAGAAAAGAGCCTATAGTAGTTGTCAGTGGGCAGCGTTGATCATTTACCATCAGATGAGCCTTCTGAGCGTTGGCCCCCTCTTCTATATATTAAAAAAAAAAACAATTTTATCAAGAAAACGTGTGTAAATCTTAAAATATTTGTCATATGTAAATAATAAATCTGCAATAGTTAAATTGAATAAATACTGATATTTATTTTATATATATATATATATATATATATATATGTATATATATGTATATGTATATATATGTATATGTATATATATGTATATGTATATATATGTATATGTATATATATGTATATGTATATGTATATATATGTATATGTATATATATGTATATGTATATGTATATATATGTATATGTATATATATGTATATGTATATATATGTATATGTATATATATGTATATGTATATATATGTATATGTATATATATGTATATGTATATATATGTATATGTATATATATGTATATGTATATATATATATATATATATATATATATATATATATATATATATATATATATATATATATATATATATATATATATATATATATATATAAAACGCGTCTATTCCAGGTCATCATCTTTCTAAACAAACATCCATCCAAACATCCAAACATTTATAATATTAATATAGACGTGAAAGACTGTCAGACTATTAGTTATGATGTCAAGGCTAAACCATTGAATCAATTTTTAATAAATTTCATTTTATCCACGGTTAAACATACAGTCATTTTTGTCAACAATCAACCCTTAGGGACTGAAATAGGGGATGGAAGTTTGTTTGAAAAACTAGTAGTTATTAATATAAAATAATAGATATAAATATAAATTATTCAATCATGGTTTGTATGAAATTTGTTTTGTCTTAATTTTCAGGTTGAAATCACTTTTAGATTACCAAACAGATGTCACAATAGACCTTACTGTGGTTAAGCCTGAGATAAGTATACCAACAATACCTCAACCGCAAGACCAAAGCACTCAAACTGACTTCACAGACTTAGATGTAACCAAAATCGAAAATACAAAACCAGATGTTGTTGTTAAAGTAGAAGAAGCACATTCTCCGTTGGATGTTAAAAAAGAAGATGATGTCGACACGGATGATTTTGTCCCAGATGTGCCTTCAGACAATAGTGACGATGATTATATTATTACAAGGGCTAGGAGTAAAAAGACTTTGTTACCTAAAAATGGAGTGGTTAAAGAAAAGAAAGCAAAAAAAAATAAGTCTCAATTTAATGATTGGGAAATGCTTGATCCGACCAAACTCCTATCTAAAGAATTTGATGTCAATAGTGATAAAGTGGTTATAAAGCAAGAGGCTGTGGAAGTTCAGCCTCAAGATCTCGGATTACATTTAGAAGTTAGAGGGATAAAGAAAGAAGGAAATGATTCTCATTTATATTATTGTTGTGTGTGTTTCGAACATTGCACTACTAAAAATGAAATGCTGCAACATTACAAGTATGTATTGTTATTTATTTATCTATACATATAATAAAATCTTAGGAAAGTCAAAACTGTACATTGAATATTTTTTTAAAAGAATACTTCGGGCGTGATCTACAATCGTCTCCATTCGTATCGAAGCCAAAAATATAGTTTTTAGAATTTTTGTCTGTTTGTCTGTTTATCTGTTTGTCTGTTTGTCTGTATGTATGTCCGGGGTAAACTCAAAAAGTACTGCATGGATTTACTTCAAATTTTGCATGAATATTACTAACAGGTCGGGTCAACATATAGGGTACATCATATCACGCTTTCACCTTGCGGCCAGGTGCTGTGCGGAGTAAACGAAGTCCGCGCGAACGAAGACGCTGGCAACAGCTAGTATAAAAATAAAGTAGTTGTTTTTTGTGATGTAGAAAACATTTTAAGATAAGAATTTGTAGGATATTGTAATGAAAATATAAAATTTTAAGGTTTTAAGGTTATAAGAAGCAATTAAGCTGGCAGATGTATTATAAGAAGATGGTTTATAAAAGATGTTAGCAAACCACGTTCATAATATATATATATATATATATATTACTAACTGTTGCCCGCAACTTCGTCTGCGCAGACTTCGTTTACTCCGCACAGCTCCTCCCCTGTAGGCAATAGTGTGATAATATGTAGCCTATATGTTGACCCAACCTGTTAGTAATATTCATGTAAAATTTGACGTAAATCCATGCAGTACTTTTTGAGTTTACACGGACATACATACAGACAAACAAATAAACAGACAAAAAGACAAAACTATATTTTTGGCTTTGATATCGACTATAGATCAGGCACCAAGTATTCTTTTAAAAAAATATTCAATGTACAGTTTTGACTTTCCCACGATTTTATTATATGTATAGACAGTATATAGGGAGACAATTGTCCTATACAAAAATATGTAATTAAGTAACTTCAATAAGGTTGGAAAAATTTATTATTACGAGTGCCATTCCAACTATGTTTGTAATTTACGTTAATGAAGTACTAATCTCCTATTTAGTTTGCTTAGATAGTTCATTACCTATGATAAACAAGATAAGGGTGAGCTATTGGATGATTAATCGCAAGGTGGGCTACAATTTTTTTATATATTATAAGAAAGCAAATAAGCAGATGGGTCTCCTGATGGAAAGAGTCAACCATCACCTATAGACACCAAAGGTTTTAATGGTGCGTTGCTATTTTGTGGCGCGGTCTAATGCCACATGCATAAGTTTACCGGCTACCTTACCCTGCAAACCGGAACACGACAGTGACAAACACTGACGCTATTGCGACAGGAGTAGGCAAGGCGGTGATATCAGACTTGGGCGAGACAATCCAGAACTCTACCACCTAGTAAATTGATTGATTGATTTAATTGATTGATTCTACTGTTGCATAATATAGGGGGTTGAAATGAAAGAAATCGAGATTGATTAGACTGGTGTATAATAGTTTACCTTTTTTGAAAAATTCAATACAAACAGCAACAACTTATGCTAAACTTCCACTGAGTACACCCAGACACAAGGTCACAATTACTTAGGTGTTCTGAAAATGTAATTAATTTAGGTGTTTAGTATAAAAATGTTTGCACAAATACATTCACAACAATGATAGGAGTTCAAATTATTTAAGTAAGCAGTAAATATTGCAGTGGCTCAGTTGACTAGATCACCAATGATACGCTCAATTTCATATGGGTAATTAATTAATTTGTAACATTGTGATAGATGTAGTAAACGGCATCTGCATCCATCCCCCACATAATCGCGAATTAAGTGTGTAGGAATTATCAGTAACTTCTTATAACTTGGATCATTGAGAAAATTTTCTGTTGTTGCTAAATTTGCTTGATTTACAACGTGTATTTCAGCGGCCGCATTTTTTCAGTCGACGTCAAATAACTCGAACTTTAATGTAATATTTTATCATTTTTACACTTGTACTGTTTCACAATAAACCTATTATCATTTATTTCAATAGACACATATTCACATAGACAAGCATCATCAAGGCAATTTATATATTTAATTTTGTGTTTAGTTTGTAACTATAAATTGCCCTGATGATGCTTGTGTAAGCAAAACCGGTTGGAAATAAATGATAATGGCTTTATTGTGAAACAGGACAAGTATATAAGTGATAAAATATTACATTAAAATGGAGTTTCACCAAGTGCCGACGATGAAAAGTGTAGAACTCGATTTTTCGTTCATTTTGTCCTTTTTTATTTTGTATTTAATTAATTTTGATGCAGGTTATTACAATACAAATGAATCGTTCCAAGACTTTAGTGGCCGACCGCCATAAAAACTTTTTACATAAGGTATTCAACATCCATTGGAAATGTGGTTTCCATGTTGTGCAATTTTTATTAAAAATAAAACTTTAAAAGGGAAATATTTAAAAAACACCCCTTCACGGCTTAAGTAATTATGCCTGCCATATGGCCACATGTCTCTTGGCCTGCAATTTTATCTTTTATTAATGGCTTTCCCGTTGATTACGGATTCTGCCAGTATCAAGTCAGTCATGGACCTCCTCTTGACCTTACATTGTGAAAGACGAAAAATCCATGTCAGCTGTCAAAACGTTAAATTGACATGTTGTAGAAGTGTAGTAGTTGTGGTGTTGTGGTGGTGTAGTGGTGGTGTAGTGGTGGTGTAGCAGTAGTGGTATTTTATTTATTTTATTTTATTTTAATATCAATGGAAAACTAACAGCTATACAGATCGATAAACAAGAATATATAAAGAAAAAAAGGCCAATTATAAGTTTTCACTGATAAAACTTTTCACTAATATAACTTAACTATATAAAAACAGACAGCGACATTACGATGATGTAAGCAATCATATGAAGAAATTTGCATTAAACATTTTTTTCAGCCTATGAGTCGTAATATTGAACAAATCAAGGTCAACCTTTTGACACTCCACGTTATGTGTATGGCACCCCCTTATCAAAAAGGAATTTTGCCTATATCTAGTTTTAGCTTTGGGTAGTTGAAGTAGATTTCCCTTTCTTAGAAAAATTGAAGGAGCTCGTAGGCTGATTTGGTTGAGCAACTCAGGTACATCAATTATGCTATTCACGATTTTATATAGAAACACTAAATCTGCTACTTTTCTACGCTCACACAATGGTAAAATATGAAACTTTTTGCATCTGTCTTTATAAGTAGGTAAAAAACAATTTGTACGGAATTGAATGTACCTTAAAAATTTCTTTTGTATACTTTCCAATCTATCAATATGCACATTATAATCTGGGTTCCAGACTTGAGAAGCATATTCGAGATGGCTGCGAACAAAAGCACAATAAAGTATTTTGATAGTTTTAATGCTCTTGAAATCCGAGGAAATTCTGAGAATAAACCCAAGGGCTTTAGATGCTTTATTGACTATCTCTTCAATATGCGAATCAAAGTGGAGCTTTGAGTCAAATTTAACCCCTAAATCCTTGATAACCGAGACTCTGGCTATAGTTGTTTGTGATAGCTTGTAATCATATATTATTGGATTCGTCTTGCGTGTAAATGAACAAACATAACATTTTGATACATTTAAGTCAAGCTGATTTAAGGCACAGTAACTCTGAAACCTATCAAGATCGTCTTGAAGAAGCTTAGAATCTTGAAAAGAAGAAATTTGCTTCATAATTTTCATATCATCAGCATATAACACTACTTTAGAGTTATGAAAACAAGATATCACGTCATTAATGAAAATATTGAATAACAGGGGTCCTAATAACGATCCCTGGGGAACTCCTGATGGTATATATACTGCCCCTGAGGTATAGCCATTGAGAACAACTATTTGGGATCTATTTTCAACATACGACACAAACCATCTATATAAGTTTCCCCTAATCCCGATAGCTAAAAGCTTACGTAATAGCAAGTTATGATCAATTCGGTCAAAACATTTGCTGTAGTCGGTATAAATCACATCGACTTGTGACCTGTTGGACATATGATTTGTTATATAGTCATTGCTAACTACCAGGTTAGATGTTGTAGAACGACCTTTTAGAAAACCATGCTGGTTCTCCGATAAGCAATGTTTAAGCGTAAAAGATAATTGCTTGTGAACTATTTTCTCTAGTATTTTAGCAAAGATACAGATTTTTGAGATCGGCCTATAGTTTTCAACGTGATCCTTCGGTCCTTTTTTATAAATCGGCGTTATGTAAGCTGATTTCCAGATTTCTGGCACTGTTCCAGTTACAAAAGATTTTCTATATAGGATCGAGAGTGGAGTAGTGAGTGGTTTTGCACAATTATATATAAAGATTGGTGAAATATTATCAGGACCTGCGTTTTTGTTTAGGTCTAGTTGCCTTAAAAGTTGATAAATTTCTTCTTCGTGCACTTCTATCATTGAGATATCTGCTACACTATTTATCGATACCATAGGATTATCAACAAGCGCTGGCGATGAAGATACAGTTTTATCTTTTTGCACAAGAAAGTTAGAATAAAAGTAATCGCTAAACATGTTACAAATATCCTCTCCTTTGTCACAAGAAATTTCGCCAAATTTTAAAGTTGATGGATATGAGTTGGTTTCACGTTTTGCCTTAACATACTTCCAAAAAGCCCTTGGATTCGCAGAGATAGCGGATTCAATATTTTCAATGTAGGTAAGAAACATGTCCTTTTCTAATTGTTTAGCTCGTTGCCTTAATATACAATAAGATTGGTAATCCGAATGGTTTCTGTACTTTTTAAACTTTGTATGATATTTCTGTTTCTCCTTTAAGATTTTAATTAAGGGACTTTTATACCAGGGAGGATATTTGCCTTCCGGATTACTAGCTTTTGATGGTATATACAAACTATGCACTTTATTAAGAATATCATAGAAGAAGTGAACAGCATCTTCCATTGACCTGTTATTAAGTTCGTAAGACCAATCGACGCTATTAAGCTCATCGAATATTGCATCATAATTGGCTTGAGTATATAAAAATTTTATGCGCGGTCGGGCTTGCAATTCCCGATGCCGAATAAGGTCAATGAAAATACAGAGAGCTTTATGATGAGAATCCTCTGGTACTAACGGATCTTGACTGGCAATCACCGACACTACATTATTAGATAAGATTAGATCTAGAATTCTATTATTGTCGTTAAGGCAGGAATTATATTGTAATAAGTTACAAGTATTTAGAGTGTCACAAAAATTAATTTGAATATTACCTTGTACATTACTTGGACACAAATATACGCCATCATATGAACGGTGCCAGTGGATGTTTGGTTGATTGAAATCACCCATTATAATGAATTTATCTGCTGGTTGCTTAAGGATAAGATCGGACATATTATTTACAAAATTATTCAGTTGTGTCATTAACGAGCCACCAACCTGTAGGTTACATATATAAACAACACATATGTGAAGCTTAAATAAGCCACCGGAATTGGGTTGACGAACTGTCAATGTAACCCACAGATCTTCTGCAGACGAACACCACTCACTACGCATTTCTGCAATCAGCTCACGACGGACAGCTATTAAAACGCCTCCTCCCATCGTTTGGTTGGTAAAAGAGTAATTGCGGTCACGCCTCCAAACTATGTACCTGTTGTCAAATAATTCACTGTC
Organism: Apodemia mormo; assembly: GCA_036924255.1. Classification (NCBI taxonomy): domain Eukaryota; kingdom Metazoa; phylum Arthropoda; class Insecta; order Lepidoptera; family Riodinidae; genus Apodemia; species Apodemia mormo. Next base: position 21,970,034 of record JAUPFN010000026.1, read on the forward strand.
AGATATGCCAGCAGTAAGCCATGTTTCCGTTAAGCAAATCACATCAAAGCTATTCATCCTTACATTCCTATAAAAAATAGAAGATTTTGTCCGCAGTCCTCGAACATTTTGATAGAAAATATTAAGTGGAGCCATTGCGACTAGCTGTAATTAGTAATAGTGTGCATAAACAAATATAAGGTACATTCCACGATAGCCAGAATAATAAATAAAAATTACAGGGTAGAATCAATGTTAAAAACGTGTAAAACAAGCTAAATGATTTCTGCAAAAGATGTAAAATTGAATGAGCGTAGTTATCTACATTACAACTAAAAGTATACAAAAAATAAGGATAGGTAAAAACTAACATTATGTTTAAGCAATGCAAATCCCTTATAGCGCAAACATAATGCATATAATTGTAGTTAACACAAAATGAATAGCCAAGATCGAGCGATAAGAGAACAAAAGGCGGCCGGCAAGGGATTAGATACAAAAAACTGACGTTACCTGAGTTTCTCAAACTATAATAGATCTTGCGATATAAAGTTAAAGTGTCAAGAATCCGACCAAAACTATCATTCAAAAAAACTTTTTTAAATCTTCTTCAGTTCTTATATGATGTTTAGGAGATGTTTGATTATTACGCACAAAAATCTTGCAGCCTTGTACCCAAATAAATTCGAAGCCTCGTTCCCTAGCCAAAGATTTTGTTTTATTTAGTAGCAATTTGTTGCTCGCAGTCAGATGGTCGTTAATAAATATTTTGCTATCGCCTTGTAGTCCCAAATCTTTAACTGTCAGATTCTTGACTTTTTTAGCGGCTGTAACAAAGTCTTGCTTCAAATAACTGTTGACAACAGAACAAATTATTGTTTTATTACGACTATCACTTCTCATCGGAACTCTCGCTATATAACTTATTTGTTCCTTAGGTATTTGACACTGGATTATGTTTCCAATCTTGGCGAGTATGCTGAATAAGTTTTCAGAGCTATGCAAAGGGACTCCTTTAATTTCAATATTATTCAGCCTGGATCTCTGCTCATTGTCCTGTTGCTGAACTTCTAGTCTGCTGCACCGTTCATTCAAAGCCGTTACCTCATTTTTGGTTTTTTTTTAATAACTCGATTTCCTGCTCCATGCCACATATTTTAATGGTAAGATCTTTGATGGAGTCGTGGACAAAATTCACGGAGCATTTTATATCGGAAAGTTCAGCTTTCATGGTTTTGATATCCGCCAGTTGATTTTGAACAGTCTTCATGTTCTCCATTAACGTTGGTAAAGCTTCCATCTGCCCAGATAACCGTCTCAACTCTGACATTATATTTTGCACATCTGATGGAGTAGCCTTGATTGAACTAGTGCTAGGGCTCAGACCCTTACAGCTACTGCATTTCCAGGTGTTCCTACGTTCACCAAGCTTCCTCCACCCAGCTTCAGTAATACCAGCACACGGAAAGTCATACTGGCCTTCACACACGGTACATTTAACTACGTCACTCACAACTGCTTCACACCTTTTACAAGTAAACATTTTGATAATTATGATTTACAAAGGCAAAAGATTGAGAATCGTAGTCGGTCTACCGGCGCGTTGTGCGGATCACAAATATGTGTGTACAGTATCGCTGTCTATCATGTACTGTATGGTGGTGTATGTCGCAGAAGGCACGCGAGCGCGGTGCCGCGGCGCCAGCAGCCGCCGCCCGCGCCGCCGCTGCCCGACGACGGCAACCTGCGCTGCCACCGCTGCTCCAAGGTACACATACACACACACACACACACACACACACACACACACCATCTCTTGTCATTCAATCATTTGGTTAAGTTAGAAGAGTAATCACCACGCGAAGGCGAGCGAGTGAAGCAGCCGCCGACCTGTTGTCGGTGTCATTCAACCATTTTCGTTAGGTTAGAACAGACACCACCGCGAGAAGGTGACGAGCGTGCCGCGGTAACACTCGCTAAGCGCCAGATAACCTTTATTGCTTATTTTGGGATTCTAATTAATCGGTATTTTAATAATCTGATAATTTAAGAATATGAATTCTTGATGTTTCAAAATGAGGTTAAGCCCGACTTTTTTGTTATTCAATTTATTAAAACAGTACATATTTTGAAACTAGTAATTATAAATAAAAGAAATATTGAAATTTCGGAATTATGCAAATAGGATGAATGATAAATCGGAGTTTATATATTAGGAATTTTGAAATGAAATTTCATTTCATAGTATATTGACGAATTTGAAATTTTAAAAATCGTACTATGAAATTCGTGATTGTGCCTGCCTCTGATAGAAAATGACAAACATCACCTATAGCAATGGTGCGTTCCTATCCTGTCCCTATGGTGGGGACGGAATACTATAGGCATTACTTTACCGGCATCCTATCCAAATTCAAACACATTAGCACAGACGATATTGCACACTTTTATAAATTTTCCCCTGTGTGAGTCGATCCTCTTTATGTTACAATAATTATTAAAAGAATTATTTCTTTTTAAAATATGAGAAATTGGTATGAGGAGCAATCAATTACAGACTTTTTTGTCTTCTAAGCAATCTAAGACTTCATGTTACCTTCTTTTTATTCAGTTTCGTTTTTACATATCTTATAGCATTAGGAAGTTTATTGTAAAAGCGATAAATTGCCTCGAAAAAGAGTTACTTATTCTATGGAAACGGGTCGCATTCACAAATAGATTATTTTTGTTCCCTGTATTTAGTGATCGTACACCACCATTTTCTTAAATAAGCAAGTGATTTTACGAACATACATGAAGTTTCCAAATATAAATTGGGCTATTACAATTCAGACAGACAACGCAAATGTCGAATTGTATAAAAAATCGATAAGTCCTGAAAACAGCTCACTTCTCTAATAAAATGTCTAAAATATCATTTTCGGTTCCGGGATTACTAGTTCTGGTCACGCAAAATATTCTCTCTTAATATCACGTTAGTATTAAAATTATCAGTTGAAATGTGAAATTGCGCCATCTCGTTAACTGATAGAAAACTTATTAAGTTTATAATTAATTCGTTTCGAATTAAAATGTCGTAAGTTGCACTTAAAAATTAAAGACAAATAAGACGTATTTTAAGGTATTTGTGTATGTAATAAGATTGATAGATTTGTCGTATGTCTTGAGAAGACATAGACAAAGAAACGTAAAAGCCTCCCTATTAGCGTGTCATGGATATGTTTCTTCTAATTTACAATATGGAATTCCTATTTGGAGAAATTCTGTTGAATTGATACGAATTTTTAGAGTCCAAAAAAATGCATTCGAGCAATATGTGGTGCCTGTAAACCACTTTTCAAGTCTCTTAAGGCGAGGCATCGCGGTAACAGGAAAAAACTGGTTTGTTAAATCACTTTTTTTGTATTGTTTGTTAAATAACAATTTTACAAAAATAACACGATATACCTGAAGATATTATCTAAGGAATGTGCTAACTCATTACATGATAGAATGTACTTTACTCGATCATATAAAATTCCGAAAACAGGCTAAAAAAATCTCTAAAACAAAAAATTTGTTAATATTTCTAATCTTCCATATAATGCGTATTTGTAAAAACACCAATATTTATTTATAATAAATGCTGAAGTCACTGGTAACTCATAATTTAGGAATAGTAAGAAATTAAATGTGCCTAACCAAAAATTAAATATTTTTACTCATACAAAAATGTGTATTGTATGTCTATTAATATACATATATATTCAAATTCCTGATAGTCTTAAATCATTGCCTATAAATAAATTTTACAAAAAGTCGTTTGAGTTACTGTTAGATAAAACATATTAAGATATTAAAGAATTTTTAGCCGATAAAATTAAATTTTAATAAACTAAAAATGTAAATGTAATAAAATTTTGTAAATGGTTATTTCACCATTTCATAGTTCAGGTTATTTCACTTTGTAAATTATAAACATTTTGATTACACAAAAAATGAAGCTTTGTAGTCATAAAAATAACCTTTGTTGTGTGAAATCATTCTTGTACATTTGAAATAAGTACATAATATAATAGAGATAATAAGACAGGCCCGCTAATTATCATATTAGCAAATATGATAATGAAGACAAGATTCTCTTTTATAAAATAGATTGCAAATAAGCATATGACTCTTCTGATGAAAACAGAAATAATCGTCCATGAACACCAAAGATGTTATTGGTGCATTGCTACCCGTGAGGCAGGATGCAATATCACATGCAGACCGGACCACGACAGTGACAAGCATTGATGCTATTGCAGCAGTAATAGGTAAGGCGGTGGTACTATGATATATCCGAGCAAGACGTTGTGAAACTCTATCAGCTAGTAACCACGATGGTAGTGACACGTGTTGCCGTGTTGGTCCCGGCCTCCTTTGTAGAATAGGCCAACTGCCGTTCTGCCAGGCAGGTCGTAGAAGGCGACCGATTGGCTATCGAGTCACTACCATCGTGGCTACTAGGTGGTAGAGTTCTGCATTGTCTCGCCCGGGTCTGGTACCACCGCCTTACCTATTCCTGCCGCAATAGCGTCAGTGCTTGTCGCTGTCGTGTTCCGGTTTGGAGGGTAAGGTAGCCGGTAAACTTATGCATGTGGCATTAGACCTCGCCACAAGATAGCAACGCACCATTAACATCTTTGGTGTCTATAGGCGATGGTTGACTCTTCCCATCAGGAGACCCATCTGCTTGTTTGCTATCTTATGATATATAAAAAAAAAAAAAATATATATATATATATGTGTAGTCAATCGGTTGCCTCTTATGGCCTGCCTGGTAGAACGGCAGTTGGTCTGTTCTTCAAAGGGGGCTGGTCTAACACGGGGTAAAAACTTTTATTGGGGCTGGTCTAGTACGGTGTAAAAGGTTTTATTGGGGCTATCCTCGAAAATTGAAATGTCAGTAGTGGTTGTCAGAGCGACGTGATCTATTTTTCCGGTTGGATATTAAAGTGAGGTATTTATTTTCCAGGTGTTGGAAAACGCTGACGCTTGGAGAGCTCACTGGCGGAGACACTGGGAAAGGGATCAACATCCGTACCGCTGTACCGTGTGCGAGAAGACCTTCCGGGACCATCATCAGATACTGAAGCACGGTGAGTGTGGACAGCCATAGCAACCATTTACTGAAAAAAATCTTTTTAATGATGATTTTACCAGGCTCAGAAAAAGGAATTTTTAAATTGTATGATTAATACATATTTATTTTGGAATATTTATTTGTTTTTCTGTACCAGGTAAAGATCTGTTTCATAATGGCTCCTTTATAATTAAAACTAGAATAAAAATTCGTAATTGAGCAAATCTATTCAGACAATATGTTGCATATGCATAAGTTCATCGGCTACCCTCCAAACCTGAATACGACTGACAATAACTGACGCTATTGCAGTAACATGTAAGGTAGTGGTACCAGACTCGGGTGAGACAATGCACAATTTTACCACTTAGTAGCCACGATGGTAGTGATTCGCATCATAGTTCTCCTTAGTTACGAACTGCCTGGCAGAAAGGCAGATGGTTCCTTCTTCAAAGGGGTCCGGACCAAGACGGAAATAACTACTCTATAAATATTTACCCTAGATCAGTGTTAGTGATGTGGCATTTCAAATTGAATCACAATCGTGCAGTTCTAGAGGCAATTTTTACCACTCGCCTCTAATCTGAAAAAAGCAATTTGGTATTAAATTCTCAAGCGATTAAGTATTTTTTTGCTTCTATTTACTCATGTTTGTATACATAAAGCAATTTTAAATAATCTGTTTCAAAGTGTTTGTAAACTTCGAGCTAAAGGAAGGATTTTACCCCGATTTCTAAAATCGATTTTCATCAGATCTCCACGGTTTGATATCGTAAAAAGCTTTTTTGATTATTTTTAACGATGATATCATATATCTGTATGTGTGTGCATGTGTGTGTGTATTTGACTGGACGGATGAATATATTTTGTTTCTATCGCGTCTTTTGATTATTATCGGTGTCGCTTTTTCGTTTCATCGAGTTTTCAAATCACCACGATTCTGTGGAAGTTTTGCTTTAAAAATAATTTAATTTTATTGATACTAAGTAAGCATCGTTTTCTTACGCCAAAGGAGTGTAGAGTATAAGAGTATGTCCAGATGAGGCGTTTTACGCGCGAATCCACTCGCGCTTTATTTTGTATTGCGTCCAGATAATGTGTTTTACGCGCGTTTCTACGCTAGGAGGTTTCCACTCGCGTAGCACTGGAGGCAGCAGTGGCGGCCGAGTACCGAGTGGTGCGGCGCTCGAGCGAGTCAAGAGTCTCGCCATTGCACGCGTTGTACGCGCGACTGAGGAAACGTGCGCCAACGGCTGGACTAAATGTACGTGGCTCCAGTGTCTCGGGAACGACTCTCCTCACGCGGCGAGCGCCTCATCTGGACTGGCTCTTACTTCTTACGTATGTCCATAAGTACACAAAAAACACTTTTACGGAGGTAGGTTTAAAAGCCTTAGTAGCCTTAGTAAAAGTAGTTACGCCATTTCAACTTGGTAAGATGTTGATGTCTGTCCGCAGGAATGACCCACAAGTCAGGAGAAGCGATGATGACGACGCCCTCCAAGAGGTACATGTGCGACCTCTGCCCCGAGAGCTTCGCTTACATGAGGTTTGTGTCAATCGCGTTTTGAGATCATAGTAGGCGCTTAATTTCGCGCGCCTTCGAAAGTAATGTTGATAATTATCTCGTTTATTCCGACATGTTTGGGAATCTGCTTGTTTGATTGGAGATGCGCTGCGTACTCGGTAATTCCCCGGCACACGAAATATACTGGGCGATTATAAAACTTGTGAATGTGACATCCTGCCTGCCACCTGTCTATATACGATTGTTGTCGATTTCCATCAGGAAAGCTATTTATTCGCTTGATATCTTATGATATAAAGGAATACTTTAATGAGAGAATTTGGGGATAGTCAGTAAGTGGAACAACTTTTTATGATCATTTTATGTTTGTAATTTTTAACTTCCCGCTACGTATGTTTACACCAGATTTCACCGTTTAGTGGTCCTAGGAACTATTTCCGTCTATTTTTAAGATGTCTTCAGGATGTCTATATTTCTATGTGTGTGTATGTAAACATCTCATAACTTTTGAACGACTCGACCGATCGAAACGCGGTCAGTGGCATTCAATTTCGCTCAACTTGGACTTCCTGAAAATTTTAACCAATTCGGATTCGGAATATTTGAAAAAACATTTATAACGTTTTTAAATATACATTGGGATATTACAGTAAGAATATTTATTTCCTTGAACACTTATTATTGCACTTGTACATCACTTCTACACATATATTTTTAATATATTACTCGACTGGTTTCACTTTTAATGCATCTTCACGATGTAACTTAACTGATTATTGTTGACTGTTGTAAAACATAAACAGAAATCAATATTGATTTCATTTAAATTTACCATTTTAAAATCAATATTTACGTTTGGTTATATCTCACAATATTCAATAATAACCAATTTAGCATATTACACCCTGAAGATGCTTTAAAAATGAAACCGGTCGAGTAATATATTAAAAATATATGTGTAAAGATGAAATTTATGTACAAGTGCAATAATAAAAGTGTCTAATCACAATGGATATTCACCAAGTGCCGACGACGGAAAGTATAGATTTCCTTGAATTTTTTTTAGGGAAACTCTCGGGCTTTAAAAAGGTTGTAAATTGATCTTATAGCTCTTTTTTCCAATACAAACTTAGTATTTTAGCTGAGTTTCACTAGAGAAGAATTACGTATGACATAATGCTGTGAAAGTGACGAAAGTATACAATTCTTGCAGTGTCGACGTCTCTCTTAACTCACCCATTTTTTTAACTACACAAGCTGCTGAGCCAAGTATATTTACTGAATTATTAATGTGCGGTCCCCATTGTAATTTCTTATCCAGAGTTATACCTAACAGTGGAATTCACCAAATCCAGTTTGTTTCCATCCAGATGTATACTGGTGTCTAGATGCCTTATATTAGGCATTGAACATTTAACTAACACATCAGGTTTTGTCACCATTTAATAAAAAAGTCGTTGTACTGAACCAGTGTACTACTTTTGATATCGCATTATTCACTTCTCAAACGAGTTGGTAAAAGTCGTCTTTTCACTTTGAATAAAAGTGAAGTGTATCCGCAAATAGTACGATTCCATTCCATTATCCCCTATAAAGTAAGGTAAATCATTTATGCATGCGAAACAAGAACGGACCGAGAATGGATCCCTGTGGGACGCCTATAGTTACAGTAGCACCAGCAGATCTTTGCTCTTTACTGTCAACCTTCTGAGTTCTTCCATTTAGGTAAGAAATCAGAAGATCGACAGTCTTGTTTCGAACTCCGTTATGGCGTAACTTCCTGATTAAGATGTTACGACCGACACAAGCAAATGCTTTAGACAAGTCACAGAATGCCTCAAGTTCAACCTGTGAGTCCTCCCAGGTTTCATAAAGGATTTTTGATAGTTCATCTCTAGCATCTAAGTTTGAGTGATCCTTCGTAAAACCAAATTGTTTATTATGTATTTTTTTTTATTATGTAATAATCTCAATTTATAGAAATATGAAAGAATTTGGTCTAGATTTGGTCAAATATTTTACTTAGGTTTGGCAAAACCGAGATAGGCCTAAAATTAGAGGGATCACGTTTAGAGCCAGACTTAAAAGAATTGGAATAATTTTGCAATGTTTCACCAAATTAGGTTTGGCAAAACCGAGATAGGCCTAAAATTAGAGGGATCACGTTTAGAGCCAGACTTAAAAGAATTGGAATAATTTTGCAATGTTTCACCAAATTAGGTTTGGCAAAACCGAGATAGGCCTAAAATTAGAGGGATCACGTTTAGAGCCAGACTTAAAAGAATTGGAATAATTTTGCAATGTTTCACCAAATTAGTTTTGGCAAAACCGAGATAGGCCTAAAATTAGAGGGATCACGTTTAGAGCCAGACTTAAAAGAATTGGAATAATTTTGCAATGTTTCACCAAGTCACAAAATACACCATGTATTAAACAACGATTAAATAATTCAGTTAAGTATAGTGTGATAACGCTTATTACTGAAGCAATGATTTCAATAGAATGTCCCCATAAATCTGTGTTTTTTTAAGTTCCAATGTTTTAAAAGCATTTAAAATAATATGTTTAACATCAATGAAAGAAAATTCCAAATTTTGTCACACTTGATTAGATATTGCTTCAGTAATGATTCTGCCATACTGACCGATGAATTAACATTTTGTGTTGTAAAAATCGCGGCATTAGAGAAAAAAATTTCAAAGTCCATTGCAGTCTCCAAGTACAGTAGCAGTAAGAATAGGTTCGTTAGTTTTAAAATTTATTCATTTAACAAGCTGCGAGCACATATGATCTTTAGAAAATTTGTCACATAATAGACTGTTGCATACAAAATTATGCTTAACTGTTCGATTACATAGTTCAGACTTGCTTGCATCAACACTATTTCCTTATTTTATCTAAAGAGATGCTAATGTTTTTTTTTTAATTAAACCCTTTTATTGATTTGACCTGCCATTAATATTTATGATAAAACTATTGCCATGGTTAATGTCACCGTTGTTATTTCTAGATTTCTAGTGTTATTCAATATTTTATTGCAAAACATATTTGCCATAAATATAATATTCTTTATTTTCGTAATGTCATAATAATGCCGAGACCTTTAATTTAAGCAGCAATAATTTCCGAACATGAGGCTGGCTACAACATCATTGAGATAACATGGCGTCTGAATGTGACCAGGGATAGTGTGAGATTCTGGATAAGGAGACACGGTGAAGAAGGTACACTCGTAGATCACCGTAACAATAATCCTGGCTGCCGTCCTATTCTCAATGCTGCACAAAAAGCTGACATGAGAAGGTAATATGAAGCAAACGGCTTTACATCAACTAATCATTACGCCCAATTGTATGGTGTTAGTCAGAGTGATAAGAAATGCACTACACTCAATGGGAATACATTATAGGTGACACGCAAAAAAAGTTGCTCTGACGCCCGCCCATAAGCAAGCACGCTTAAGGTTTGCTGAGACTTATTTGGACTTTGAATGGAGCACCACTATATTTACAGACGAAAAAAGCTTTATGTTAAGCCAACATGGAAGGCTGTGTTTGTGGAGATATAATGGTACGAGATATACGGAAGACCATGTAGTGCCGAATTCCAATTCTGGGCGAATCTCGGCCAATATGTGGGGCTGGATGTCAGCGGATGGAGTGGGCGAGCTCGTTGTTGTTTCTTCAAAAGCAAACGTAACACATTATCTGTCTGTATTGGAAGATAGTATGCTACCAAGTGTTCGCACCGTGTATCCAGCCAGTGAGGTGCCTCAGATCATCTATGTTCACGACAATGCTCGCACGCACACCGCTCGTATTGTAAATGAGTGGTTCATCCGGCATGGTGATATAGTGGTGATTCTCTGGCCAGTAAAATCTGCAGATATAAACCCTATAGAAAATCTATGGGATTTAATGGTTCAGCGATGGTAAAACGAAAATGGATGGACAAAAGAGGCCATAGAAAACCACTGCCGAACTATTTGGGAAGATATAAGAGGGTCAGATCTATGCTCTCATCTCGTAGGTTCTGTGAGAAATAGATTACAATGTGTCATTGACGCTAATGATGGCTATATCCGTTATTAAAATATTATATTTCTTTGTTTGTAGCTTTTATAAAAATTTGCTTGTTTAGCCAAATGCTAATTGTCAATTCAATATATGATTTTTTTGAGTTATTCTTCCTCTTTAGTTTCATTTCAATTGTGCAATATACCTATTATGATAATTGATACGCCATCAAGGACCTCGAATAATTACTCAAATTAGCAGTAAAGTTTAATCTATTCAATTGAGATAAACTTTATTTGGTAGAAAACGTCACACTTATTTAATACTAGCGGACCGTCAAGTGCTTCGCTACGTATTGCCATTTATTGAATTCATTTGTTACAAAAAATGTGATAAATGAAGAATCGCTCCACCGATTTTGTGCAAACTTCACATAAACCATCTACTAAATAGTCCGAACAAATCCTAAACATTTGGTTTGGATAGGTGAGCCCGTTCTTAAGTTATAAAATTACAACGAAAAGTGGCATTGATTTTTATATATTTAATATGAGTAGAACGGTTTTTTGTACTGGTATGTTGGCATGATTGATTCGTACACTGGTGTAAGCGAAACTCGATCTTAAAGTGAAGCACCTATTTTTACCGTGACTGTACATTGACTCCATCAGTTTTCAGTTGAAAATCATCATTTAAATTTTAAGTCTTGCTAGTTTCATGATTTATAATATTACACATAGCTTTTATCTTGTTTGTAAATTTTTTAATAATATTTTTAAGTAGATATTCCTGTTTTTTAAATATTTAAAATTTTTGGAATATTTTCTTACAAATTCCTTAAATTCCATACTGTGTATATAAGATCCATCATAATATATGTCAGATAAGCGTGATCTACTTTTAAAATAAATAAATAAATAATAGATTCAGATCATAGTGGCCAATTAGTTATGTTTCAAAGAGTGATAAAAAATTGGTAATTCCCCGGGTTGGTCCCGGGCTCCTTTGAAGAATAGGCCAACTGCCATTCTGCCAGGCAGGTCATAAAAGGCGACCGATTGGCTATCATCGTGGTAACTAACATCGTGGCTACTAGGTGGTAGAGTTCTGCATTGCCTCGCCTGGGTCTTGTACCACCGCCTTATCTATTCCTGCCGCAATAGCGTCAGTGTTTGTCACTGTCGTGTTCCGGTTTGGAGGGTAAGGTAGCCGGTAAACTTATGCATGTGGCATAAGACCTCGCCACAAGATAGCAACACCTTTGGTGTCTATAGGCGATGGTTAATTCTTTCCATCAGGAGACCCATCTGCTTGTTTGCTATCTTATAACTGTAAAAAAAAATATTCACGGGACAAATCACACTGACTGATCTAACCCCAAAGTAAGCAAATTATTTGCTTGTGTTATGGGTGCTAGTCAACGATACTAATACATAGAAATACATCTATAAATACTTTTACATACATAATAAACACCCTGTGCACTACAGCCGGGGGAGTCAACGGACTGTAAATCTGGTTCTTCTCTCTTCGATGCCCCACCAGCCGTAGTGCTTTTGGCCGTGAGCCGGATGTCGCCGGGAAGATGAAATAGAGACCACAACTGTTCGTTGCAAAGGCGCTTTATTGTAACGAAATAAAGCAATAAAGCTAGCACCGTTGCAAATATTTAACCTATTCTATGGAGAGCCACTACTTGCCCTAACACTGCCCTACTCTAAAAGCCGGTACCCTATAGATATATACTAAAGCCCAGGAACTTGTCTGGGAAACTTATTGAGTCGTAACGAAATTGTAACTTTATCGGAACTGGAACGGAACGGAACTGATTGTATGGCCGCGCTCTTCGATATTTATAGCGCGCGGCCAGACGGTCGGCGGAAATCTACAAAGACAAACGGCGCCGGGTGTGGCGCCACAATGTCTGGGATTTGTTAAAATCCTACTTTTCGTAATCTAATCTTAATAATTTTATCTTAGGTAGCTTCTCCTACCTTTAATTAACTAGTGTGGCCCTCTAGCGAGTGCAACGGTACTACCTTTTTACAAATATATGCAAAACAAAGTACGTAATGCCCTAAGACCTACCGAAAACGAATTACAATGTGTTATTTCTTATTTATATACAAGGATCTAACACAAATAAACTTATATAATAACAAACAAGAGTGTTATATACATTATTCGTTCTTACAGGACCTCGGAAACTCTTACAATTACAGAGTTGTACGCCTTTTCAGGTCGTACTATCCTGTTAACTATCTTTATAGTACCGAAAAGTGTCTAAACATATGCCTAAGGCTTATACTTACATTATACATACTATTTACAATCGTAAAACATTTGTTTTAACAAAGAATTTTGCATTTTTCGGATTTTCGTAATTGCGAGTTCCCGCATATAAATACTATCTCGCAAGAGTCGACTCGTAATGTCGTCGACTGCGTGGAACTCGCTTTATTCGTAATATGCCTAATAGGCAAAGATCATAGCTACATAAAGCTTTATTATTTCTACAAAAAAGCTGTATGTAGGTCTTAGGGCGAATAAAAGAAGAAAACGAACATTCTTTATTATAGAAAACTTATGAACTAAACGCGAACTAAACGAAACATACATTCTATCCTGCCTTACTATCTATTTACATTAATATTTACAATAAAACATGTCTGTGCTGCACACACCCAAACCCGGAAATACAAACATTTATGCTCATCACACAAATGCTTGTCCCCGTCGGGGACCGAACCCGAGCCCCGTTGCTTGCGTAGTCAGGGCCGCTAGCCACTCGACCAACGGGGCGGTCAATGCCACTGTTGCCCATTCACTAAAATCTCTCCAGTTACTTAACGATAATCATTTTGAAGTGAATACTCGACGATATTGTGTATCAATTAAATTAAAAAAGGAACAATATTAATTAAAAAATTACCCAAATGGGTACTCTTGATAGGGCCTATCAAGTTGGCCTTAAAACGTTCTAGTCAACTAGCATTCATTGGAACATAAACTTTTTTTTCTGTGAGGTTTTTACCACTCTTTGAAACATAACTAATTGGCCACTATGATCTGAATCTACTACATTTATAATTTAACTACTATTGGGAGTTGTATTTTGAAAATATATTATCTATAAAAGTGGTACTACATGGGGCACAGTAAAAGTTTTGCAATTCTAGCTAATCGGAACTATTTGAATTTCGAATGTTATATTTTTAAAACGTTGCAACCTTCTTAGTAATAAAAAAAAACAGTTGGTGGGAAATGATTTGTCAGTTGTTTTTTTATCACACATCAAAGTTCTACCTACGCAACGAAAATGGAATTGAGTCGAAAAGATTTTAGAGCGATTATTTTTTATGATTTTAAAAGTTCTCTTTCTCCATAAGACTGTGGCGCTCGTCTTCAAAATGCTTTTGGAAGAGAAGCACCGTGTTTGAGCACCGTGAGACGATGGTTTGCTGAATTTGAGAGAGGTCGAGTTTCTTTACATGACGAATTTCGTGAAGGGCGGCCTTCAACTGCCGTCAACGAAAATAATGTGACTACTGTTAAGCGGTTAATTGAAGAAAACCCCCGGATTACCTATGAGACAATTCGAGGACTAATAGGGATTGGTATAAGCCAAATTCAGAAAATATTACACGAAGAATTGAAAGTACGGAAACTTTGTTGTCGTTGGATTCCTCATAAACTGACAGCGGAGCAGAAGCGGGCTCGCGTGGCATGGTGCTCACAGATGCTACTGAAGTACGACCACGGACATTCTAATGCTGTTTATGACATTGTCACAGGAGACGAAACGTGGATTTATTGTTTTGAACCCGAAAAAACAGCAATCTTGTGAAATTTTTTTTCAAAGGGTGTTTGAAAATGAGAACAGGCCAACAAAAGTGAGACAAGCGAGAAACGTTGGTAAAAATATGATCGCGTTTTTTTTCTCAGCTACGGGTCCCATCTGTATAATTCCACTTGAAGATCAAAAGAGTGTTAATGCCGAGTGGTATTCTACTATTTGTTTACCCAGGGTGTTAGAAAAAGTTCGCGAAAGACGACCCAAAAGCCGCATTCTCCTACACCATGATAACGCTTCTTCACACACGGCCAACAAAACAGTCATTTTTAGCTTCCGAAAAAGTACATCCGTCACTCATCCTACGCATAGCTCTGACCTAGCACCCTGTGATTTCTGTATTTTCCCCAAAATCAAAGATTTGATGAGAGGTTTTACTTTTACCAACTCCGAAGAGGCAGTGATAGCGTTCAATCAGCACTTAGAAAACATGCGTGCAGATCTGTGGTCTTCCTGTTTTAAAAAATGGTTCGATCGTATGAAAAAATGTTTAAAATGTAAAGGAGATTATTTTGAAAAGCAATAAACATAATATTTTAGTTATAACATGTTGTTTTTTTAAGTTACGCAAAACTTATAGTGTGACCTACGTAGTGGCAGTTATCCTTGTGGGCTCAGAGAAAATGTTAGATAGCTTGTGCATTTAATGCATATCATTGGGATTTACAACATATCATTAAAATATATATCTTTGAAGATATAAAATATTTAATATACTAGGGCAGGACAGAAGATCGGGCCGTACGTCCGCCTGTTCGATAGCTAGCGGGTCATCATGATATATTATTAATCACCTCCCAATGATACCACATCAACATTTACATTACACCCATGGGGAGCAGGGCGGGTCGCTAGTATGATATGGATAAAACACCACTTATTTTTTGAGTATTTTGTGCACTTGCATTCAGTACATTCAGAAAAACCAGCATACAAAATGTGTAATCCGGTTGATCCTGCAGGCTATCTCTGAAACTTCCCGCTCAATTGAACGCATTTAACTATAACTAAGCATAAATGTTTTAGCTCAAAGAGTTCAAAACACTAAAGTTCGTAAAAATATCTTATTTAAATTTTCAAAAAAAAAAATATAGTTTCAAAATGATTGATTTTGGTCTTCGATTGGCTTTCGACGTAATTATTGAGCTCTAAATTGTTTATTACCTACAAAATCGATAGTTTAAAATGACAAAATAACCTACAAAATCGATAGTTTAAAATGACAAAATAACCTACAAAATCGATAGTTTAAAATGACAAAATAACTTTCTTCAAATATTTTCGTCATTGATAAATGCCAAATCAAATCAAATAACATTTATTCGACATAGGAACATTCGACGTAATTTTTAAGCAAAATATACACGATAATTTATACAATAGTTATAAAATACATTAAGGAAAAAAAAATAGAAAAATAAAGTCAACTAGAGAGAGTTCTTGTCTACAAAAATGACTTATACTTAAATATTTTGAGAATAACATGTAAAAATTAAGTCAATATTGTATAAAAATATTATATCAAGCAAATATTATATAAAACAAATAATTAATATAAATTGAATTTCGAAATTATTGAAACAAAATTTCGTGATATACAGTTTAAATCACAATTAAAATGCACAAAGAATTGTAAAATTCAATTAAATCAAAATAAAAGTAAAAAAGTCCCAAACGAGACAACCGTTTTTAAACCGATTAATACCGTAAGTATTTGACGCAGTTGTTTAATAAATCGGTGTATTAGCCTGAATGTTATTTAAAAAATATGAAGTAAGTTAGCTGTGAACGACAATTTTAATTTAAAGGAGAAATTATGGTATTTAATTTGCAAATTTCCGCGAAATGTTATATGGAACTGCCGTGATGCAACAGAAATGAAGTTATGTACTCAACGCACGTTTCACTTGGGACTTGTGTGTTACTGCCTTTGCTTCTGACGTGAAAGAATGTGTCGTGAAAGTGGATGGATTATTGTGCCGCTGTGGTCTTCTATAATTTCAGACTTTGGATAAGTTTACCCTATTCTTTACACTATCTTTCATTTCTGTTGCATCACGGCAGTTCCATATAACATTTCGCGGAAATTTGCAAATTAAATGCCATAATTTCTCCTTTAAATTATGGATTTCCGCAAAATAACGCCTAAATCTATTAAAGACAATTTTATTAATATTTATAAAGCTGTAACTTTTGAAAATTTGATTCGGTTTTAATTTTTGAAGCAGCATTCGGCGTAGTTTTTTAGTATTTAAAATATTGCAAATGATCAAAAAATAAAAAATGATTGGTAGAAAATTTTTCGTCTCCTGAACGGATAAACCGATTTTGATACAATTTACGGTATTAGTACGGATAGTTTTTCAAGGAATAGAGTTGATTATATTTTATGCTGAATTGGTGCATTAATTAAAACAATAATTTTGATTGTTTTAATCTATTGTTTCGCCGAATTTTTTTTAAGCTTTTTCAAAATTTCTCAAAATATCTTGGGCCGAATTGGTTCGAATTTTTAGGAGGTCTAAGTTAAGCGCAACCCAATTGAATGTCATGAATTGCGTTTCGATCCGTCAACCTGTTAAAAACTAATGAAATGTTTACATACAGATACACATGCAGAGATACATACATACAGATATACTGATGTCATTGTGAACATTGCCGGAAAATGTTCCTAGGCCCAAACGTAAAGTCTAATGAAAACTTTATTTTGGAAAATCGGGGCAGTCAGTAACTTCTATTATCTACATACGTAGTGGGAATTTATAAATAGCTCCAGAAATTTAGTGCAGGAATAGTTCCTCTATTGTGAGTGGGTGGTATATCGCTAACCCGTGGTGGTGGTGTGTAGGTGTCGCACCCGGCGTGTGCCAGCGCCAGTGCGTGTGTAGTGTGCAGTGTGTGTGTGTGTGTGTGCGCAGGTGTCTGCAGGCGCACCGCACGGTGTCGCACCCGGCGTGTGTAGTGTGCAGTGTGTGTGTGTGTGTGCGCAGGTGTCTGCAGGCGCACCGCACGGTGTCGCACCCGGCGTGTGTAGTGTGCAGTGTGTGTGTGTGTGTGCGCAGGTGTCTGCAGGCGCACCGCACGGTGTCGCACCCGGCGTGTGTAGTGTGCAGTGTGTGTGTGTGTGCGCAGGTGTCTGCAGGCGCACCGCACGGTGTCGCACCCGGCGTGTGTAGTGTGCAGTGTGTGTGTGTGTGTGTGCGCAGGTGTCTGCAGGCGCACCGCACGGTGTCGCACCCGGCGTGTGTAGTGTGCAGTGTGTGTGTGTGTGTGTGCGCAGGTGTCTGCAGGCGCACCGCACGGTGTCGCACCCGGCGTGTGTAGTGTGCAGTGTGTGTGTGTGTGTGTGCGCAGGTGTCTGCAGGCGCACCGCACGGTGTCGCACCCGGCGTGTGTAGTGTGCAGTGTGTGTGTGTGTGTGCGCAGGTGTCTGCAGGCGCACCGCACGGTGTCGCACCCGGCGTGTGTAGTGTGCAGTGTGTGTGTGTGTGTGTGCGCAGGTGTCTGCAGGCGCACCGCACGGTGTCGCACCCGGCGTGTGTAGTGTGCAGTGTGTGTGTGTGTGTGTGCGCAGGTGTCTGCAGGCGCACCGCACGGTGTCGCACCCGGCGTGTGTAGTGTGCAGTGTGTGTGTGTGTGTGCGCAGGTGTCTGCAGGCGCACCGCACGGTGTCGCACCCGGCGTGTGTAGTGTGCAGTGTGTGTGTGTGTGTGCGCAGGTGTCTGCAGGCGCACCGCACGGTGTCGCACCCGGCGTGTGTAGTGTGCAGTGTGTGTGTGTGTGTGCGCAGGTGTCTGCAGGCGCACCGCACGGTGTCGCACCCGGCGTGTGTAGTGTGCAGTGTGTGTGTGTGTGTGTGTGTGCGCAGGTGTCTGCAGGCGCACCGCACGGTGTCGCACCCGGCGTGTGTAGTGTGCAGTGTGTGTGTGTGTGTGTGTGTGCGCAGGTGTCTGCAGGCGCACCGCACGGTGTCGCACCCGGCGTGTGTAGTGTGCAGTGTGTGTGTGTGTGCGCAGGTGTCTGCAGGCGCACCGCACGGTGTCGCACCCGGCGTGTGTAGTGTGCAGTGTGTGTGTGTGTGTGCGCAGGTGTCTGCAGGCGCACCGCACGGTGTCGCACCCGGCGTGTGTAGTGTGCAGTGTGTGTGTGTGTGTGCGCAGGTGTCTGCAGGCGCACCGCACGGTGTCGCACCCGGCGTGTGTAGTGTGCAGTGTGTGTGTGTGTGTGCGCAGGTGTCTGCAGGCGCACCGCACGGTGTCGCACCCGGCGTGTGTAGTGTGCAGTGTGTGTGTGTGTGTGTGCGCAGGTGTCTGCAGGCGCACCGCACGGTGTCGCACCCGGCGTGTGTAGTGTGCAGTGTGTGTGTGTGTGTGTGCGCAGGTGTCTGCAGGCGCACCGCACGGTGTCGCACCCGGCGTGTGTAGTGTGCAGTGTGTGTGTGTGTGTGTGCGCAGGTGTCTGCAGGCGCACCGCACGGTGTCGCACCCGGCGTGTGTAGTGTGCAGTGTGTGTGTGTGTGTGCGCAGGTGTCTGCAGGCGCACCGCACGGTGTCGCACCCGGCGTGTGTAGTGTGCAGTGTGTGTGTGTGTGTGTGCGCAGGTGTCTGCAGGCGCACCGCACGGTGTCGCACCCGGCGTGTGTAGTGTGCAGTGTGTGTGTGTGTGTGCGCAGGTGTCTGCAGGCGCACCGCACGGTGTCGCACCCGGCGTGTGTAGTGTGCAGTGTGTGTGTGTGTGTGCGCAGGTGTCTGCAGGCGCACCGCACGGTGTCGCACCCGGCGTGTGTAGTGTGCAGTGTGTGTGTGTGTGTGTGCGCAGGTGTCTGCAGGCGCACCGCACGGTGTCGCACCCGGCGTGTGTAGTGTGCAGTGTGTGTGTGTGTGTGCGCAGGTGTCTGCAGGCGCACCGCACGGTGTCGCACCCGGCGTGTGTAGTGTGCAGTGTGTGTGTGTGTGTGTGCGCAGGTGTCTGCAGGCGCACCGCACGGTGTCGCACCCGGCGTGTGTAGTGTGCAGTGTGTGTGTGTGTGCGCAGGTGTCTGCAGGCGCACCGCACGGTGTCGCACCCGGCGTGTGTAGTGTGCAGTGTGTGTGTGTGTGTGCGCAGGTGTCTGCAGGCGCACCGCACGGTGTCGCACCCGGCGTGTGTAGTGTGCAGTGTGTGTGTGTGTGTGTGCGCAGGTGTCTGCAGGCGCACCGCACGGTGTCGCACCCGGCGTGTGTAGTGTGCAGTGTGTGTGTGTGCGCAGGTGTCTGCAGGCGCACCGCACGGTGTCGCACCCGGCGTGTGTAGTGTGCAGTGTGTGTGTGTGTGTGTGCGCAGGTGTCTGCAGGCGCACCGCACGGTGTCGCACCCGGCGTGTGTAGTGTGCAGTGTGTGTGTGTGTGTGCGCAGGTGTCTGCAGGCGCACCGCACGGTGTCGCACCCGGCGTGTGTAGTGTGCAGTGTGTGTGTGTGTGTGCGCAGGTGTCTGCAGGCGCACCGCACGGTGTCGCACCCGGCGTGTGTAGTGTGCAGTGTGTGTGTGTGTGTGTGCGCAGGTGTCTGCAGGCGCACCGCACGGTGTCGCACCCGGCGTGTGTAGTGTGCAGTGTGTGTGTGTGTGTGCGCAGGTGTCTGCAGGCGCACCGCACGGTGTCGCACCCGGCGTGTGTAGTGTGCAGTGTGTGTGTGTGCGCAGGTGTCTGCAGGCGCACCGCACGGTGTCGCACCCGGCGGAGGCGGCGCGCGCGCTGGCCCTGCGCTGCGGCGTGTGCCAGCGCCAGTTCGCGCACCTCAACTCGCTGCGCCGCCACCTGACGGCGCACTCGGGCGAGCGCAACTACCTCTGCAACGTGTGCGGCAAGGCGCTCACCAGCCGCGAGCACCTCAAGTTCCACATCCGCATCCACACCGGCTACAAGCCCAACGTGTGCAACGTGTGCGGCAAGGGCTTCGTCAAGAAGTGCAACCTGACGCTGCACGAGCGCGTGCACTCGGGAGAGAAGCCGCACGTATGCTCGCACTGCGGAAAGGCGTTCTCGCAGCGATCCACGCTCGTCATCCACGAGAGGTCAGTGCTCATTGCGTTTATATCGAAACCGTTCTACAGTGTGGGACAAAAATTCAGTCCGAGCCAAAAGAACATTCAAGTAGGTTGATGACAGTATCAAAAAAAAATTCTATTTATAAAAATACAAATATTTTAATATTTATAATGCTAAAATTTACCCTTCATTTTCGCTAAAATCTAGCGAATATTTTGAATTGGACAACATTCCGTTGATTTTCAAAAATGTGACGTCCTTAATTTCATAGTCGCGTCTGTGTAATTTTTTGTCCAGAATATTCGGTAACCGCAGTAAATTAGAAATATTGCTGATAGTTTTATTTTCATCAGCGAAAATTCATTTATGTATATATCCACAAAAAAAATGCACATAATATACAATTGCATCAGACTAATAAACAGAATCGGACAGGATTTTTTACATACTGTATAATTGTGTATATTAATAACGGTGCAATGAAAATTGTAACCATACGAGACTTAATTCTCTGTGAACAAACCAAACATCCGCCTAATTTTAGAATTAGAAAAAATTATCCATAAACAACTACTTATATACGTAAATATTTTTCAATCTTATACAGGCTGTTTTTTAGTCGAGGGACGAAATAATGAAAATTCACCCTTATATACAAATCGAATTAAAATCTATATGTATAAAAATCAATTGCTGTTCGTTAGTCTCGCTAAAACTCGAGAACGTTTGAACTGATTTGGCTAATTTTGGTTTTGAATTAATTGTTGGTCCAGGTAAGGTTTAAAAGGTGAGAAAATATAGAAAATTAGCTGCAGCGTGCAGCCCGCTGTATTATAAGAGTTTTTGGTGAATCCCGCAGGATCACCTAACTTTTCCGGGATAAAAAGTAGCCTATGTGCTATTCCAGGTCATTATCTATCCGTGTGCCAAATTTCATTCAAATTGTTCAGTAGTTTTTCCGTGATTGTTTACAAACATCCATCCAAACATCCAAACTTTCGCATTTATAATATTTATATTAATTAATAATTAATATAGAAAATAAATAAATAAGAGTAGTTAAAAAGGCAGAACAACGTTTGCCGGGTCAGCTAGTATTCAATATAAATAAAGTGTTAAATAACCGAGAAAGCAGTAATTGAATTGTCGGCTTTTGTTAAAGAAATAAGGGAAGGTAGGGTTAATGTGGAAGAAGGTAGCGGGAAGGTAGGGAGATATAGAGGACAGGCAGAGGGAAGCCCCCAACCTATCCGCTACCTTAACTATTAACTGATTACCTCCCCTACCTTAACTCTACCTTCCCACTGCCTTTCCCTTAATTCCCCTGCCTTCCTTCTACCTTCCTTTACATTTACCCTTTTTCTCCCTCTATCGCCCCTCCCACTATCTTTCTAAAAATTAGTCTATTCGATAACTTTTCAATGTGCTGCCCCCAAAATAACTTTTGTGTATAGTGTGCGCGTACGTGTATGTGTACGTGCCAAAGTAACTTTTGTGTATAGTGTATGTGTACGTGTGCGTGTAGGTGTTGGTGTGCGTGGGCGTGTAGATGTACGGCGCGCGGCCGTAAGCGTGCGGCGTGTGCGGGCGCGGTTTCGTGTATGTGTAGGTGTTGGTGTACATGTGCGTGTAGGTGTGTGTGTGCGCAGGTACCACAGCGGCGCGCGGCCGTACGCGTGACGCGTGTGCGGGCGCGGGTTCGTGTATGTGTAGGTGTTGGTGTACATGTGCGTATAGGTGTGTGTGTGCGCAGGTACCACAGCGGCGCGCGGCCGTACGCGTGACGCGTGTGCGGGCGCGGGTTCGTGTATGTGTAGGTGTTGGTGTACATGTGCGTGTAGGTGTGTGTGTATGTGTGCGCAGGTACCACAGCGGCGCGCGGCCGTACGCGTGACGCGTGTGCGGGCGCGGGTTCGTGTATGTGTAGGTGTTGGTGTACATGTGCGTGTAGGTGTGTGTGTATGTGTGCGCAGGTACCACAGCGGCGCGCGGCCGTACGCGTGCGGCGTGTGCGGGCGCGGGTTCGTGTATGTGTAGGTGTTGGTGTACATGTGCGTGTAGGTGTGTGTGTATGTGTGCGCAGGTACCACAGCGGCGCGCGGCCGTACGCGTGCGGCGTGTGCGGGCGCGGGTTCGTGTATGTGTAGGTGTTGGTGTACATGTGTGTGTAGGTGTGTGTGTATGTGTGCGCAGGTACCACAGCGGCGCGCGGCCGTACGCGTGCGGCGTGTGCGGGCGCGGGTTCGTGTATGTGTAGGTGTTGGTGTACATGTGTGTGTAGGTGTGTGTGTATGTGTGCGCAGGTACCACAGCGGCGCGCGGCCGTACGCGTGCGGCGTGTGCGGGCGCGGGTTCGTGTATGTGTAGGTGTTGGTGTACATGTGTGTGTAGGTGTGTGTGTATGTGTGCGCAGGTACCACAGCGGCGCGCGGCCGTACGCGTGCGGCGTGTGCGGGCGCGGGTTCGTGTATGTGTAGGTGTTGGTGTACATGTGTGTGTAGGTGTGTGTGTATGTGTGCGCAGGTACCACAGCGGCGCGCGGCCGTACGCGTGCGGCGTGTGCGGGCGCGGGTTCGTGTATGTGTAGGTGTTGGTGTACATGTGTGTGTAGGTGTGTGTGTATGTGTGCGCAGGTACCACAGCGGCGCGCGGCCGTACGCGTGCGGCGTGTGCGGGCGCGGGTTCGTGTATGTGTAGGTGTTGGTGTACATGTGTGTGTAGGTGTGTGTGTATGTGTGCGCAGGTACCACAGCGGCGCGCGGCCGTACGCGTGCGGCGTGTGCGGGCGCGGGTTCGTGGCCAAGGGGCTGCTGTCCATGCATCTCAAGACCGCCTGCGTCGACCTCGCACCCCACGGGAAAGGTAACCTCTAACCACGGAATACTGGACACTCACCAACTCAATGTACAGAAAAAATATATTTGAGCATACCACACATAGACACCTCTCACGGACGTGACATCTCGAACTGGTGCAAACTGTCTAGAAGCATTCCGAGATATCGCCTCCGTGAGAGGTGTCTTGTGTGTTGCTCGAATATCACTTAATAAATGTTTATTTCAGAAACTTACATATTAAGTAAAGTAAAATCTATAATTACCATGTTTGCTAGATATTTATTACACGACGTGTGCCTGAACTAGACAAACCTGAGTTTCAGGCTAAAAGAACACGTACCTACACGTACAGTCCGCGTGCGTGCTCCGAAAAATCGGGGACTGAGGTAGGGCGGGTGTCCTCTGTGTAATATCGACTAATCCTCTGCACGTCAACATTCCGCTAAATTCATCTTAGCTCGCGCGCGGGCTATACGTACGCGGCTAACTAATCATATTTTATCACTTTTACTAAAAATAATGTTATGTACATTGACTTTTGTTAGTCTCAAATATTCTGTGCCCTAACTCTATCGTGCTCTACTGGTTCTAGTCATTGCTAACACATTCAGGAGATATCTTGCGGATATCCATGACTCGAAGCAGAAGCAATCAATTTTGTGGACAGACTGCGGAAACGGGCCCATCCTGTTTTTATATAATAATAACAGAATGGGATATACAGGGTCGGATTTAATATATTGTTACGTGCTTCGGGTTCGTAATTGTAAGAAAACGCCACTAAGGTACAATAAACTACGATGAAATACGTAAATACACTAGTAAGCTTCATGACTATACGTCACGTGGTGCTGAAGGCGAACAACGCAGTTATAGTTCTCGAATTCCATCAATAAACGCCTGGACGATAGTGTTGTTGACTGTGTTGGCGTCGGCCGAAAGATACGCTTTCCTCACAAGTTTCTCAATTTCTACGGCCCATTGTTGAAGTCCTTCGCCGCTTTTCTGTACACGGTCTTTCAATTGAGCACGGAAAACATGTTCTAAATGACGTTCACCGTCGCGAGCTTCCAATGCCTTCATCAATCAGCGAACTGGTACTGCTTAGGCATTGCATCCAAGACGGAGAGCGCCTGTCCCCGTAACGCCGTACTTAGAGCTGTTAGACAATGTTCGTCTGTCCAATCACTGGCCTTCGCTGCTATTTCAAACTGAGTCCGGTACGCACTCCATGAAGTAAGCCCGTCATAAGTGGGTACCTTTACCCGAGGACCTACCTGGTAAGAACAACTGGTAATGGTAGCACCCGACTTAACTCCTGTGATCTTCATTTTCAAGACTTCCCTCCAGTTGGTCCACGTTTTCACTTATTTTGTCGCAAATGGCCTTCAAGTGGTCAATCCTCTACTCAACACTCTCCATGTTACGCTTAACGAGACCCACATCGCTTTTTAGCTGGTCTGGCTGTGCCAAGATAACGGTCAATTTATCGTCGAAACCAGATAAATGTTCCTTGTGCTGTTGCTGTTGCTCGTGTAGTTGTACCCGTAGCTTTTCTTGTTGTTGTTACTTGTTCCTGTAGTTTTAGTTGTTTCTGTTTCTGAAGCTGTTGATGCTGCTGAAGTTGTTCCCGTAGCTTTTCTTGTTCTTGTTCCTGAAGCTGTTGATGTTGCTGAAGTTGTTGCTGTATAGCTGCCAGTAAAACAGAAAGATCAGTAGGGACTGTGCTTGACGATAATGACGTGCTGGTAACATTTGCAGGTTCCTCACTTAAACGCCTTGCAGTGTCCTCTGACGTCCTCTGTGTCTCCGCCTGATACCTGGTGGTAACGCCTTCTTTCGGAATAAGTGGCATCTTTTTTCACAATCCCACTTCTGATACCAGTTGTTACGTGCTTCGGATTCGTAATTGTAAGAAACCGCCACATATATTAAATCGTGTATTTACAACACTAAGGTACAATAAACTACGATGAAATACGTAAATACACTGATAAGCCAACGTAAATACACTATACACACTTGTCACACTCACTTCACACTGGTTGCTCGTACTATCGCTTTCAATCACTGTATAAAACTGCTCTTGAAGCAATAAGTAAAATGCCCAATGTCAACGGTAAGATTTATTGATAATAATCATTTCATGGGTTACATTTATATAGTGTGTATACATATACTGAATACCTATCTACACTAATGTCGTGGAATAACGGCAAGGTTGGGCACGTTTACTCCCGACGCAGAAAAGCCAAAGAACTGCAGTATACGCTATCGCAATGGCCCTAGCTTACCCTAAGGAAGTCAAGGAGAAGACTGCAGTGTACGCTATCGAACTCCTGACTGAGACAAACCAAAGGACTGCAGTATGCGCTATCGCTTTTGGCTGTCGCTAGCTAAGAACTGATTTAATATGACGCGGGCGACCGCTTATATACCGCTCGGTCGTCAGCTTTGGTTGCGCTCGGAGATCCTCGGCGGCCGGCTAACGCATGTGAGCGAGAAAGTATTCGAGGCCGCGCGTTGTTGTAATTCGTATTCGGTTTCGGTTTTTTTTCGGTTTCCGAAAAATCTAAATTTATAACGTAAACAAAAAATGATTCTAGTTGTAAACAAGTTATGATAAACAAGTCTTAGTACATGCTATTTTTATCCTTATGCCTTATGCGATAATGTAAATTATGGTGTAACTATTTGGCTAACGATAGAATCAATAGAAGCAGCTGTCGCTTTCGTTTATTTCTAGATCGCTCCAGCGTTCCAACTTTTCACGTTTCTAGATTATTCGCAACAATATTACATTAAATCTGACCCTGTATACATATGTATGTAACTGTATGTACGTATATGAACATTGTACGAGTTCAATGTTCGTTTGAATTATTTACTTAATGATGTCTCGCAAAAGTTTTAATAGTGTCATATTTAATTAATGTAATAGTTATTGTTGTATTTGTTTCAGATTGAATCTTGATTGAACGGAAGTTGTAAATAGCTTTAGTGGTGAATGTTCCAATACTAAATTTAAACAAGTTAAAAAATGACATCAGTACGAAGCTGTATGAAGGTTTACTGCGTTCCCGGGGAGACTTATGTTGTGGTCTCTCTCTCAAGCAATGTAAATAAAAGAGAGGGCTACATTACTCGATTGTTACTTGAAATATCTTATTTATTTAAACCGCTTAGCGCGTACTCTTTGCGTGAAAACCGACTTTATCTGATGATGGGAGAGGAGGGACAAGTTTCCTGTCAAAAATGTTGGTTTTTTCAAAAGAAAAAACTTGGTATTAGAAGATATTGTACCAATTTTTTTTTCGTTCGAAAAAAAAGTAACAGAGCTATTGCTAAAAAGTATAAAGTAAACTTTAGAACTATGTCGCCCCTATTTCTCTTGAAAATGGGGGGGGGCTAACTTCATATACATTGAATACATTAAAAATATTAGTGTTTACTTCTAGAATGATCAGAGCACAGAGTACACCATAGCCAATGTAAATATACCACGGTGTCGTCTTTAGTCGGTTCAACATTAAGATACGCACCAAAGATTTGTATTATTCAGACCATAGAGCATGGAATCACAGTCTCTTAAAGATCGAGTACATTGGTGTTTGCTGCAACGGACCGAGTCGTATCGCAAAAATCCGCTGATCGCTTTCATAAATTTTATATGAAGTACAGCGCACTAAACAAAGCTGCAGTGGGGCGGAATTTTGTGTGGAGGATCTTGGAAAATGCTATCCATTCCAGCCTATTTAGTCCCGTCTCAGCATGCTCGATCCTTTGCTTCCTATATTTCGTATGGTAGCAAATCTGTGACCGTCACAGTCTACACATGCCATTACACTTACTACAATGGTGACGTGTGTGTTCGTGTGCGAATTTGGACCGGACTCTCTTTGAATAATAGACTATCTTCCATTCTGCCCGGCAGCGAGTAAAAAGTAATAGCATGTCGCAGATAATTACCACACAACGCAGGCACGTACCATGAGCCAATATTATTTATTGTAATACTGTTAAGATGACATTGTTACTATTAGTCAAACACTACCATAAAAATATGCGAGGAAGTTGATTGCATTATGCGGGAATACACAACCGTAGGTCGCGGCGCAGTGGAACAGACTGAGGCTGGCCGGCGCCCCGCGCCCGCCCGCACACATCACCGCCTCACGCCGTTATTGTTAGTTCGTCTCTTGCGTACTTGTTATTTATGAATAATGTATTTTATGACATAATTGGGTTAAAAACGAAGATCATATCTAAATAATCTATATTAATAACCTCGTCAAGGGTTACGGTAGACTCAATCGGAACCTTACGTAAATTATAAAGCGTAAAAAAATAATAATTCTGAGTCGACAACATATATACGCCGTGTTGGTCCCGGCCTCCTTTAAAGAATAGGCCGTTGTGCCAGGCAGGTCGTAAAAGGTGACCGTTTGGCTATCGAGTCACTACCATCGTGGCTACTAGGTGGTAGAGTTCTGCATTGTCTCGATCGGGTCTGGTACCACCGCCTTACCTATTCCTACCGCAATAACGTCAGTGCTTGTCGCTGATAACTAATAAAAGTGGCAACAAAAAAATTAGACCAAAATATGACATCATACACATAGGCTACATCAAAGACGCGTTATTTCAATGTAATGTACGGTTTAAAAAGTTTGTCAAATTTTAGGGAAGTTAAAGGGTAAAATACGAGAATTTTAAAATAACATAATATTTATGTTTTTAAAAATAGACTCATTTCATTATTTTTTTGAAAATGTTGTTGACATAATATGCCTTTTTCGAGTCGAACAGGGCTATGTGGATTATACCCCGGAGACCCCGTGAAGCGGTTTGCCTTAGTGTATAAGTTCAAGTGCCTCAAATTGTGATACGACCATTTCCTCTATATTTATATTAATGTGTAAGTGCAAAAATTGTAAATATATAATGTATGATAGAATGTATTGTTCCTGTCTAGCCAATAGAACAATCCACTAAGCTACGGTAAAGCTGATTCTGATTACGAGGGTATCATTATATATAATATATATATTATTTTTCCTATTAATATCTGATTGACCGAGCTTTGCTCGGTTTCTCACATACCCATATCTTGGGAACCGAGCTTTTCTTGGACCTGGAACCTTGATAAATCGATTCCTATAAAATAAATATTTTTTTTCTGTACCTGGTGGTGGAGAGCCTCAACAATATGCGAGGAATGTCCTCTATGTTAATCTGCCGTGTTTGAGTTAATCCCAAAATCCTCTTTTGGAGTCCCCTATTATCACAGATATTTTATTGTGGATTGTGTCTACGATATGCAATAAGAAATCGTTTAGGCGCGCAAGAAATCAGATTTCGCAGAATTCAAGCAGGGGAATGTGTTCAATTGCCCCCCTTCCCCCTCCATCTCCTTGAAATACATCCAAATCTCAGACGATTCCGAATTCGATTCTTCAAATTATTGGAATCGTCTGAGTTCTAAAATATTAAGCAGACGAAATGAGCTGAAATTGCTCCCCCCCTTAGCCAAATCCTGGATCCGCACCTGTTACGGAATATGTTGCATTAGTAACTAGCTAATACCGCTGCGGGTGAGCGTAGCAGAAGAACAAGTCGACACTAGCTCAGTTGGTGAGAGCGTGCCGGCCAGCGGTAAGGTCGCAGGTTCAAATCCTGTCGTGTCAAATTTTTCTTTGTTTTGTTTTTAAAAAATTGAATGTACAGATGTTACGCGCCGTTTTTCTACTGCTGCGTTTTGCATTTGATAATGTACTGGTATACTGGATTGTCCTATTGGCTTGTACGTATTATGATAGTGAGATGTATATTTAAACGCACTTTATTATAGACGTTTTGATTTAGAATAACGAAAGATAATTTTAAAATGTTAATCAGGACTTGTTAACCGGCAAATTTTAAAACCCAAATCATCGCAAGTACATAAGTTTTCTGCTTCTACCTTATCTCTGATAACACCGGTTTCCTTATGGAGGAAAATTATAACGGCTT